>PVKU01001400.1:74719-307144 GCA_004027475.1 Anoura caudifer
AAAAAAAAAAAAAAACAACTTTATTTTTTAGAAAGCTTTTTCCTCATTGCCATACTATAAGAACAAAAATGTAGATGCTATTAAAAAATAAGCATTAATAAAACAAATTTTATGGTCTGCAATATAAAAACATAGACTTTATGTGCTAATATAAGTATGATCATTAAATATCCCATTTTCTGCTTTGAACTCATGACCAAAGCTATTCTCTTTTTTTTTAATCCTCACCCGAGGACATTGTTTCATTGCTTCTAGAGAGAGAGAAAGGGAGAGGGGGAGAGAGAAACAGTGATGTGAGAGAGAAACATCAACTGGTTGCCTCCCTATGTGCCCCAACCAGGGATCGAACCTGCAACCCAGGCATGTGCCATGAATGGGGATCAAACTCACAACCTTTCAGTTAATGGGATGATGCTCCAACCACCTAGGCCACACGGGTCAGGGCCAAAGCTACTCTTTTTTCTTTTAAAAGATTTTATTTATCTACTTTCAAAGAGAAGGGAAGGGAGGGAGAAAGAGAGGGAGAGAAACATCAATGTGTGAGAGAGACATCAATCGGTTGCCTCTTGCACGACCCTGACTGGGGACATGGCCCACCACCCAGGCATGTGCTGACTGGGAATCAACAGACGACCTTTCAGTTGGCAGGCGGGCAGTCAATCCACCGAGCCACGCCAGCCAGGGCATAAAGCTACTCTTAATAACAATAGTCACATTTCTGTCTTGTGCAGTGGGGCTACAAATACTCATTTTCCACCTGCTTTCTCACTAAATATGTATCCATGGATAAACTAAAAGAAAAAAATGGCAGTAAGGTAAGAAAATCTTGTACTGTACAAGCATGACTATATAGTTCAGTCACCATGGCTACTAATTAGGGGGACTAGAAATAGCAGCAGAGAGAATTGGGGTGCTACCTATCACTGTACTCTCTTCACTGATATTCAAGCAAGCCACCAGAAATACCTTTGCTCACCTTGAAGTGAGCGACACCCTTGAAGGTATGTAAGAAATTATACTCAAACTTCAGTACTTTGGTGGTTTTTTAATAAGACTGTTTGCAACGTACAAACTGGTGCTACTCCATGCACTATGGAAAGGGACTCTGTAAGTGTAAAATATTTTTCACTGGTCAAAAACCCATGGATAAGCGGCATTTGAAAAGTTACAACTGAGAAGTGAAAATCAATAACCCGTCAAAAGGGTATCTACCCATCCACAGACTAAATTTTCCTTCCGTTGGTTCTTATCATAGGGAACAAGGAGGGTGGAAGTATGGCTAAAGGTCAACAAGTAAAAAAGCAAGATGAATGGAAAATATCTTTTTCTTAATTCTTTGGATTTTCAGAAAAAAAAAAATCTAGCTTCAAGTAAAATCTTACAGGAGTCTAATTAAGCACTTTCCCTGCAGGATGAAGCTATAATTAAAGCTTTACCTTATATGGCTTCCTCACTTGCAGCTGCAAGCTGAATGTTTTAACGTATCATCACATTGGCATTAGATTGACAAAATGTAGTAATCACTTCCTTTTGTGCACTGGAAGACATCAAGACCGTGCATATTTTAATTCATATGTTAGTTGATACAGACATAATTATTAGAGGTTACAGGGAATGTATGGCATTGCAATTTTTTCCCAGTCCCCCCTTTTAGGTAATTGAATGCTTGCTTATTTTGAAGAAATGTAACTTGACACAAATGAGCTAAAACAAGGACTTAAAACAGCAGGGGAGATGGAAGAGAACAGGACACATTCTTAAGTTCTACAGAACACAGAAAAATTTACTATTAAACATGAGCTTTGCAAACTTGAGTGGCCACCACACAGTTGTTACTTTCGCAGAAATATGTGAATTTATATCCTTGTAAGAAGTTAGACCAGTATCTTCCTTGGTTTAAGTTCAGGAATAGAAGCATATCCAGCATTTGAAATCTGACATTTTATTGCCACCTAAGTATGCTCTCAAGGCCACAATCACACGTTAAATTCTTCCACGTATACACTCCAGTCGAAAGCAAGGAAGAAAAAGCCAGCAAAGGTGGTTTGGGGGTGGTGGGCACGAGGAACCACGTGAGCAGGTTGGAACTGTCGGTCCTCAGGACTCTGGGGCTGAGTCCACTTAGAACAGCTGGGCATAGTCACCCACAGCTCTGCTATGTGGGGACTGGTGTTCATTTCAACGAAGGGCTACAACAGACCTTATCTGTAAAATTAAATAAAAAGGTAACATGAGTAGGGCACATGATACTGCTAGTAATCAAAGAAGCCTAGTCTATTGCTCTAAAATGACTAGCTGTAGATGAGCATCTTCATCTTGGACTTTCCCAGCTGAAGGGGGGGTCTGCCAGAAAGACTGGGTCGTTTCTAGGGAGGAAACGCGTTAGAGATAAACTGGTGAGCTGAAGGTGGCTGGAAATAGAAACCAGAAAGGAAGAGCAATAGCTAATGAGCACTTGAGTTTGGCGACCAAAATGAATCTTTTCCTTCTTGTTCAATTGTCATGAAGATCTGGATTCAGTTTCCCAGCTAAGAGCTTCACTGGCTTTTAAAGGAGAATCAGACCTTTTTGCTGCGGTCTGCAGTTGCAGAACTGAGCAGCATGTCTGCAAAATCAGTGACTTTGGTTGCTCCGAGAAGCTGGAAGATCTCCCGTGCTTCCAGATTCCTCCTTACCACCTAGGGGCACATACACCCATCGCCAGAATGCTCTAAGGCGACCTCTTATTTTTCTACCACCTTCTGGCAAATGACTACTAAGGAGGTGCCTTACAGAGGAGCACCGGTAGGAACTCGACTCCGCAGTGTCCCGTAACCTTTGTCCATTTCTTTCAGAAACTGCGTTCACGGACGCCACCCCTGCGGGAAGACTTGAGAAGATCAGGCAATGCTGCCGAGGGTTAGTGCTTGGCCCTGGCCAGGTGCGGAACTGCTCTTGGTTGACCTTAACTTTAAAATCTGAGTTTGGCTGGCTAAACCCGTACCAAGGTAAACTTTTGTCTTTGTTTCTAGCCATTAGAAAAGAAGTGAAAATGTGGAAAGGGCCATTTGTAGGATGATTTTTTTTTAAAGGCTAGTATATATGAGGGCCCTTGTAGGTCATATTATCAAGAACATAGTATCTAATTCTTTTTAAGGTGTACTCAGGGGGATGGAGCAAGTTTGCACATAAACACCTACATGCAAGAGCAACTTGAATGCCCTCTTTTATTTAATTCCTACTACTTTCTTCCCATTTTTAACAGATTTAAATAGCAATGCTTCCTATAGGCTGAGATGAAAAAGTCAATAGGTCTAAATAATATAAAACAAAAATGACAAAAGCCATTAAAAAAGAAAAGAACAGACAAAAGAAAAGAAGGAAAAGGTAGCCCAGATCATCCAGGTCCAACGGGTCTTAAAAATGAAGGCTGGGAGCACTGTAGAGATTTCCCTTCTCAACTGGGAACCTGGCCAAGCAACCCTACAGGGATTTGAGCTCTGTGATTATGAGTGAAAGTTGCATTGTCTGCCCCTGTTTGCCCTCTTTCTGTTCTGTTTTCTAATTTTAGACATATTGTCCTGGACAGCATCCCTTAACAAAAGGAGCAGCAGAGCAAGTGCTCAAGTCCTAACTTTGACATTTCCCACACTAAGAGAAGGAGTGAGATTCCCTACCACCGTCTTGTAGGTTGGTAGCTTTCACGTAAACACAAAAAACATTATGGGGGATTGGAACCATATCACTACTAATTTCTTTATAATTTTATCACACTTCAATTTTCAAAGTACACCAAAGCCTATTATTAAATGATCTAAAAATGTGTTTTCTGACTAGCTAAAGACTTACTGAAAATTATTACTCTGAGCAGGAGTAAGCAATTTTTTTTTCTGTAAAAGGGCAAACAGTAAATATTTTGGGTGTTTTGATCCATAAAGCTCTCTGGTACAACTATTCAGCTCTCCTGTTGTAGTATGAAAGCAGCCATAAGCAGTATGTAAATGAATGGGAATGGCTGTGTTTCAATAAAACTTTATATAAATGAACTGGATGTGGCCTGAGGCCCGCAGTTTGCGTACTTCTGCTTTAGGGTCATAATGAGTAAGTTATCATAACTGGCTAGTACCAGCACACAACAAATTTTTCAACATATGCTGTTGCTCTACATTAGAAAATAACTAGCAATGAGCAAAAGAGAATTTTACTCATCTAAATAACCCAAAATTTGGAGTACATGATCTAGCAACAGGGTATTATATCCCACAAAGAAAAAAAAATCAGTTAATGTTTGCTTCTATGTTTAACAAATCACATTTCCTGAGGTGACTATTCTTAAAAACCTAAAAAAAATATAATAACCCTATCTATGGCATGACTTATAATTCTTAAAAAATAAAAGTATTAAGTTAATATACACTGAATACTTACTCTGCGCCAGACACTATTCAAAATGCTCTACAAGAACTGACTCATTTTTCAATCTGCACGCCAACTTTGTGAGGCAGGAACTGCTATCCCTGCTTACAGATGGCAAACGGAGGGCCGTCTGCAAAGAGTCTGGCAGAGATCATGAAGCTAGTAGGTGAAAGAGGTCGGATTCAAACCCAGGCATTCTTGCGCCTGAATCTGTGATTTCAATCACCACCCTTCAGAGAGGAAGAGGAAAAGGAAGAGGAAAAGGAATTCCCAATGCTCGGCCCTGGGAACTCCACCTCATGGAAACATGCTTGGCCTGCTGCGCTGTGTACCGTGGGTAGGGTAGCATGCCTAGTGTTCTACCTACGACCAGCTAATCAACCCTCCCCACAGTGCCTTATGGGAAGAGTTATCGTCTTATTTTACAAAAACAAAAACCATGGCCTGGGAAGGTTAAGAACTGTGCAAGGGCTCACACCTAGTAAGTGACGGAACCGCCTACGCTGGTTCTGTTGGGACTACCATTCTGAAAACGAGGGATCACTTTCTGAACAGGATTTGCAGGAGGTTCACATTCCTGAGGAGAAAACAGGGCCACATCCCAGACTAGCAGGCAGCGAGCGCTCTCTTTACGATGCAGGGCCATGTATGTGTGACAGAGGCCTCTCGGCACTCCACCCCCACCCCAGATGAGAGCTGCATCACAGGACTGCGTAGAGCTCAGTTGCTCAAATATGGCTTTGACTGTGCAGTTCTTCGCTCAGCTCCTCTTCCCTCGCTTGTCCAGGGTATCATGCAAAACCGAGTCCATCAAGCTCCCTGAGCTTTCCTGGCATCTGGGCATTGTTCCAAAGAAGGGGTTATCGGCACGCACTTTGGATCATTTTGCCGTTCTGATTTGTCTTAGATTACAGCTATGAAAACTCTTGGAATGTACCTTGACTTTTACTGTGTCCGTCAGCCCTTCCCCACGTACAGGGGGTTGTAATTAGAGATAACTACTCTTCTCATCAGAGAGTTTTGCCCTCCTACATTTTCCTATTTGATTTTGGATAATATTCAAGAGAAGAGAGGAAAATTTTTTCTGTACTCTATCATTTTAAAATCAGAAGTCTGATAGATGCAACGATGATTTTTTTTCCCTATCAAAGCCAAATTAATCAGTAATTTTTTCATTGGCAGAACAGACTTCAGCCTGGATTAACTATCCACTGATCACACATGTACTCCTGTTCATTATGCCCAGAATTTTAGTTTCAGTTTTTCTAAGGAAAGAGTCAAAATAAATTTAAAACATCATTTGGCGATTAAATTTGACAAGGTAGTGTTTACCGTATTTGTGATCACTGTTGTCTCTTACATTCTACTCCTCACCTTTGGGTTCACTTTGCTTCACGTTGAAGCACCTCAATTAGTAGTTCAGGAGGGGCTGGAAAGTACCAAATCATCTTTGTTTGCCTGAATATACCTGTTGTTCTTTTACTTCTACATTATAAATTTTTCCGGTTTTGAAATTCTACATTGACAGTTATTTCTAGAAATGAATTTATTGACTTCTGCCATCTTTTGTTGCTGATGATAAGTCATCACTTTGTCTTTCCACCGTAGGAAACTTTTATTTTTAGTATCTTAAGATTTTCTCTTTTTCCTCAATATTTTGCCACTTCATTATGTTTTTGTCTCAGTATGGTTTTGTTTCATTTTCAAGTGCAGTTCTTAGGGATATTCTCAGTCTGAGTCTTCATTTCTCAAGAAAGTGTTGAGCCATTATCTTTTGGAATATTGCTTTTCCAGCATTCTCGTATCTTCTTCTTCAAAAACTCCTAGCAAATCAGCGGTAGAGCCTCTCATTCCATCTTCCCTGGACAGCTGCTCCTTTGTAGTCTTCGTGTCCCTGTACTACCATACACTGCGAGTGAATTTCTCACTATCTTCCAGTTCGTTAATTCTGTCTTTGATTATGCTCAGCCTAGAGTTCTTTTCCATCGATGGAGTTTGTTTCAAAGACTATATCTTTAATTTACAGAATTTTTTTTTTTTTTTGCCCTACTACCTCATCTTTCCATTGGGTTTTGGTTTTGTTTTAGAACATTTTGTTTTTTTTTTTCTAATTCCTTTTTTTTTGACTATCATAAACATACTTATTCCTTTATTATTTTCATTTCACTTGGAACGAATTCAACAATGAACTCCCCCCCCCCCCATATACTATAGGATATTTACATGTACATTCTTTTTAAGTGGGACATTTTAATGTCTTCCTCCCTTTTCTCACTTTGTACAAGTCTCCCTTTGTATAATTTTATTGTTTCCTATACTGGTCCCCAAGGCGACCAGGACTTAAAATGATGGTCTGAGGTTCCTGTTTGGGGTACCATTCTCTGCGCCATGTCACAGAGTCAGTGTGAAGCTGGAGGGCTGCTGGCTCCAGGTCTTGTGTGGAAGGCTATGTCCGTCTGTCTTTTCGTCTTCCCAGGAATGCAGATACTGATAAGCCACTGCCCCACAGCTTAGGTTGCTCGCAGACTCCTTGCGTGGGCAGGGAAGCCTTGGTTCCAAACAGTGAAGGTGTCTGGTCTTCTGCTTTGCATGGGGTACTTCTAGTCACCATTACAGAACAGAATTCAAGCCACTTGTTTCCAGATCTATAACCCAGTAGGCAAGCAGCTTCATTCCTATTAATTTGTGACTCTGTTATGTTTCCATTTTATGCACGCACTTCTTTTTTTTTCCTGAAAGTGGTTATACCTTTTAAATTTACTCTATTTTGTATGTGGTGGTGCAGAGGAAGTCTCAAAATGTAAGTTTACAAGGTCAAATTGCTCCACCATTCAATTTTCAAAACATTTACTTTTATCAGTGTAGTAATCCAAAAACTTTACAATGTTCAGCAGTGTTAATACTTATTTTTCCCTTTGTTCTCACCAGCTGATTATGCTGATTATGTCTTACTGACAGATTCTCTTATTCACCTAAGCCTGGCTAATTGAAAGTAAATGGCCCTAAGTGACAAATTTCAATTTCTTCTTTTAAAACAGGATGGGGGTGTGGGCAGAAAGGGTTGAAAAACAGCAGCAATGCTATGGTCCTGCCTGTTATTATCTGTTTTAGAACTTAAAACTCCCGCAGTTTTTACCTAATCTTAATTAGAGAGAAATCGAGCTATTTATGTAGACATATACTTAGCTTTTACAGGACGAAGCTGAGACATGGAATAGGTCCAAAAGAGGGAAGTTGTAACTTTGGAATTATCTTCTTAAACATCAGTGAAGAAAGCTTTCCTGCATTCTTCCAAGTCTTTTATTTCTCAAAAGGAGATTTAAATAACTTGTCCGTATACCAGAAACTCAAACCCAGATCTGTGCATTCAAAGCTTTTTTATTTCTACTGTGCACCGTACCATACCAGGAAGAGACGAAATATATGAAATATAGCTTTCACATAGATACAGAAGACAAACGAACAGTTGCCAAATGGAAGGGGGTTGGGGGACTGGGTGAAAAGGCGAAGGAATTAAACTGTACAAATTGGCAGTTCTAAAACAGTCATGAGGATGTAAAGTGCAGCATAAGGAATAAAGTCAATAATACTGTAACAACTATGTATGGTGTCAGGTGAGTACTAGACCACTATGCTGTACACCTGAAACTAATATAATATTGTCAACTGTAATTGAAAAATGAAAAAAGTTTAATAAAGTTAAATTTTTTTAATTTAATTTTTTAATTGAATTTATTGGGGTGGCATTGGTTAATAAAGTCATATAGGTCTCAGATGTACAAATCTATAGTATACCACCTGTATATTGTACTGTGCTCACCACCCAAGTCAAATCTCCTTCCATCACCATTTATCCCCCTTCATCCTCCTCTACCTCCCCTACCCCTCTCCCTCTGGCAGTCACCACACTGCTGTCTGCGTCTGTGAGGTTTATTTCTTAATCCCAGTGCTGCAACCCCTCTCCCCCCAAAAAACCCCAAAACCAAAAAACAAACAACCCTTCTAAGCGGGGCTGACTGTACTTGCAGGGAGATAACACACAAACAACAGGGGAAAAAGCACATACGCTTAGAAATATAGAAAATTGTTGGATTAACATGGTAACTGCATTTCGGGTGCTCATGTTGAATCACCTCTAAATGTATGTTGAGTTAAAGAGATAAATCCAACCAGCTACTTTGAACTTGTCTGTAATGAGTATGGGTCAAATAAACTTGACCAAGACACATTATATCAAAGCTGAAAAGGGAACTGCCAGTCTCTCAGGAGGAATATCACCAAGTTATTTACAAGTAGGGCATTAAAATTATTTTCTGAGGTGTTGAGAAGGAAAATATCAAGGGAAATGATGACTTTTTAAAATAAAAGCAAATGTCCTACAATACCTTCATCATCAAAAGCTTTAAATTTTAAACACTCTAAGACTTCCTAGACACTGATGAAGAACCTTTGTAATTATTAAAGAGAAAGGGCCAACGTAATATCCCAGCTGGTAAATCAAGGAACTTCTAGATCATGTTGCACATGGCAAGCCCCGGGTCTCCCTAAAAAGTTTGTGTGTTTCTAAATTTAAATGTCTTAAATTGTAGCAGATTTGTACAAGTAACATAGTCTACAGGAAGTATTTGAATGTACGTTTTATGAAAGAGAAAAATTAAATGTAGGGCAGTATCGCCAAATAGTGTGATATTACAGCTTTTGGAACTGTTCAGGAAAATGCTATGCAGGGACGAGGATGGCTTCTCGAAGTCCACGCTCGATTCCTGGAACCTGGGAAATGTGTTACCTTATGTGGTAAAAGGGGCTTTGCAAATGTGATTAAGGATCTTCAGAAGAGAAGATTGTTCTGGATCATCTGATGGGCCCAATATAACCGCAGGGTCCTTATAAGAGGGACGTAGGAGTGTAAGAGCCAGAGAAAGAGATGAGAAGATGCTACACTGGGGCGTTTGAAGATGGAGGAAAAGACCACAAATCACAGAACATAAGCAGTCTCTCGAAGGTAGAAAAGGCAAGGAAACAAATTCTTCCCTAGAGCCTCCAGAAGGAACACGGCCCTATGACCTGTTCTCAACTCCCGACCGCCAGAACTAGGCAATAACAATTTTGTGTTGTTTTAGCCACTAAATTTGTGGTAATTTGCTACAGCATCAGTAGGAAACCAACACAAGCAGCTGAGATGGTAAACTCAACTGCGGCTAGAAAAGTTAAGACACACATTAAGTTATAAACACCTGCTTCTAAATGATATAAGCCTTTAAAAATATAATATATGCTATCTTATTCAAGTTTAAAAGTCAAAAGCTTAAAGAAAATTCACAAGGACAAGGTATTGACACTATAAAAACTTTCTTAGAATTGCAAAAGTGTTTTTCCCACTTTATGCAGTGTCTAAAAACCCCTAATACTCCTGGAAATCAGCCATCAGACAAGCTTTTGGCTTCTATCACAGATGTGTGAATCTACTCTGACCTTGTAAGAAACGTTCTTTTCTTCATGTCTCCACCTCTTACAATGGGATCTGGGAAGAAGATTAATAAAATCAACCAACTGTAAAAATAAGGTCCATAGGATAGACTGAAACCCTGATAGAGGGAATGATATATAATGGTATAAATAATCACAAGGAGATTAGCTCTTGTGCAATATTTGTATGTGAATCATGGAATGCCCCTGACTTTTGCCCAACGTATTCCATCCTGTTTAATTCTCCTTCTACAAGGGACATATGGCTGATTCTGACCAAAATGTTCTCAGTCAGGTTCAGTGAAGGAGATAGATATTAATTCCACTTGAAAGTTCTTTTCTACTGGGCATAGTATTATGGGTAATTATGTCAGTTACATTTACAATAGATTTTCTCAAAGTGTCAATAATCAGTTTCTGCTTAGACATCTAAACTCAAAAATAGTCTGGGTACTCCTTACTGTTACATTGTCCTTTTGGCACTGACTGTTAATTTAAATAAAAGAAAGACAAGTATATACTTTTCCATGAATTGTATCCAGAGTTTAAAAGTGCACAGGTGTGCACACACACTTGCCATCTCACAATTTAACCACTCAAAAGCTTGGCACGCTAAATAAGTCCTTAAGCTAACAAGGACTTGTCCTTATTTTTCTTTTTCCTAAAACATGTATTTTATCCCAATATAATGATATTCTTATTTTCTTGCTTTCCTGCCATTCTTGCATTGCGACTGAAACGTTTATGATTAATGTGCACTCACAATTTGAACATGTTGAAACGGTCTCTTTCCTTCCCCTTTCCCAGGTGTAACCTGGTGAATGGTTCAGGGAACCCAACGCAGCGTCAGCTTTGGGTGCCATGCTTGTACGGAGCTAGCACAAAAAGCCGAACCGAACCGAACCATCCAACGGCTAAGCTGGCGTCACTTGTTAGGCCTGTTTACTCGACGGTGAGAGAGGGCTACAGATGGGCAGTGCCACGGATAAATGTGAACCAGAGCTTGTGGATAAGCCACAGATTCGTAAGGGGACCTTTGGCAGACCAGTCACTTCCGTTATGAAGAAAACCATTAGGCTGGTCAGACAGGAGGGCAGGTTTTAAACAGCTTCCTGTTAGACTTCGTTATTCCTCTTTTAGTTCTTGAGATCCTTAAGCATTTTACTCTTCCGCCACAAATGGGAGCCTCTGCTCTGCTTCGTATCCCCAAGAGTCCCTGCCCTTCTTAGCAGTTTGGCTCATGTATTTTTCTGTGTGCGTCTTTGAATGGCTAACCTAACATCATGCCTTTGAGAGCTCCCACCTCAAATTATCTTAAAGTCCTCGTAACTGTTTAGCCATCATACAATTTATGTGCCTACACAACAATAAACTTCTTTTGTTTTCCATGTTTGTTATGGTGGCTAAACACTGGGAGGGTTGGTGCCCCTGGAAATTGCCAGATAAAACACAGAACACAGTAGGATCTGCATTTCAGATAAACAATGGCTAATTTTTTAGTATGAGTATATTCCATGCAATATCTGTGATATGGGACATATACTAAAAAAAACCCTACTCATTGTTTATCTGAAATGCAAATTTTACTGTCTTCTATTTTTGTTTCTTAAATCTGTCAACCTCTAATGCTCTTGCTTCTCATAGGACGCCTAATGAACCCCATCCGGGTAGGCACATTGCAAGTAGAAAGGTGAGGAACATTCGGTCTTATACATCAGTGTCCAAATTTCAAATAACTACCAATGCTAAATCCAGTGATTTAATCTTACTTTAATAATAGAAGTTTCTAGAAGCTTAGGATATAATGTGGGAAAAAAAAAAAAAACCCAGCCCATTTTAGTTAGCACTCCACTAAAGGTTTTCGAAATCTCATATTCCTGTGTCGTCTCTCAGATTGTTTGCACAAGTTCCTTATCTCTGTTTCAGGTAAGGAATAGGCCTTGGATTCCGAAAATTATATTCTGATCTGCTGTCCAAAAGGTATGTGCTCTGAAATGTCTTCCCCGGAAGTAGGGATGAGTTTGACAAAACACTAAGTGGCCATTTTTAGGACCAGGTACTGTTCTTGAGAATTTAAGCTTCTCTTCACTAAAAGTCCATGTAATTTTTAGTTCTTGATGCTTCTATGTTTTTCCTCAGTCTATGAGAACTAAGAAAAATAAAAACAATGTAGTCAGCTTTTTTTGCAAATAAAGGTAAATGTTTTCAATTTAAGGAAACATTAAACATTTAATGTTTTAAACATTAAAACATTTTCTTTTATTCTCAGAAATTGTGTCCCTTTTTTTTCTTTTACCATTCGTATGAAACCTCCCTTTCCAAAATTATGGTAACACTGGTTATGAAGATTTTTAAAAAAATGTCCTTACATAGAAAACTGGCTGGCAAACTTATCGTTTTCCAAATTAAAAAAAATTGTACTTGTTTGTAAATCTAAAATTATAGACATCATGCAGCATGGCTTTTCTGTCTATTTCAGAAATACCACTTCATGTCTAACAATATTAAACAATTTTACCTTTGATCTCTGTATCTCCATCTTGGCTGTGGAAAGAAAACCAGACTCATAGAAACATTCTTGGCTGAAGATATGCAGGTGGGAAAAGAATATTTCTATATAAAGTTTATGAAACATGCTTTGGATTTTTTTCTTTCCTACAAGGAGAGCTGAATGATGTGTCCTGATGTCTTGCATGGTGTTACTTGATGTAATTTAAATTTTTTTATTTTATTGTTTATGCTATTACAGTTGTCCCACTTTCTTCCCCCCTGCCCGCCTCCAACCAGCCCACCCTCCCACTTCCATAATCATTCCCCACACTGTTGTCCATGTCCACGGGTCCTTCATATATATTCTCTGACTAATCACTTTACTTTCTCTCAAACAGACCACACCTCCCTCCTCCCCTGTTACAGCTGTCAGTCTGCGCCATGATTCTGTGCCTCTGGTTCTATTTTGCTCATTTGTTTATTTTGTTCATTAGATTCTTCTTATAAGTGAGATCATAGGGTATTCATCTTTCGCTGACTGGCTTATTTCACTTAGTATAATATTCTATAATTTAAACATCATTGTCTTGGTAAGACAGCAGTAACATATACACCCAGTAAATGTCAGGCATGAACCACCGCACAGTCAGCATTCTATAACCACAGCAAACAACTGCACTCCAGACACTGGAAATGTCTGTCATACAGCTTAGCTCATTTCCACCTGGAACAAAGAAATTACATTTTTTTAAACTTTTGCAATTTTTATGACCAACATGGATGAGGAAAGCTCAAGATCATTTGTCACTTTTTTAAAATAAGATAAACGACTTTTGAAAACGTCCTGGAAGAAATCATGTAATATGAGTACACATACTGCAACTTTCAAGTTTTTAATAGAATATTTGGGTATTTACTGGCACTTTGCAAAAATATCATCTGATTGAATATTTAAAAATTCACTTTAACCCCTAACCATCCCTTCAAGGTATACATTACTACCCACAAATGCAGAAAAGCACAGAGAGGCTAATGCAGTAACATTACAGAGCTAATGAGTGACGCCACCAACGGCAGGGGTGGGTAAACCCAGTCCGCTCTTTTCACTGCATCAGGTTGTGCAGTTACATCTTCCAGTTGGTTCTGAAAGTAGGAATGGCTCTCATCTGTTGCAGATTACTTAACCAAGGGGCAGACTAAATACGTTCATGATCCTTGTCAAGCCAATAAACGATACCTTAGAAGGGTTCTTACATAGTCTTGGTTCAAGACTTAGAGAGAAATGATTCAAAAGTGTTTAATATACAAGTCACTCCTGGCTTAGGATGACTAACCATAACCCAGCATCTGTTCCACAGCACGCATTTCAGTGTATCTCACAGCCAGTGAGCAACGAAAAAGACAAACATCACATCTGCGACCCAATTTTTCTTTAGTTACTAGTCATTTGTATCATGCACAGAACTGGGTGGAAACTAAGGAAATAGTCCTTCGTTACTTCAATTATCTCACTTAGAATAAAAGCATCTGCTTTTGATTTACCTCATGGGAACAGGATGAAGTTGGACGGCTGACTCAGAAAATATGGTAATGCTGTCCTAAATTTAAACAACAAATACATAAAAGATTCAGATCCAGAGACATCTTGTAGCTTCTGCTAAAATGTCCTGCTCCTAACAGTGCTCAGCTGATGGAGGATGGTGACGCCAGTAGTTCATGCAGCGCCGTAAACATCGGAACTGCTTGACGCAGTAGTTACGCTACTGGATTTCCAAAATCTAAAACAAAAAAATATCTCCTAAACCAAACTTTCCAACTGTATTAATTTAAATGCTTCTTTTTATTGATGTATCTTTTGCTCCTTAATTTTTTACTTTCTCCAAAGGCAAGTCTTTAATGAAATATCATGCTGTCTAGGAAAAGATGGTGTCAGCCGCAATGAAGAGGAGGAAGTAATAGAAAAGTGGATGATGATAAGTCTGTGTGTGTACACGTATACAGTTAATACAGTTAAAAGTCATTTATGGAGAACTTTCAGAAAGAATTTCTAATTTGATCCTCATAGATGCAGAGGTAGGCAAAGGAGGTTTACAGTTGTGAGTACATGAAACGGTTTATTTTTGTATTACTTACTAATTATTGTATTATTTGTTATTATAACCTACTTTTGCCCACCCCTATATATTGTCAAATGGTATTATCTCCTCTGTGTTTAGGTGAATCAATACAAGAAAGAGACTTGTGCTTGTTAAGGGAGCCTGGAAGTCATGGATGGGGAATAAGGGACCGGCCTTGAAGGAAGCACTCGCTCTGTCCCTTATGAGCTGTGGGATCTCGGGCAAGATCCTCATGAATCATTCCCCTGGTTTGTACCATGGCGGAGGGCAGCTCAAGTGTGCTATTTTGTTACTTCTTCAAGGATAACAAAAACTGTCACTAGAGGACCTATGACATGTACTCCTTGATGTAAAGAACTGTAAGGAGCACTTCATGGCCCTCTCACGTCAGTGAGCCAGCTGGGCAGGGTGGCCAACCCCCCTTCTGAGCTGCATCTGCATGTGGGCATCAAGAGGCAGCAATGTGGCTGTTTTAATATAACTGAGCTCATGTGAATTATGATCTCTGATCCCAGATCAGGGAAGAATTGCAGATGAATTTATGCTTAAGAACTAAGCCCTGGTGGCAGCATGTGTAGGAGTGTGAAGTTCACACTCCACAAAGACATTATTCATTGACAGAAAACATTAAAATAGAAGGAAAAAATATGAAAATTAAAGCACAGCCGGTCATGACGCCACTTAACGACGGAACATGTTCCGAGAAATGCAGTGTTAGGTGACTTCGTCATTGCGCAAACTCCGTGAAGCGCGGTGACACGAGCCTGGACATTCTGCCGACCACACAGCGAGGCTATAGGGTAGAGCCTGCTGCTCCTGGGCCACAGATTTGCTGTAGACAAGTGTAACACAATGGTAAACATTTGTGTGTCTAAACATACCGAAACACGGGAAAGGTACAACAAAAAATATGGTAGGAAAGATAACACATGGCACACCTGTACGTGGTACCACAACGAACGGAGCCTGCAGGACTGGCGGTTGCCTCGGGTGAGTCGGTGAGTGCGTGGCGAGGGGGTGTGAAGACCTGGGACACTGCCGAACACTAGTGTAGACCTTCTAAACCCTGTACACTTAGACCACACTCGTTTCCCAAAACAAACGAGAGTAAATCAAGCACAAGAGAAAATGGTGCAATTAAGAGATGTGGTGAGCATGGAGCGCACGAGGCTGCTGGTGTGACACAGCACACTCTTCTACGGCAAACTTTCTTATAAGTAAGAAGAGCACACTCTAGAGTCATGATAAAAGTTATAGTGTAGCCCTGGCCGGGTGGCTCAGTTGGTTGGAGCGTCGTCCTGTTCACCAAAGACTGCAGGTTTGATCCCTGGTCGGGGCACGTACCTAGACTGCGTGATACCTGATTGGGGCGTGTGTGGGGCAACGGACTGATATTTCTCTCCCCGCCCTTCTCTCCGTCCCTCTTCCCCCCCATCCACCCTTCCTTTTACTCTAAAATTAATAAATATATCCTCAGGTGAGGATTTTTGAAAAAGTGTAGTAAATACATAAACCAATAACATAGTTGTTTATATATCATTACCAAATACTATACAGTGTACACAGTATTATGTACAATACTTTTCGATAACTGTTAGTGGCTGTAGGTTTCTTTACACCAGAATCCCCACAAACTTGTGAGTCATACATTGTGCTACAACATTAGGATGGCCATGGTATCACCAGGCAATAGGAATTTTTTGGCTCCATTATAATCTATGGGACCACCACTGTCCATGCAGTCTGTTGCTGATGGAAACCTCATTGTGCAGCATTCGGTTACACTGTACTAACATGCTGGAAGTAAGAATGACCGCGTTGATCACTTTTTCCTTTTTAAGAACCCTGTTATGGACACATGCTCATTTTATAATTTATATATTATCTCACCTTATACATGTCCAAGGGGCAATATTTCAGAGGTGAAATATTTGCACATCTCACCCAGGGATGACCTTGCATTGTTTGGAAGAAAAGTACAATACAAAGTCACACTTTGAATCCTAAGATTCTATTACATCTGAAGGAATCCAGATTAAAGCCATTTAGTTGCCCTTCAGCACACCAATCGGAGGGCCAGACCGCTATGAAGGAGACATCAGAGACTTGTGTCCCTGGAATTCTAACCAAGCTCAGAAGTCTGCGCCATCTGAAGGGCCGTACCCAAATGGGCAGTGCTCAAGAAATACCTTTTGCTGAGGACAGAACCTCAAAGTCGCCTGTTTCATGGAAATATATTCTGCCACATTCCAAATTGTGAATATAGCTAATGTTAAATAAAATTGTGAGGATTACCTGTTGCACTAAGAAAGCTCTTTTCGTCCTGCCCTTGTCTATCCAGCAACTGCTAACCATCTTTTAAAATGCAGCTCAGTGATCAGCTTGGCGTTATGCATCGTGTTTTATACACATTCACATCTAATGTCCCTCAGAAAGTTAAGTTGACAAAGGTGCCTACTTTGCTGCTGGATATTCACAGGCACATAGCGCTGAGTGAATGCTTATGGAGTCATGAGGAAATGCGCACAGCTGGGCCTCAGACAACACAGGTAGGGTTCGCTGAAGGGTGACCTATATTAACACAGGTGAAAGAGTAAGGTAACTGAATGAATTAGTGAAGGGTTTGGGGGCTTAGGGGGAAGGGTTTGAAGGAACTAGTATATGGGGCTGAGAGTTCAAGAAAATACTAGGACATGCTATAGTTTGTACAGAATCTTGCCTTGAAGACTATATCATTTATTTCTTGCAAGTAATTTATAATACTTACTGAAAAAGAAAACAGGTTTGTAAAGAATCTGCTTTGTAGTTCTAACACAGAAGGTGCAAACACCACTAAAGATTTCCACACTCAGCTCTGGCTGGTGTGGCTCAGTGGATTGAGTGCCAGCCTGCAAACCAAAGGGTTGTTGGTATGATTCCCAGTCAGGGCACATGCCTGGGTTGTGGGTCAGGTCCCCAGTAGGGGGCGCAAAAGAGGCAACCACACATTGATGTTTCTGACCCTCTCTTTCTCCTTCCCTTCCCCTCTCTCTAAAAAAACCCATATATTTAAAAAAAGATTTCCATAGTTCACAGTATTAATTAAAAAAAGAAAAATAATGGATCAATAGTACTAACTACAGAAGTTCGGTGTAAATAACACAGCAGTGGGGAGCCACATAGGATTTCCTCACATTTCACTGAGAAGAAGGAAGAAAGCAAAAGAACAAAGTCCCCCTTGGGACCCTCGCCTAAGGAGACACACCCATCATCTAAACTGGTACTGCTATTTGAGGGAGAACATGTTCCTTTGAAATGATTTAGTTGAATACAAGTCTCCCTTCTGGAGTCTAAAGTTCGACACACGTGATTAATTCTGAGGCGTCTCTGAAGTACAAATATATTATCATATACATATCTCTCAATATAAAATCATCTGTTTACAATAAACAGAGAGAACAAAGCTGCCATCTCAGAAACCCAAGACTTCACCTACAACAGTCAGCCTGGCTCCACCCCTCTGCCTTTGATGTCTGCAGGTTGCCTGGTAACTTAGGGACCCAGCAACCGAATGAATGGCTTCGCATTTTTGAAGGTGATCCGCCTTTAACGAACTAAAAGAGAGGCAGGGGGAAGGTTAGGAATGACCACGGCTTGAGGACTCTGTCCTAGCTTATAGGTCCTCCAGCCATCCAGAGAAAAAGGGATGCTGACAGAGGCAGGAGAAGAATGCTTCCCCCTCACGCTGGCTAGAGCATCCTGCCCTCTCCCAGTGGGCGCAGGCCTTCGCGTAGCCGTGCAGACTGTACACAGGCCTCCTGGATCCTGTACCCGGCATCAGAGGATCAAAGCTTCCCAGCCTGTCCTCTGAAGATAAGAAAATACGTTTGGGAGGAGAATTTCAAACATTCCGAGCAATCTATTTCCCTGTAACTGACTCTCCCCAAGGGAAAAAGAAAAGTCTGTCATGTGGCATGTACACACAATACAGATGAGAGAACTGCATGGAACTGTAGATACTTAAGTGATAGCCCTATTTGAACTGGTATTTTAAAAGAAGTTGTGGTTCAGTAGGAGTCACGCAGACTTGCTCCCAGTCCTCTGATCTTGGGAAAGTCATTCGGACTCAGTGGACCTCAGTGTTCCCAATGACAGGATCGGACCAGAGGCAGAACGCCTGAGAGGTATTCCCAGCCTGGTGCCATCATCTTCCCCATTCACTAAAACAGCCGCACTTTTACCTCTTTAACATAGTGAAGTTCTGATAAACAAAAACAAACAAACAAAAAACCCCCAAAGTGAAATGATTTTAAAGATCTCTGGTGACTCCATCATTCTTAGGTCAAAAAAACTTGTTCAAGAGTAATCTTCATTATATACGTGTGATAAAACTAGCGGAAAAGTTAAAACCACCCATAACCTCTGGTCGTGTTTTCTTACCTACGTACTTTTTGATACCTAGGAATATGCTGGCTAAAATATTTTTAAAAATTCTTGCACAACTCCAGGGGGCACTCTTCATACCAAAGTCAACACTATTGGTGTTCCCCGGAGCATGGCACTCGGTGGCCCTGAGGAAGGTGCCCTTACAGAAGAGTGCACCTATGTTTGACTCTCGTCTCTGCCACCTATGTGACCCGTGGCAAGCTAGTGAATAATCTCTCTGCTCCTATTTCCTTCTCTGTAAAATGGAGATAATAGATTGTATTTCCAAAGGCTGCTGTAAAAGCTAAATGAGGTAACTTGTAAAGAACCTGGTGGAGGGCAGCAAACCAACATCAATGTTAGTTCTCTGAAATCACGAAAACTACCACATTGCACAGGACACAAAACCCTGTGTGTAGGACTAAGGGACCAAACGACACTGTGAGACTGGGAACTAAAATGGAGATCTGAAGATGGGGCAGGTACTCCAAAAGCTAAAGGAGTCAGAACGTAGTGACCCGAGAACCACCCAGCTTTTTAGTAATTGTGGTAACTGGGAGAAAGGAAGACTAATCAGAAGGCTCATTTATTAGGGTGTGTCGGTACAAGTGTTATCAAGGATAAGCAGCTGTTTAAACAGGACAGGCCGCACTCGTTAAGGACACGCGTGCTGCCAACAAATGACAAAATTCTCGCCTTCCTTTGGAATCCGGGACCAAATGCAGTCAGTATCTGACTGCACTAAAGCTTTTGAGACTTAAATTCAAAAGCGATTAACGCACATAACAAAGCTACACGTTAGGAATTACAGATTCTGAAAATGACAGACCTGGGATGTTAGACACTGTCCAGCCTGACTTCCACACGCTGCACTTGGGAACACTGAGCTCTGATGAAGTTGATGATTACACCTGTGGTCACAAAAGGCAGAGTAGATTCTGGCCCTTGGTCTCATTAGCTTACTATCTTAATGCAGGAAATTGATCTTCAGAGTTATTAAATGCACATGGCAACAACTGGACACTGGACACACAGATTCCTGTCTGAACTCTGCGTAACTTGGGGCTCACAGGGCACTGGAGGACATCAGAAGGGCTGGGTCAATGGCTGACGGAGGCGGCTGGTGAGGCTGTGTGGGAAGGCCTGAGGATGCTCAAGAAGGTGCATGAAGAGCACGCAGAAAGGCAGTGTGGGTCTGCAGCCTGGGACCGGGGTGGGGGCAGGCAGGGTCCATGCAGAGACCAGATGGAGAACTATTCCCCACACCCAGGAGGTAGCCCGGGGACTGGCACGGAGGAGGTACTAAGTGCTTAGTTGCCGTACAATTGGATGATGAGCCGAGCATGAACAAAATGATGAAAGAACCTGTTGTGAGAGGAGAAATGAGGACTTCAGACAACACAGAAGAGGAACTGCCTAGTGCCATCCCTTAGGGGAGGAGGAAGAGAAGAGCCATCCAAACGGTCCCTAACCTGAGCAGGGAGGGGGTGGCTCATTTCCTTCGCACGGGCAGTGGAGTGAGCCTGTCACCCTCTGGCTCCCACCTCACGTTTCCATCCTGAGGAAATGAGGAAGTTCCCACGGCCCCTCTGGGCTCAGGATAGAATGCTGAGAAGTGAAATGTTCAAGGGGAATCTGTCTCCAAGGACGACAGAGAAATTTCAAGTTCATAATGTCACATCAGTGTTATTTATTATTATTGTTTTTTGTTTCTCAGAGTAAGACAGATCTGTTTTGTCACAGGGTACTGTAGGTCACTTAAAGGTCTTGGGATTCGACTGAGAAGAGCGGTTCTACTTCCTTTTATGTGTATGTTTGTGTTTCTGATAACTTAAAGGGTGGTTTAAGTATAAAGATATAATTCACATTTTTAGTACATAATAATCTTATCAACAATAAATGTTCTTTGTGTCTGTGCATTATTATGTATCTATATATATGTAATGCATGTATTTATGTACACACATATTCAGTGCATGTGCACAGAGGAACGTATGTCATCAAAGAGGTCATCAAAATGTCGCTGTGGGCTATCTCACGGTAGTGAGACTTCAACTGGTTTAAAACATAAACCTTCCCAAACCCTCCTCCTGTCCCTAACTGTCACATTAGTTTTAGGGGAGACCCTGTGCTGAAGTGCTAGCCAAGCAAGCAAGCTAGCGAGCACACTGACACGGGTGGGGCGAACGCTTCCCAGCCGGCACCGTCCACCCTCGTGCGGCCTTCCGTGGGCCTATGGTGTGCTCTGACCTCCTGCCAAGTCTGCCAAGGCTGGACTTTCAACACAGGATTTGTTTGATGAGCACTGGTGCCGCAGACGGTTTCTAAATGGGAGGGAGTCAGTGTTGGCTCGTCCCTTTCCTTTTAACATCCGTGTCTAACTTCTGGCCACTCTGGAGTCCAGAGGCACCATTCATCACCTCCGATACATTTTTCTAGGGCTAAACAGAGGAACTATAAGACAACTGTATATCAATGCCCAAGAAAGACCGATCAAGGATCTTATGATACAAGCAAGTTCCTTTTTAAGAGAAACACTACACATCAGTGAATAATAAGAACTGGGCAGTGTCTTCTCCACACAGCATCTACAGACTAATGACAAAATGACAATGAATGTATCAGTTACTGGGACAGAACGATGGAGTTCTGTCCCACGCTCATATGAAGATACATCCAGGCCAAAGAACATATGTAATGTCTCTAACGTGACCCTCACTTGACCCTTGATGAAGATACAGTTGGCGAATTAAAAAATAATTCTTTCAAAATCAGGAGATCAGGTCAGTGAAAAGACCAACAACGTAAACACTGTTCTCCAACGCACACAGTGACTGGCAGGGCTTGTTTATCTTTAGCACGGTTTCTATTCCCTAAAAAGAAATACCACCTAAAAGAAATGTGTTAAGCACCCACTTAAATGTTTCTCATTAAGTTGCCAATTCTGGCAACTTGGCCCTTAAAGGCTGGCTTACAGCGCTCATCCTGACTCAGCTCTGCCCGCCACTCAACAACTAAAAGCCATCTGAAAGAAAGGGATGACATCCGTAAGAATTTTTATATTAATATTTGTAAACTATCTTGAGAAGTAACAGGAAAAAGCAACCCAGACAACAGCATCCTGCAACAAAATTATAGAAATGGCAGTAAAAAAAAAAAAAAAACAAACTGAAAGGTTTTTCGAATAGAGGAACAGGTATATTCTTATAGTACAAACAATCTCAGCGAAGTGGCTCATTCTTCTCATGAGACCAGATTGTGGGTAAATGTGAAAACACACCACTGTGTGAAAACACACCACTGTGTGCAGACGGGGCATACAATGAACCCACCCAACGTGGTTCTCATGAAGTCTAGTACCGTGCTTCTTTTCACTTCTTTTCTTTTCACTTTTCTTTTTTCTTTTCTCTTTCCTTTCCTTTTCTTTTTTCGCCTTTATGCCTCACAGCACCTAGCTTTTTACGTAAAAGTGAGTCTAAGGAAACAGGATGACTGAAGTCACACAAATGCTTACTTACCCCCCATGATTTTGGACTGGCAGTTAATAAACTCCGGCTTCCTGTCTGTGAGGTACCTCTGGCAGGTGTGGTGGAGGATCTGGAAGAAGGTGCATTTTTCTGAGGCTGTGCTGGCTACCCACTGGTCAAAAGCATTTTCAAACAACAAATCAAACTCTGCAGAATCCTGGAAAAAAACAGTGAATTGACTACTGAGCTCAATGTATAAAAACTGCTGCTTCTACCTTATGCCTCACAAGAGACTCTTAAAGGCTAATACATCTTTCTAAACTTTGATCCTAAACATAAGGCGCATCTTTCTTAGCATCCAGGTGCACGGATAATCCAGTTTTCTGTTTATCGAGCAAACTCCAGGTCTTGTAGTTTAACAGAAGTCCCCACAGCCTGACACAGGCTGACTTGTTTCAGAATTCAGACTACACATCACCCTCCCAATTACTTGGAACATCATTCCTTCAGCACTAAACCATATTAATCTTGCCCTTAACCTTCGACAGGTAAAGACCTCCATCATTATTTTAGTACAGTTACAATTTACCTGCAAAAGAGGGGAATGTATTTTGAGTGAATAACTCTACCACAAAATATTTCTCATATTAAATCCAAAAGACTCCTAAACTTTAAAGTACTATTTATTTATTTAAGTAAATAAACCTCATCATTGGTGGCATGAGGAGATAAAGAAAGCTTGGATAAGCACAGTTTTTCATACTGATAACCACAGACATGATATCTGAGCTCTGGTCTCTGCACTTTGCTGATAAACATATTACTGTGGGTAGCATTTCTTCAATCTGCATCCCCTTACATTCCTGCATCAAACATGCTGAAAATATTTATAATTCCCTGTAAGAAGGGCACAGAAATCAGAAAGTCCTAGTCACATAACTGAAATAGAGAAATAGAAATAGCTTTGTGAAAAAACAGCGCAGACGGCCACTGCCACTGCCAAGGTCAACGAAGGAGTCACCGTGTGAAGAGAGTGCTGTTGCTCAGCACTCGACAGGTCACTCACCCGATTAGGATCGATGCCATTCACCTGGCGGAGCTGCTCGAGCATCCACTGTGATCTCCGCACAAACGACGTGGAGCCTTCGAACTGTTTGACCTTTGTAATGGACGCCTGGGTGGGTTTCTTGTTTGTCACTGCCAAGAAAAGACCACTCGGGTTAGTGGGTGTGCAGGCTGGTTTGTTTCCTCCTCTAGTAGTGCTTCTATCTCACACCCACATGCACATGCAAAATGAGCGCGAGGGAAGAAAAAAATACGCACACAAATGTGTATCTCAAGAGGATGAATACGTGTGCTTTTGGTGAGGGGTAAACTCAAAAGGTATAGAGGTTAAAATCTCTACTCTCAAGCAGTTACAGTACGATTACAATTGTAAGGGCGGCTGCGGCGTCCTTTGCTTCTTCATCTGTTCCCACTGAATAATACAACTTAACTGAATAACACCAAGCACCTTTAATGGAGGCTACAAATGTACAATAACCAACTGTGGAGAAAGAAGCATACAGGGTCGACAGGCACCAGGTAGGGGTCATTGGGAAAGGCTGAATTTTAGAGGACGTGGAGGTTATTGGCTCCCTGAAGGAACTGTAATGCATATTTCTAATTTTATAGTCCGGTGTAAATATTTCATGTTGCAGTGACAAGGAGTAATACCTCAATAACAAAAGGGAACAGTTTGGCTTTAAAATGCAGTCCAGTTTGTATCGAGTTGGCATCTGATTATGACTGTATCTGGCATTCTGGATGCCTCCCCCCACCAATAGGAAGTCCTGAGGTCACCAGGCAGGCAGGACCAGGACAGTTTCACCTCTTAGACTTAGTCATGCTGACTGATGATGGAGTGTCACCTCTCAGACAGAAGGCGAGCACCACGAGGGAGTCACTTGGAATAGTTCTACATCTACTTGCCGCATGACTTAGAGATTCAAGGGTGGGCAGGTAATCATGTGCTTTGAAAGGGCTTTCCCAGAAGCTCCCATGGGCCTTGGCTGTAGCAATCGTAAGCTCAAACAGAAATGATGCTACAACAGGAACTAGGAAGAGTGGAAAGTACTACTTGTCATAATGAATACTATCCTATAAGACTGTGCCTCAGTGGCACATACTTTGTTTTTTTCCCTCTTTTTTAAAGTTTTGAACATATAATTTTTATTTTATCTTTTAGTGTTGTTCAGTTACAGTTGTCCCCATTTCCCTCCCCATTACTCTCCCTGCCCTACCCCCCACCTCCCCCCACCTCCCACTTCAATCCTCCTCCCCACTGGCTTTGCCCATGGGTCCTTTCTACATGTGCCTTGACTTGACCCTTCCCTTCCTTTCCCCCATTACATCCCTCTCTCCTCCCCTCTGGTCACTGTCAGTTTGTTCTTTATTTCTATTTTTATTTCGTTGTTTCAGATAACCCCACAGATTCCACATTTTCAAATAACTATGCAGATACTCAACAGATGGCAAAGAGAAGCGTCCAGGGACAGACAGAACGCACCTACTCCCGTCCTGATTGGTGGTGAGAAGACTGTTCTTTCACGCGTGCCAGAGTTTACTGCATTAAATCATCTGGGTCATGAAAGCAGGACCAAGAGGAGACCTGCCTTTAGGTCTGCTGAGAGTCCCTGCGGTTCCAGGACTGAAGACTGTTTTTATGACTTCAGTACAGTCTCACCTCTTTGCTCTTAACCGGAATTTAGCAAATGTTTTTTTTTTTTTTAAATTTCAAATAATGCTCAGGTTTATTACCCATTATTTCCATTATATTCGGCTAAAAGCTTCTGAACATTTCACACCAATTACATTTACTTTCATGGTTAAAAAGTCATCATCCCCTTAACGCCCACAATCAGAGGAAATTTATTGTCTTCTATTCACAAATGGCCTCTCTCCCGCCTACGCTCCAAGTATAGGCCTGTTAGGTCCCATTAGCAATAACTATTACCAGTCTGCTCAGGGCTCTGACCATACATTTAATTCAATTCATTTATTTTTTGAGTCTGCTACGACACAAAGGGAAATCTAGCAGGTTTCTCTGATAGTCATGTCCTGCTCTTGTGTTTTAATGTTACACAACACACCTGGAATATATGCAGGTCTTAAAATGTGCTTAAAAGATTAAAGAATGCTTTTCAATAACAGGAAAACATGGGTTCCTGTATTAGACACACCCTCTCAAACACAAAGAGGATTTCCTCCATTGTTTATGTAAATCACCTGACATTTTGGCATCCTGGGAAACATGAACATTCTCTTGTAATTTTAGCTAAAGTTGTCATGAATTCCTATTTTTACTTCTGGTCCATTTATTTCCAAGCAGTGTACAGCATTATAAACGCTCAAACACAATGCAAGATTACTGTGATTATTGGCATGTCTAGCACTGACATCTTAGAGAGGCAGGTTCCATCGGAAGCTTGTCACTGAAAGGAGAAGCCCAGGAACCCCACCCACACGACAAATGCCCCACAGAACTGCTCAACAGGATCACACTGCAGAGCAGTCGTCTTTAATGGGGGTGGTTCCGACTCCATCCATTCCTGCCTTTTCCCTCCTACTGATTTACTCCTTGCCCAGTTCTTGGAATCTGGGTAGTTTTCCTGGGCACTGAGCCTGGTTCAGTTTAATTTTTGTTTATTGTTATTATTTCCACCACCCTAGTTTCTATTTTGAAGCAGGAGCCATAACATTATAGTATTACATACACATTCTACAGAGTTAAATAAAGACTTCCCCCTCCTGAAGTCACACACCGGCACAAACGCACAACGGCCAGCCTTTCTGAGTTCCGTGCTTGATGAAGTCACGTTTTAATTCCTTCCTTGTTTAGAGATTTTCAGGGTCCATGGTCAGAAAAAAGTCAAACTCCAGGTATCTAGTGAAAAACAGTAATTTATCGTCTTCTTCCCAAGGAACGCTCGTTGACAGCATGCCTAGAAAGTGAAGCCTAAAGACCTGGGTCAGCAGCATAAAAACGCTGAATGTCCAACTACCCCTGATGAGAGATTCCATATTCATTACTTTGAATAACTTTAATGGCCAGAAAGCCAGGGCATTTCTGTCACACCTTCAACATCGACAAGGAAAAGACCAATATACAAGTATTTAAAGGGGTGGGATGGGCACGACATTCCCAGGTAATACGACCCAGATCAGCCCAGTCCCCTGGTTCTCCATCCCAACTGCACCTCAGAATCACCTGGGAGTTTTATAACAAATACATGGAACCGTGTGAACCAGAATCTCTGGGGCTGTGGCCCTGGCATCCATATTTTAAATCTCCCAGCAGGTTCTGAGGCACACTGACTGATGAGACCACCAAGTTTGTATATTGACTCATTTAGCAAATACATACAGAACATCTACTAGATGGAAGACACAGAAGTAAGTTTTGTGGGCAATTCAAAGATTAAATAAGATGTGGTTCTGATGTGGTTGGAGAATAATGCAAAACAGTGTTAAAGCATAACAGCATAAATGACACAGGAGTCACCTGTGTTGATGGGGAAGGAAGGGACTTTAAGGACCAAGGATGAGTTGGGAAAAGTTCGGGAAGTTTCATGAAACGGCCACATTCCAGGAAGTACACCATGAATCCTCACCTGGACTTCTATGACCAGCTTGGCCACTCAAGCTGAAACATGGAAGGTGGAACCATCCTTTAAAAACTCCTCAATGGCATTCCAAAGCATTCGGAATGAAGTCCAAGCTGCTCTCCATGACCTGCAAAGGCCCAGATGATCTGGCCCTGCTGCTGGGAAACAGCAGCCTCTTCCCACCTTTTGCAAAGGCTGCCCCTTCACGAATTGCTCCTTTCCCGTTTTTCCCGCCTTCTGGTTGTCTCTTGTTCGGTGTTCAGCTCTCAGCTCACATGTCAACTCCATAGGAAAAAAATTCTTGTCATCATTTTATTTAAGTAGGTCCCCCTCAATATTATTTCTTTCATTGAACTGTGTCCATTTCAAAACAGATTTATTTGAAGCCTGGATAAAATAGTCAATATTTGCTTCTCTGACATGTGAAGAACCAAAACCAGCCTTGTATCATGTCCATTTAATCCAAACACATTACAGGTAGCTAAATCCCAACGCTAACCTACGCTACACCTACCAGCTTGTAACATAGGACCGAGTAAATTGACGGAATAATAGGTTTCATTTTTCATGGCATTTGAAACTTGAAAAAAATCTCTTTTATCCAGCTTCTGGCACAAGCAGCACTCTTGCCAAAGTAATAATGTTAATGAATGGAAAAACTGCAACTTCCATAATGAACTTAAAAGTCTACTGCTCTTTCCTTTATAGCTTCCTGCTGCATCATCAGATGCCATATTTTATTAGGTGTGGGTTGTTCATTAAATAAGGGCTAATTGAATCGTTTTGTTCTAATAATGATACTACTGTTGTGATTCTGACAATATCCTAAACTGTTATTTCCTTAACATTTCCCATTAGGTAAACTTGCTTTTTCACTTAAACAAGTTCAATGAAAAAAAAAAACAAAACCATGCTAAGATCTTAAATAGATGCAGCTCTGCCTACATTAAATAAAACATAATATAAAAATCTAATTGAAAAATTAAAAAAATAAAAATATAACCAAAACATAAATGCTATTAATTTCAAATCAGAGAGCTGTCAGTGGAGGGCTTAGCATCTGACGTCAGCTCTGGGTGAAACTGTGACTGGCCGGTGTAGACGGGTGTTACGAACTATCACAGGACAGATGTGCTCCTAGACATGATCACACAGCTTAACGGGAAATGGCTTCTCTAAGACTCCTGCTTGATAAGCATCGGAACTCACTCAATTAAGTCCAGCTTTGGGGTTACCCAAACCTAATGCTGCTTTTTCACTCACTCCCACTCCTGGAACCTACTGCTCTCCACAGTGGGATCTGAGGAAGGCAGAAGCATGTGGGCCAACCAAACCCAGGCCCTTCTGCTACCAGTTCTGACAAAAAGAATGTGGTTTCCATGGCTGCACGCCTCCTCTTCAGCCTTCATGTAGACTTGATCTGCATCTCGGCTGAAGTTCAGCATGATAGGATCTGTTAGGTCTGGAATATCGTTACTCAGGTTGTATAAACATCCCTATGACATGAACTAATGGCTGAGTGAGGTCTTTTAAAAAATGGTCCCTCCAGGAAACACTGTTCAGAAATATAAGGCACAATATAAGTTAAGGAGTGGAGACCACTAGCCTTATTTTTGCCCAATCAGAAAATTCTATTTAATTTAAAACGAATATGCTGGACTATAATAAAGTACCATCTTAGATCAAAAGTGGTCTTGAGGTGGTCAGGAACTGGTGAAAGAGTAAACAAAGACTGATGAAGAAAAGAAAGACAGAAATGCAAGTTATTTGCATATTATGCAGAACAGTACAGGAATGCACACTGCTAGTGATTAAGTGGCCAGGCTTTCATTTCTAGGTCCAATGGTGGAGAGATTGCTTAAAAAAAAAAAAAAACCAAAAGTCACACTTTGCCCTGGCCAGTGTGGCTCAGTTCGTTTGGAGCACCATGCCATAACCAAAGGGTCGTGGGCTCAATTCCTGGTCAGGGCACATGGCTGGACTGCAGGTTCGATCTGTGGTTGGGTATGTATAAGAGGCAAACAATCAATGTTTCTCTTTCACACCAATGTTTCTTTCTCCTTTTCTGTTTCTCTAGAAGCAATTTAAAAAATGTCCTTAGGTGAGGATAAAAATAAATAAATAAAATAAAAATAAAAACATCACCCTCTTTCCTCTACATCTCATTATTCATAGCATCATTCATGAATCATTCCAAACAAGAATATCAATTTTATTCAATATATGAAATATCTAGTCTGGTAGGTAGATACACAGTGCCTCCTTGCACAATGAAAATAAGGACAACAATTTAGAAACCAAAAAACAATCAGTACTGACAGAAAATTGAACTGTATGAAGTCTGACAACCAAGGAGTTAAAGCAGATACATTCATCTAGACTGGTAGGAGGGGCAAAGTTGGGCAGCAGGGCAGAGAGGGGTCGCGGCAAAAAAAAAAAAAGCAAAAAGTGGTGGCTGGCAGACTCCTGGCCCTCAAGACAGCAGCTGGTAGACCCTGGGCTTGGGGCGGCAGCAGGTGAACCTGGCGAGGGTGTGGATTGCAGAGGGGTGCAGCGCAAGGCGGCTGGCAGACCCAGTGGTCTCACATTCATGCGCAGATAAACCGGATGAAACTGGGGACAACCCATGGCCCCAGCACTGGGAAATAAAGCCTCAAAACATTGACTGAAAAATACCTGTGGGGGTTGAGGTGCCGGGAGAGGCTCCTAGCCTCACACGAGAGTTCCTTGGAGAGGCCCACAGGGTCCTAGAATGTACACAAACCCACCCACCCAGGAATCAGCACCAGAAGGGCCCAGTTTGCTTGGGGGAAGCAGCAGAAGGGACTGAAATCCAGTAGGGAGCAGAGCAAGAGACATTGTTCCCTCTCGGACCCCTCCCCCACAAACAGTGTCACAACGCAGCTTTGTGGGCTGCCTTGCCCTGGTGAATAACTAAGGCTCCACTCCTCACTACGTAACAGGCACATCAAGACAAAAAAAAAAAAAAAAAAAGGTCCAAATGAAAGAACAGATCAAAGCTTCAGAAAAAATACAACTAAGCAACAAAGAGGTAGCCAACTTATTAGATGCATAGTTCAAAGGACTGGTGATCAAGATGCTCACAGAAATGGTTGAATTTGGTCACAAATTAGATGAAAAAAATGAAGGCTATATGCCAAGTGAAATAAAGGAAAAGGCACAGCAAACCAATAGTGATGGGAAGAAAACAGGGACTCAAATCAATGGAGTGGACCAGAAGGAAGAAAGAAAACAACCAAACAGAAAAGAATGAAGAAACAAGAATTTGAAATAATGACAAGAGGCTTAGGAAATTCCAGGACATCTTTAAACGTTCCAACATCTGAATTATAGGGGTACCAGAAGGGGAAGAGGAAGAGCAAAAAGTGGAAAACTTATTTGAACAAATAATAAAGAAGAACTTCCCCAATCTGGCAAAGAAAATAGACTTCCAGGAAGTCCAGGAAGCTCAGAGAGTCCCAAAGAAGTTGAACCCAAGGAGGAACACACCAAGGCACATAATCATTACATTACCCAAGATTAAAATGAAGGAGAGAATCCTAGAAGCAGCAAGAGATAAGGAGACAGTAACCCACAAAGGAGTTCCCATCAAACTGTCAGCTGATTTCTCAAAAGAGACCTTACAGGCAAGAAAGGGCTGGAGACTGCTCTATCCAGCAAAGCTCTCATTTAGAGTGGAAGGGCAGATAAAGCACTTCTCAGGTAAGGTCAAGTTAAAGGAAGGAGGAAGATGAGGAAGAAGAGGAGACTGAAAGTCTAAGGGATACTGGGAAAAGGGATCCTTGGAAAAGAAACCTTTGTATAGGAACCTGCTTTCTTGTACAGAAGGTAAGTCCTTCAGTAGATGGAGAAAAATAAGAAATATCTTTCATTAAGCATTTCTTGAAGTTAATGCTTTTAACATGAAGGTATACCACCACCATACGGAGGGTAGTTACCAACTACACATTAATAGAGCAAGCAACCTCCCTATACCAATTTCGTAGGAAGTACTATTTGGTTGTAGTATTTCCAAATTACCAACAAGGAGACTATTATTTTGAAGTACACAACTTTTATGTCACATGCTGACATGAGATCTAGTTGCTACTTATAAAACCTAGTCCCTTCTCATTTTAATCTTCTCTACCCTGTAATTTAATTTTTACCCTGTTTATTTACTTTTTAAAAAATTGTAAAAATATATAGATTTTGAAACAGTTTTCTACTTTTCAAGTCAACAACAGGTTCAAAAGATTTGAACTATTTTCTTTTTAGATAAGAGTGGTTTCATGAGAACTAGAGAGAATAGAGAACATGGTGACAAACCAAGAAATTGCAGAAATACCAGGAGACTAAAAGGAGAAAATTTGGGGGTTAATCTCTTTAAAGACCTCTTTCCTGCAATCCTTATTCTTGCAACATCTCTCTTAAGTGATTGTTTCAGCCTCCCTAAAAACACAACTTCAGGCTTGAGATTCACAGCAAGCCAAGGCTTCCCATTGTGTTCAATTTTTTTTAACTTCTGTAGATTTTTCCCCATGGACCTGAGGAGAAAATCAATTTCCATGCATTTTGGGTGAACGGTAAACATACAGTGAGTTATAAAACCTGGTTAGCATTAGTTGTTAGAAACTCATGTTTTACATGGAAGGGTACAACATGTCTGATTTACGTAGCGTAACTGTGAAACAAGCAAACCAAGGACACCGTGAGCTGTGACAGACGTGTTGGCCTCTGAGAGAGCCGATGTAGTGTACAGAAAGGGTTAACTACAGCCATAAAGTCGCATTCTGTCCTTGCTTCCTCAACTGGGGAGCAGATGTAAACACCATGTTTGATCTATTCTTGGGAGAGACTTACAAACAGAGCATCTAAAGACAAAGGCATCAAAGAGGCAGCTACCTGACTCAAGAATGAATTAAATTACTCCACAAGAATCTCAAAGGCTGGGAATAAAAAGCTGAAAACCAGATCCTGTTAATGTTACGCTCTTCTAACATTATCCATTAGATACTGAAAAGTATAGGCCAAGTAGCAACTCTCTTAGGGAAATGTCATACTTGGTAGAAATTTAATACATATTGCACCGGGAAAAGCTGCTAAAAAGCGTTCTTACAGTTCAAATGCCTCTTCGAGCCAGAGAAGACGGAATCACTTCTGCAGTCTCTACCTCCTGTCCCTCAGCAGCTCCGAAGAGGGCCACTCACTGGCCACCATGTGGGGGAAGGGCCTGGCGCTAGGCTCCCTGACACCCTGCACCCCACTGCTGAGCCTAATCTTTTGATCTGAATATTTTTGTCTAAAGGAACCACAGAAAGATGCTCTGTGGACACAGATCTCCTTCAATGTGAGAAGGGTATTCATCAAGGAGGCAGAGCACAAGGGAATTTTCTCATGGACCAGGTACTAAACATATAATATCACTAAGTTTTTGAAAAAACAAAACAAACCAGAGCTGTTATCACTTAGCAAACATAGGCTGTCAAATACAATTACAACTGTCAATCAAGCAAAGACAGATTTGTCTGCCCTCTCTGCTTTCCTCCCTCGTTGCCACCACCATCACTTAATACTTGTAATAGTACATTTTAAATGAAGGTGTATGTCACTGAAGTTCTGAAAAAGTGAATGCTGTCCCTAGGAACTTGTCACCTTCCCTCTTTACTGTGTTAAATTGGGGAACAGAACCTGGCAACATGTTCTGCATAAAATGAATGTCCATTATATCAGTGAAAATTATCTACAATTAAAATTAGTTTAATTGACTTTGGTAAATTCTAGGCAGTATCTACTAAAGCGAAACGTGCATATATACTGTACGACCCAGCAATTCTAATCCTGTGTCTATACAACAGAAATGAGCAGTGTCCACCCTTCTGCCAGAAACAACCAGAAATGGCCAAAATGTACGGAACAACGAAAGGCAGTGACCCCTGCGAGACGGGAATGAAAGAGGGGAGCCCCGGGGTACTGCTCTGAGAGAGCTGTCCGGGCCGTGGAGGAACCCAGGAGGAGGAACCCAGGCAGAGACTGGCAGACTGCCTGACTTGAAGGGTCAGAGCTCAGAGCCCAGGGAGACCAAGGCGATTAAAGTCCTCAGGGCAGAGTGATGAAGAAGAAGAGCAAACTCCAGAGACACGCAGAGATTCGGCCTTGAGTATTTAGCTGAGTAGTTCTTACCACCAGTGGATAAGGAGATTACCTGAGGCCAGGGAAAGAACCCCTCAAAGTGAATCAAGAAAATGATACGTCGTGCGCACACAGGGCTGAGCACAGTGCCGGCCACACCAGAAAACCTCACGATTCAGGGGCATTGGGTAGCATACACGGAGGATCTTGCCCTACTGGTGAGGCACAATTAGCACTAGAGTAAACGATGCTCTAGTCTTGTTTCCACATGACAATGTAGGATGGAGTTTATAACACATATGAAAAGGTAAAACGCATGACAACAACTGCATAAAGTCAGGATGGGAGAAAGGAAGGTGAAGTATTAGAAGGTTTCTCTACTATACATGAAGTAGTATTATATAACTTGAAGGTAAAGCACGCTAAGGTAAAGATGTATACATAAACTATAAGCAATCAACACAATAAAACAGACTGTAACCATGATGTTTAATTTTACGTGCCAACTTGGCAAGGCCGTGGTAACCTAGACATTTGGTCAAACATTATTTTGGATGTTTCTGTGAAGATGCTTTTGGACAAGATTAACACTTAAATCTGGGGACTCTGAGGATGCAGACTGCACTCCACAGTGTGAGTGGATCTCATCCAACCAGCTGACGGCAGGGACAGAAGATCAGCCTGACTCTCCGGAGCAGGAGGAAACTCTGGCAGCGATGATGTTCAGAGGTGGGCTGCCGCGCTGGCTCTCTCCCGGGTCTGCAGTCTACCAGTCCCCCTGCAGAGTTTGGACTTGACAGCCTCCATAATCACACGGATGAATTCCGTAACTGTATTCCTTTCTCTCTACATATACACACATCCTATTAGTTCTGTTTCTCTGGGGAATCCTGATTAAAGAAAATAATTCCACTGTCAATAGCATCAAAAAGAATAAAATACTTAGGAATATATTTAACCAAAGAAGTACAAGACTTATATACTATAACCTGTAAGGCATTGTTGGAAGAAATGAAAAAAGAGTGAAATAAATGTAAACACATTTTGCGTTCAAGGATTGGAAGACTTAATATTGTTAAGAAAGGCAACAATTCCCAAACTGGTCTACAGATTCAGACAGAGACATGTTGTGGTCATGGGTGGGAAGACTCAGAATTATTAATATGGCAGTTCCCCTCGGTATAATCTAGATCCAATCAAATTCTAGAGGGTTTTTGGGTAGAATATGACAAATTAATTACAAAAATTCATACAGAAATGCAAATGATCTAAAAGAGCAAAAATAACTCTGAAGGAAAACAGGAATGAAGTTGAAAGATGTATACTATCTGATTAAGATACTTGTTATTTATAAGACTAACCTAATTGGGACGTTGTGGTACTCGTGTCAAGACACAGAACAGACCAGAGTCCAGAAAAAAGACCTGTGCATCTCTGGAAAACTGGTTTTCAACAAAAGTGCAAAAGATAGTTGTTGTAGAAAGGATAGTTTTCTCTAACAAGTGGTACCGGAACAACTGGATATCCAAACGCAAAAAAGGAACTTCAGCTCGTATTTTGTACCATATACAAAAATTAAGTCAAAATGGATCAGAAACTTAAATGTTAGAGCCTAAAAGTGTAAGACTTTTAGGAGAAATCACAGAATTAAATCCTTGTGACCTTGGGCTAGGTAAGGCTTCTTAGATATGGCAGTTAAAGCACAATTTATGAAAGAATAAAATAAGTAGAGTCAAAATGAAAATTTCTGCTCTTCAAGATAATGAAAAGACAAGCCACAAACTGGGAGAAAATATTTGCAAACTACATCTGATAGAGAACTTATATCCAGAGTATATTTGTAAAAACTTTTTAACTCAATAAAAAAAATCAGCTGGTTTTTAAAAAATAAGCACAAGATTTGAACAGACACTTCATTAAAGAAGATGTAAATGGGAAAAAAAACCACATGAAAAGATGCTCAACATCATCAGTCATCGGGGAAACGGAGACTGAGAGCGCCGTGAGGTGACGCTGCCCACCCATCAGGAAGGCGAACGTTCAGGAGACGGACTAAGTGTTGGCTTGTGCACAAAAATGCAGAACAGCTTCATTTGTCACAGCCCCAAACTGGAAACAATCCGAACTTCCATCTCAAAATAATTATGCTGAGTGAAAGTTTAGGAAATGCAAACTCATATATAGGACAGAACAAATCAGTGGTTGCCTGCAGCTATGGGCTGGGATGTGGGCGCGCTGCGGGCCAGGGCGGGATTGCAAAGCCGAATGAGAAAACCTTTGCGGATAATGGACAGGCTCGTTATTTTGGTTGTGGTGATGATTCCATGGGTGCATACATGTAAAAAATAACTGAATTGCATGGTTCGAATATGTGAAGTTTCCTGCATGTCCATTATACCTCAATAAAGCTGTTAAAAAAAAGAAAACAACTCATAAAACTAATCTATGGCAATTGTAGCCAAAATAGAGATTACCTTTGATGGAGGTGGAAGGGAGCCTCCTGGGGTGCAGGCAAGGTTCTACGTAACTGTCGCAAGGGATGCTGACACGGGTTCACACTCATGTAAAAACTCAATGTATATTTAAGAGTTGGACGTCTTAAAATACGTGTCATACCTTAATAAAAAGTAAACCTAAACCAACAATGACAATTATGGCAAGGTTTGAGAATTGCTACCAAATTGAAGTCGCCAACCGGGCTGGGTATATCTCAGCATTTGTCCCATCTAGGGTGTTCCAAGATTAACTTTGAGTAATAAAAAGCACACCACCCACGCCCAGAGAAGCAGTGTGCTCACCTGGAAGTTGTCTGAGGCCATTTGGGCTGCTGTAACAAAGTATCGCTGTCTGGGATGCTTATTACCAACCTAAGTTTATTTCCCACCGTTCTGAACGGGCTGGGAAGTCCAAGCCCAAGGCACCAGCAGAAGCAGCGTTTGGTGACAGCTCACATCCTGGTTCACAGCTGTCTTCTCCACTGTGTCCTCACCGGGCAGAAGGGGAGGGGGAGCTCTCTGGGGTCTGTTTTTTAATATAAGGGCCCTAATCTTATTCATGACGGCTTCACATTCATGACCTAATCATCTCCCACAGGTCCCACCTCCTAATACTGTCACCTTGGGATTTAGGTTTTCAACACAGGAATTTGGGGGTAGGGGCATAAACATTTAGTCCATAACAGAAGGGAATTTATTCAATACAATTTTGGCACTTAAGTTTTATAAAAAATGTACCTGTGGGTCTTGAAATTATACCCTATTCGTAAAATTCTCCAGTTGGGTTTATGGTCCTCTTCCTGCCCATGTCTTCTGGAACCTTCCTCCAATTACCCCTCTTCTTCGAAACTTCCATTGTTCCCTCTTTTCAGACTTTTCCCACTCTGCCTGTGAACATGTGTAAGGTTTTCTTTTCCTGTGAGAATCCTCAATTGGTAAGGCCAGGCCGCAAGCCCTACCCACCCATTCTTTTGAGAAATTGGTGAGAGGCAAGAGTTCTGTGTGCTTAGTGCCTCTGCTCCCTTACCACCCACTCACCACCTGACCCACCACTGCCCTGCCCCTCGTCACCTCTCCAAAAACTGCCCTCTGGAAATCAAAACGCCTTCAAATGATAAAACCCAACGGCTTTTTCTTCTGTCCTCATCTTCTTTGTTCCATTGCGCCCCTCTCTATAATCCAGACATACCCTAGGGCCAGCCTTCAGGCATTCTTTGGGCCCAACAGCTAGAGCCGACACTGGAAAGTGGAAAGAGCTTGACATGTTCCTGGGAGAGAAAGAAGACCAAAGCAGCAGAATAACGAGAAGAGGAAAGCGTGAATGAGTTCCTGGATGCAGGCAAGTGCCAGATTGTGAAGGCCCTGGTGTACCAGGCTGCAAAGATGAAACAGTGGTGTAACTACAGCATTTACATTTAAAAAAATATTGGCCAACTGCATGTAGAGCAAACCGGCCATGGCAGGAGTGTGCAGGAAAGCACGGAAACCATGCAGGAACTTGAACCACTGTAGTCCAGGAGGGAGGTGACAGTGGCTTAGACCAGATGGCAACAGTGGGGAGAGAGAGAAAAAGGGCCCGCTCTCCCCAGCTGTTGATGCCCCTCCCCACCCCAAGGAAATCCTCAAGGTCAGTCATCACCAAGTCCTAGGCATCTTCATACCCCAAAGTCTAGTATACTTTAGGCCCTTGTTTACGGAACATCACACTTTGTGAAGGACGTGTCTGTGTGTACGTCAGAGCACCTGGTGGGTGCCCTGCTCAGAGTCCTAGCTCAGGTATGTATCACAAGAAATCTCTGTTCCCATCAGAAAAAATCAAGGGTTTGCTGTGCGTACTGACAGCTGTGGTTAGTGATAATATCTCACCCCACCACTCTCTTTTTGGCCATGTCTATTTTTCTTTCTGGGTCATTTAAGGCAATATGGGGGATGAAAAAATAAACAAAAATAACCAGACACACCTGACTCCCCATCCTGACATGTGGTGAAGAGCTGCGCCCCTTGCGGAGAAGGTCAGCACCTCCGTGACTTCTGCTGCCAGTTCCAAGGTGGAACACATCATTATGCACTTCATTAGTATTTATGTAACAGCCTGGGGAGCATTTCCGAAATAAATGATGCCACTTGTGTTAAATGATTCCTTCCTAAGAAAAATCCCTGGGGATCTTTCAACAGCACAGCCTTGATGAACATTCAGAACAAAAGGCGTAAACAACCAGCCCTCTGGTGCTTGAATGAGTGGTGATGTGCTCAGCTTTCTCCATCTAATTCCCCAGTGACAACTCTCACATAAATCAGACCATAATTGGAGGACAAACTGTCCTAAGGAGATGAGGCACAACCACCCAAATGTTAGCCCTTCTCAAAACGCAGCTGGTCCCGAACTCCGCCGGCCTCCACTTGCTAGTCCCAGGTTACCTGTCCTCTCTCAGCCTCCCAGTCTAGATCTGAGGCTGCTCTGCTCAGGCCGATGTGAACTGGACAGCAGTCACCACACTGGGCCACTGCTCCATGCCAAAGAGAAAAGCTGATGCTCCCCGGAAGCGCTGAGTGTGGCCATTAACCTCTGTTTCCCTGGGTCTCAGGGATGGAGCCGAGTGCTGTACCCAACACTTGGGGGCACAAACTATGGAGCACAACTCCTCAGTTCTGCCGGATGCCACTGTACCTCTTCCACTATGAAAGTAAAGCCATTTACTCACTATCTGAAAAAATGAACGAATAATTTGCAGGAGCAACCACTATGGACACATGGTTTACGGGAGGCAGAGATTACATTTATTGAAGGAGCATGCATGCCAGTAAGTGGACCTGCTAACTTTGACTTCTCAAACCTTTTGCATGGAATTAATTTGACACCAAAACTTCAGTCTACGTTGACTGAAATTTGGGGCAGATATCACCAATTCTGCACTACAAGGTAATCCATACTAGTTTTAAAACTAAATTTAGCACTTATAACCAGGGGCCACATATATGAGTTTTTTAGATCAGGAAAATACTAAAAAAATGTAACTTCTATTGGCTCCTAAAAAACAACGTTTTGCAGTCTTTTAATGCACGATCTAAGGTTTTGTTCAGTTTCTTACACCGACTGACATAACTAAAGCTCACTTACTGATTTTACACGTATGGTTTGCACTTCTGTCTGTATAATCCATGTAATACAAGATTACAGAGTTGGAAGGTGTCTCAAGATGTTTATTCTGCTACCCATATCTGGCCTTTGGGCACGCTACCTTCCCAGCTACTTTATATAGACTTTTTCCCTAACTTCTTTACCTCCATAATAATAATTTACAACTCGCCCTAATAGTTAAAAAGTTTCATGATGAGAAACTCTCTTTTTAGGTTGTAATTAAAGCCATCTGCACTTCACATCCTTGAAATTCACCATTTATTTGGTCACCAGTTTTCTCCTCATTAAAACCTTTCTAGTTCCTCTGGCCTTCTCAGATCTTTTTTTCTTTCTTTCTTTCTTCCCATCAGCACCTCCGTGGATGGACCCCTACAGATCCCACTCAGCTCTCCGTGCTCCCTGTTAGACACGGAGCCAGACCCAAGAAGGGCAGTTCAAAAATGGCCAACACAATGCAACAAGTTCGCACCGAGTGCTGGATTGATTTGGATTCCTACCTGAGTATGTTAGCATTTTCCATGATGCTGCATGCTTGTAGTCATCTTATTGTTTGCTGTATTTATAAGACCCAATGTTTTGCCACATTCTCAAAGAGATTAGACAAAAATTTTAGTTGACATTTTAAACTTATTTTTTTTTCCACCTACAGGCCACATCAACCAATATTTTGCATCCTATTATGTCCTTTTTGCCATTATTTCTGTATGGCAGGAATACGCCATTTTGAGTTCCTTGGGGGAGAGAGGCTATTAGCTGTCCTCACTGAAGAATTTAGTTCTGTACAGGCAAGCTTTCTGCCTCTATCCCTCTCCAGCCCTGACTTGCATCCAAAGGTAGTAAAAGACAGAAAACTGTGCTTGAACAAGAATTAAAATAATAATAATAAAAGAACAGTAAAGCGTCTAGCGCAGCTCCTTGCATACAGTAAGCATCGATCCTGCCTGTCTGCTGAAGGAAGGTGGTATCAGGAGATGCGGTTGTTGAAAGCAGGAAGGCGGCACTGGAAGTAAAGACACAAAATGAAAGACTCTGCACAGAATTTATCTGCGTAGGTGTAGCTGGTAGTTTGCATGGTTTGAACAACTGCCACAGAGGGGACAAGTATGTGCTGTAGGTCTTGTTCTGTCAAACTATTTGTCAGGAATGTGCCAGGTGACAGCGTGAGGGGTCCAAAGTCCTCAGATCTCTCATAACGCAGTAACCAGCTAGATATTTACTACCTGCAGAAGCAAATGATAAAAGACCTCATCTCCAGCATGTGGGCCGTCCATGCTGCTGCTGCTTAGCTAAGGTTCACTGTTTCGTGGTACCTGTGGGGCTTATGATAAGATCGGGTTACATTTTCCAAATGTTAGGATCACTAACTCAGAAACTCTCATAATCTAACTTCTGGTCCATTCAAATATCATTGCCTAGGGCAATGAACTCAAAACACTCACCTCGCTCTGCTCGCCTGCATGTCTGGGGCAAAGGAGTTTCCAGGTATGCATTTACCGGAGGGTCTTGACTCATAAGCAGGTGTCTCTTTTATGTATCGTGACCAGATGCAAATTTGTACCAACTTTTCTCCATTTGATTCCACAGGCCAAAATCCCCAGTGCGGACAGAGCCATCCTCTACCTAACCTTTGCTCAGCCTTCAGCATAACTTTGCACCAGAGGTGCTGGCACTTTCATGAAGATGGAAAACTCTCCAGGAACTATCAATATTAAACAGACAAACAGAGAAACCAAACTATGACAAAATTCTCGCAAAGGTTCACTTTTCCAAGATAGATTTTAGTCTATCAACAAATCTGCAGACTCCTAGACTCTCTAGTATGAACTGGAAGTCCCAGTGGGCCTCAGAAGATATTCATTTATGAGTAAAACAAAAAATAAAATATAAAAAAAAGTATAAAGAACGAATGAATTCTGGCAGGTTAAGAATTACAAATGACAGGCCAGGGTTACCCAGTGTTTTTCAAATGAATCTTTTCTCGGCTGTTGTGATTTCATACCTGCAGTCACTGACCATTCACGATGCTGGGCATGCGCATGTCGGACTGCCAAGGCACCCGCGACTCCGTCGCAAACATCACACAGCCATCACAAAACCATAAACACCAGCAAATCTTCGCCAATTCTAAGTAGACTTTGAGGACACGACTAACGCACACAACTAACACACTTTAGGGTCTGTTATAATCGACAGGAACAGAATCAGTGCTTCTCTGTTCTGTGCTTCCTCTGCTAAGGACATCATTGGCATCGAGCGTTCCTCGGGGTGAAGCCAGTGTCCACCCCAGATGCATTACAAAGGCTGCCCTTGCGATACCAGGCCATCATCTCCATGTCTTCACATTTAGAAATTGCTCTGGGTGCAAGTTCTTCCCATTGCTGTCAATCATCTCATCACATGCAGAAGATGCTATCTTTTTTTTTTTTACTTTTTTAAACATTTTTTTATTTTTTTATTTTTATTTTTTCAGAAGATGCTATCTTGATGGATAAAACCATTTAGAAGCTCTGATAGTTCAAGCGCAAACAACATAACTTATTTTTAGGAAAACAAATGTGTAATTATTTAAATAATCTAAGTCATGGATCCTAAGTCCCCTTGGGTATTGAATGCTCAGCTGGTCCCTGTCTATCCAGCCTCATGCTGTCCTCCACCAGGGCCTTGGCACCATCAAAAAGCCAGGTGCCTCCCAGATCCCTGCACACATCAGAGACCACCCTGTCTGCTCCATGTGACTTCTCAGCCCGGACACCCTTAGGGCCACCTCCTGCAAATCTAAATTGTGCCTATTCTTCACAGGCCGAACTCAGATTCTCCCTGAGCCACAAGACTTTGTTGATAGTCCAGCCCACACTCCCTCTGCTTCTCAAAACATGTATATTTCTCTATAACACTCATTTTAGAGCTTTGATGTGCTGAATCTAATTTAGGGACACAAAGGAAATATGCTGTTTACAAGCAAATCATTTGCCCTAACCTGCCAATCTTTTTAAGTTTAACAAGTTAAACTTTTTTGTGCATATTGTATCACTCTGTTCATATGCTCAGGAAGCATTTCCCCCCCATAGGTAGTGCAAAGGGAAGCTTCAGCTAAGTTTGTGAGGAATCATTAAATATTCTCAGTTCAGAACACTTGAGGCTCCCTCAAATGAAAATGTATTCCCTGATAATATTACAGTAGGATCTTGTTGTTGTTTATTAATTAGTTTTTTGGCACTTCAGGCAAAATAAGATACAGTTCTTGCTTCTCAAGGGTTTTCACGTTACATTTAGATTTAAAAAAAAAATCAAGCAAAAAATGGCAATTACCTTTCAATGCCAAAAGGGGGGTTCAACAGGCCAGAAGAGCTAGGATAGCTTTCACAGGAGGAAAATTCTAAAGGGAGACTTGAGGAAAGAGAAAAAACAGAATCCCCCCGAGATAAGGAGTGGAATACACTTGGAGACACTCTCTCAAGTGCAAAACAAATGGCAAAAAAGCCACACTTTTAGAGGCAAGAGAATAAAAGTGGGAACAGCCACAGTGTGACAGATTCAGGTTCCTGATGACATGGACAATCGAGAACAGGGACTGCTGTGCCTGGACTTGAGCCATTGCGGTGTCCCTGCAGGAGGAAGTACAGGAGAGGTCACTGCTTTCTGCGTGCCACGTTTGCTTTTTCTCCTTCTTCTGAGGGCTTCTCTGGAAAGACGTTCATTCTGCAGACGCACGTCCACCTCATTCTTCCTTCACTGATGGGAAGGGACAAGGAGGGTGAGGGGAAGAACTCATAAGGCCAGAGTCCAAATGTAACAGGCACAGGGAGGTCTGCCTGAACTCCTGTGAGCACTCTGTTCCCAAGACAGTGAGTGTGTCTAACAATCCACAGGGCGCTGCACCAACCACGAAGAGCTGGGATACCTAACACCGCGGGTGTGCAGGTGCCAAAGACCTCCACTGTCAATTCTGCTGCCCTAGAAGTAAGCAAACACTGTAGGATTGCGAGCTAAATTTAGCAATTACTGAGCACTCCAAATCTTAAATAATGGCAATTCTTAAGAGAGGGAGAAGGAGAGGAAGAGAACATGCTTTATCTGTGGGAAAACGTTCCCTCTCTCCTCCTTTTGAGGGTGCAAGGAAGAGTTGCAGGCCATGGTCCGAACGGAGGGGGCAGGCTCCAGGCTGTAGATCAGCGTGGGAGTTAACCAGCGGGAAAGTCACTCTGCCTGATGCCCTGAAGTCAGATTTGGGTTAGAATGGAATTCATTATTCTACTGGCCTCCATTTCCGGTTGTTCAGGCAGGTTCAAAAGGTGATTGTCAGACACTCTTTGCCCTGGTCCCACCTACAGGCACACACCACATTATGTCACCATCTTCACCCCATCTACATCGTCTTGGCCACCATGGTTGAAAGGTTTTGGAGAAACATGGCCAAAACCAAAATCAGCTCCTGATGTAAAAAGCTCTGTTTACCAAAATATAAGCCAAGCAGGAAGCTAGTGTGCTGGATGCATTCTCATGGGTAGAAGGTTATCTTAATTGAAAGAACAAAGTAAATTAAACGGCTTTTTTCATATATGAATAAAGAGTTGGTGGCTGAGACAACATAGTAAAAGGAAATTTATGTAAGCATGCATAACAAGGTTCCTTAAAAAAAAAAAAACAAAACCCACCTGTCGTCTCCTGAGAGGGAGAAATGCTCCCTCTTGACAGTTTGTCAGAAGGAAATGGTCATTAAAATGGTCCTCCAGGGGAGGCCAAGGTTTCTGGTATCGAATCATCTTGTAGTTCCTCACCTGTGCCATCATGGACCAAAACAGCATTACAGACCCAGGATTTGACCTAGAAACTGATGCCCTCTGTGAAAGAAGCTGTGTCCATGCAGAGAAAGACAGAGACAGGGATGGGGGTGGGAGGTAGAGAGCTCTGGTTCCTGTGACCACCCTGCTTGTCTATGGGCATTTTAGACACGTGTCTCTTGCTGTTTAGGCCTTAATTTCATCATTCCTAGGACGAAGCTAGACTGGCAGGGTGCTATGAGCCCCTTCTAATTTTAACATTCTATGGCTCTATGTGCCACAGAAATACATGCAGCATGTTATAATGATGCCAACTAATATACTGAAAAACAAATACAGAAAGCCATTATGTAGATAAAAAAAGTAAAGTTGATCTTTTAAAATAAAAACAGAAAATGGCCCTGGCTGGTGTGGGTCAGTGAACTGAGTGCCAGCTTGTGAATCAAAAGATCACCCGTTCAGTTCCCAGCCAGGTCCCCAGTTGGGGGCGTGTGAGAGGCAACCTATTGATGTATCTCTTGTGCATTTCTCTCCTTCTCTTTCTCATTCCCTTCCCCCCCTGTAAAAGTAAATAAATAAAATCTTAAAAAAAAAACCAAAACCCAAAACCTCCTGGAAAATGTAAAATATGTTTTCATTTAAAAATGTCCAACACACAAAGGATATCTTCAATTCCTTCTACCCAGTCATTTTTCTAGACTTACTGGCGACCATTAATGAAAGAGAGTGACAGGCAGCTTCCCTCCGCAGGGCTGATGAACTGCTGGGGTGAGGGGCGGCCAGGAGGGGAGGTCTCTTGGCAGGAAGGAAGTTTCATGGTATGAGAAAACTATTCTGTTGGGAGTGGCAAAATGTTATGTTTATCACTTTCCTAAATTTTCCCGGAGGGAATCATAACTGAATATGAGATGTTTATGTAAATTTTCTCCTCCGCTTAAGAAGAATTTCAATCCCTAACATTCAGATCATAAAAAAGTCTGACTATTCCATTTTTTCTGGAAAAATCTGAAGGTACAAATAACGTTTGGTCAATGAAGACCTACTGAGTGCTCTCTGAAGAAAAAGTGACACCCAAGGGTGGAGGGAAGGGAGATGAGACGGGAGGTGGAAATAAGGACCAAGTGATTCAAATGCAGCCCCACTCCTCAGCCAGTCTGCCTCTTGGAAAGGAAAGCACAAGTCACTAAGTGCTAAAATACAAGGCAGGGTGTGATAAATCCCACGACGTGTATTTCTTACCACCAGCAAGCATATAATCACGCATCTGAAGGAGAGAAAAAACACATCCTAAGTGAAGTGGGGGAGTGAGGGTTAGTTTCGGGTAGATTCAAGACAGCTCCTTTATGAAAGAGGTGGCCTCTGAGCTGCAGCCAGAGGATGCATAGGGCTCAGAAGGATCAAGAGAAACAAAACAGATCTGATTTACCCCTCAAACCACCCCTGTGCCTCCAGAGCTAAAAAGACGGGCCTGCTGACTGGGAAGGGCCACTCGGTAAGAACAGAAATAAGACCACCCAGAGAGCAGCTAATTTCTTTTAGATTACCTTGACCTGGGATGAATTTTAAGACAACCCATTTCCTGGCCAAGAATCCTGGATACTCCTCTATGCTCAAACTCAATGCTTAGGAAGTAATCTTGTTAAATACATATTTATATTAAAACTCAGAGCTCCAAGCTTCCTGGTCTTATTTCCTGGCCTCAGCACAAAGGCACCATTATTTTCTTGAAAAGGAAATTATTCCAGTGCCCCTGCCCAGGCTCCAATGACTCCAGTTTGCCCTCGATTTTCTCCCTCTTCTTCAAAGGACACCCACAGTTATAACTTAACACTAGTTCGGGACAGTTCACCAGGTTTGATGCGGAAGCAGCAACCAGGTGCTGTGTTCCTGCTGCAACTGTGGGAACAATGTTCCTGAGTGAGGACACTTAAAACCTTACTTCCTTCGCAATCTGTCACCCATTAACAATTCAGCAGCAGGGCGAGGTTCGTCTCACTTAAAATGTAAGTCAAGAGCCTGAAATTGGTAATTGGGCATTTAATTGGGTATGCGCAAAGGCACTTACTGGATTTTAACAGCTTCAACAGGTAATGTTTAAAAACATTAAAAATGAGAGCGATGATGACTCAGATGCAAATGGAAAGTGAATGAATTTTGGCAGTATAATTTAACACACAGCTCAGTAGTGTGTTTGAGCTGAAAATGTTGAGCTTGGTCGGTTTTCTTAAATTTTCTTCTATGCCAGGGGTTATCAAAATATTTGAACTTTTTAAGCTTGGTTTCCTCTCTCATAAAACTCCAGTTTAAAAGTGTCCAAGTCAATTTGGCCTCATATGCAATCGGTATCGTTTAAGCCTGTGGGAAATGCCAAGTCTGAGCTCTACGAACATGACGTGGTTAAACAGCCCAGAGCACGTTAGAGCCTGGCCACTCCCCAGGGCACCCAGGGACGTCAGCAAACTGGCTGACAGCCAGCTGTCAATCAAATGAAAAGCTTTTTATAATAATCTATAACCAGACACCTCAAAGCCATTTCTAACACCTGCCAGTGCCTGTTGACTCCTCACTCTTTTCTAAACTTCATTTTACTTGTTTTAATGTAGGTAATAACACCCACGTTGATTCAAAAGTGATACACTGAAATATCTCCCTCCCTCCTGTGTCCTTCTACTCCGCCGCTTCCCACCTCTTGTCTGACTCAAATTCCCTAACTGCTTTCTTGTTAGGAGGCCACGTGGCACCTGCCTGAGTAGACGGATGTGAGCAACACAAGGCCGTACAGGAGCCGCTATGCCTACACCCACTTCTACTGAATGAACTGTGATCAAAAGGAATGACTACAAAAGTACGAAGTACCTAAAGTTCTCATTGTGCTGCTTGACCAGCTCAATCACAGGCTTTCATGTTTAAAATGATAAACATGGGGCAGAACACTCAGAGTGCATAAAAGGATAGAAGTATGTGAACTCTGAAAAAGAAAAAAACAAACAAGAAAAAACTAATAGCCAGGTAAATTTATACCACAAGCACCGTGCCACTGAAATAGGTTAGAAAACAGTTTCCTTTTAACAAAAAGAAAGAAATTTCTATCTCTTCAAGTCATCATCTCTATGAAATAATTAGTTAAGTAACAATTGTGGAGAAAAGTATGTGACTGGTTTTGCTATGGCCATTTGTATCTTCTCTATAGCCTTTTACATAATGTGAATAAAAGTCCTTCTTAAAAAAAACCGAATAGAGTGAATACGCCCTAATGCTTTCCCTGCAATCCATTTTGATATGGGAATAAATACTTAGTATCAAGACATTATTGATCAAAAAACCAAAAACAAACCAAAAAAAACCCCCCAAAACAAACAAACAAACAAAAAATCCCAAACGGCCTCTTCCTGTTCTGGGCTGGCTCTGGGTTCTGGGCCAGCACTTCTCACTGTCACTGCACGATCTCATTTGGTGCACTTGTACTTACTCGCTTCCATCCACGATAACTGACTCTTAGCATTTGATGGCAATTCTATTACAGTCCTAAACCAATTATTTTAAGAAGAGATGAGGAAAAAAGGAGAGGAACGGTACGAGCAACTTGACAGAATCCATTTTCTTCCCCTGTTTTTAGCGGTTCTTGCCTCTCCACCCAGCATTTCTTTCCCTGAACTCCAGGCACTGTTTTTACAAAATAGCAACAGGACCCCGGTTGGCAGCAGCTGCCCCCTGTGAACAATAAAAAGCCCGGCAGAGATAATGGTTCCCAAACAACTGCAGGGCAGCTCCTGGGAGGCTGTGGAGGACGGCGAACTCCCACTGCGGGTGTCTGGCGGCCCTGCTCCCAGCCGGCTAACGGGGGGGGGGGGTAGGCAACACTTGCATGATTTGTTTCCTATTCCCTTTCGCCATCTCGGTGGGCCCTCTGTCACATCACCCGTAAAATGGTGACTGTTCCCACCACTAGGCTTGACAGCCCTTACTCGGAGAAGGGTCTGGCTGCATTTATAAGGGAAAGACGAAGAAATGATGCTACTGAACTGACATCTGTCTTCTCTCCTCATTATGTTCCAAGACATCTTGTGCTAAAGGGTACTGAAAGAATAGTCTAAAATAAGCCAACTTACTAATTCACTATATTGCTTAGAATATTCCCTAGGGAAACTAGTACAAAGCCTCCTATGCTGGGCCCCCACTATGAATTTGCTTATGACATAGAAAAAAAAAAAAAAAAACAACCAAAACCCAAACCAAAAACCCCAAGCAAACAATATGGTATCTAGGAACACAATCAAACGAAAGTTTTGAAAATTTCCCAGACAATGTAAAATCTACTACTAACCCCTCGGGGGTGCAATAACGTTTGGTTCACATCCACACAATTCTTCTGCCACAGGCAGGACTGACACTTTCCCCATCAAAGCCTTTGTGTTCTATTTGCATAGAGAAGGAGAACCTTGGAAGGGCATCGCTGGGGATGTGCAAGAAGTAACAGGACCATGTCCCAGTGGTGGGACCTGGAGTTGAAGTGTATGATTCACTGCTCCCTGCCATCTGGTTCGGGGAATTTGGGCTCTGGATGTGAAAACGAGAGGTAAAGGCAGACACACGAGCAAAAAAATCTGGAAACAGGCCAGTTCCTATTAATGAAACAGTTATTAAAAATGATCAAATACATAAAAGTGGGTCATGTATGGTCAGGATGACAATGGGTCATGAACCAACAACTATAATGAATCTAACTCTGTCCACTTAGTCCCACAAAGAAAAGAAGGGGGAGCAGGGTCAGCGGCAGGCAGAGAAAAGGACTTAGCAGAGGAGAACGTGGGCAGCTCCCATTTCTGGAAGGTTGGCTGAGCCACGTTTCAGCCACTGAAAGGGTATTTTCTCACTGCTTAGAGAACCCGAACACCAAGGACACTGTGAGGATACTACGGCTCTGAGACCCCTGCTGTCACACTCTCTTCCCTTCCCTACCAAATACCTACTTGCTACCTCACACACCTGAGTTTGCGTGTGAGCTACCAGCAGAGAGCTGTGCAGAGATTTATTTTCCTTCTGATTTGTTTCTGAAAATCTGACCAGGACAGAACAAAAGAGCGGGAAAGGCTCAGGTTGAGTATTAACTCAACAGCAAAACTCAGAGGAAGCACTCGCTACACCTTCCCTGGGACCCTACGACTTCCTGAAACTTCTCATTTTCTGAAGGCCGTGGGGGGTGGCCAGAGCTCCAGCCACAGACACAGTTGACACCGGAATAGCTCTCAAGTCATGGCAGGAAAGCAAATCCCCGTCGAGCAGACTTCAAGAAAAAAAAAGCTCAAGTCAACAACATGTGAGCCTCCAATCAAAACATCACGAAAAGGCATCTGAAGTTTGTAGTAGGAACATGCTTGTAAAACAAATGGTAAGAATGACAAGTCTAAGTAAAACAACAGCGGTGACATTCACAAATTTAGCACATCTGAACACAGAAACACAACGTACTACAGCTGCCTATTTATAGTCACTCATGAGAGGAAGGCATCGGGCTGCACTGGAACTTTCTCCGCTCCTGGAAGGCACGGGGCAAATGAGGAAATCACTTGAGGGCTGTTCCCAGCACCAACATGGATCCATTTCTAAAAGCTGACAATCTGGGCTGGTGCTTTCAGGCCGTGTAACCGCAGTGTTAGGAGCGGGCACAGTGTCGGTCTGCACCCTGGAATGCAGCCACCAAACCGCTGGGGACAAGAGGAACAGTGCCTCGGGGTGGGGAGTGGCAGGCTGGAGGGACCATCCCGCACAACATACATAGGAGAGTACCTCCCTTCATGAGAAGATTCACCACAATTTGTCCAAAACTGGCTGCTGGGGGCCTAGAGACTAAAAGGCACAAATCAGGGCATTAGTTCTCTCCTGCCATCACTGTCTGTCACAGCTTAACCTGTCTCAAGACAGATTCCTACTGAAAGTGGTCACTGCCCATTATTGCCTATGGTTCTTCCCTCTTCTGGGTGATTGAGGGTGGGCGTAGGAGTGGAGTTCCCACATTAAGTGGGCCTGCACTCAACCTAACCAACCTTGCGATGCTTAAACCTTTTGCCTTTGCCTCCTCCTCAGACCCAGCAGAAGGAAAGGAGCACCCCCATTCCCAAACCTGCCCCATCTGTCTGTAGAGCTCTACTCGCCAAGCAGGTACTGACCTGCACCTGCCCAGCTCCCCTCCCCACGGCCAAATGAGGGGCTTTCCTCATTTGGTCTTTGTTTCCGGTTCCCTACCCCACCGGAATTGTTCTCAGTAAAACCTCAAAAATAAATAGATAAATGAAAAACGTACCTCAGGTTTTCCTCAATTTCCCACCTAGTTAGTTCTAGCCTACCATCTCTCCACTATAAACTCAATTTTTCATATAATCTCTCATTCAAAATCAGTTCCACTTGATATGAATTCAAATTTATGTTCCAAAAAACTTCCAACATTTTTGAAACTTTGAGTATTTTTTGAATGTGCAATGCCATTTCTAAAAAAATGCTCCTGAGGAAATAATAGTGAACAAAGTTTTAATTACATGGCTAAGTGATGGCACTGTTTATAATAATGAAACATGGATAATAACATAAATTTCCAATAAGAAGGGATTGGTTAAATCCATTCTGGCATATTTTCATATAATAGAATATTGTGCAACAATTATAAATCTGTAACATATTTAATGGCATGGAAAGATATTCATTTGAAAAAACTATATGCATATGTATCTCAATTACAAAATCATACATATTTAACTATACATGAAAGTATATAAAATACATTTTTTCCTCTGTGTGTTAGAAGAAGATAATTAAAAAAATTCTCTGTACTTTCCAAATTTTCTACAAGTACCTATTATTTTTTTAACAAACTTTAGAACGGGTTTAGATTTACGGGAAAGCTGTGAAGATGGCACACGGAGTCCCTTTGTCCCCGTATCCAGTTTCCCTCCCGTTAACATTTTACAGTCAGGGGTACACTTTTTTCAAAACAAATAAATCCATATTGATACAATATTATTAAGTGCATATATCACTTGTATTTCCTTCGTTTTTACCTAACATCCTTTTCTCTTCCGAGCTCTATCAAGGACGCCACAACAATCTGCTGTGGACCAGAGACAGTGCACACAGGGATGGAAACGCCACCACCCGTGGCTGCTGCGGGTCCTGCTTCAGGTGAACTACGGAGAGAACGCTTCATTCCCTAATGCGACTACTTTTAAAGGCTGTTATGAGGTATTTTTTAAAACTTCCCAAACATTCAGTTTATTACAGGAAAAGGACCCAACTGCAATGGCTGGCCGAGAACCAGGGAAATCCCCATCATGCTGTTCTGGTTTGGAGAGTTGACTCACTGACTGCTTATTTGTTCTTCCTTAGCGTCTCAGCGCCCCTGGGATCCTTCTGCAAAAGCTAATGGAAATCTTCGCCTATCCTCCTCAAGATGAATGCCTTTTAAAAATATTTCGGACTGGAACTTTCCCACAACACGAGCTCTTAAATAACTGGTAGATGAAAGAACAAAATAACAGGTTGTGTTTAAAAGGGAGGAAGCAACTAAAACAAAACCAAACATCTTGTTTTATTAAAGGTTCTTGCCCCCATGGGAAAGATTTTAAAAAAAGGAAGTACTGCAATAAATCCAGTATTTCAATAAAAATAAATAGCCGTTGTCACTTTTAGTACATAACTGTCTAGCAATCTTTGCAAAAGGGTGTCTCTTATAGAGAAGAAAGAGAGAGAAGGCTTCAGTAAGCCATTGAGATACTGAGCTACAAAAGATCCATCAGCCACTTATATTCTGTGGAGAAAGGCTGGTTGTGGACTAATGTATTCCTTAAAAGGTACACTAGAAAAAACTCAGAGCAATTTTTTCAAGTCAAAACATATTTAGATCTTCAAACACAATTTTCGAAAATGATCTGAAGAACAGCTGCAAACAGCTCCTGATTTCTATTCATAATGGACATTCAGGGACAGAAGGTACCAATATCTCCATTTCTGAATCAACAAATTTTCATTTTAAATTTCAGTGACACACTGAAGGAATCCTATTTTGACTTGTTTCCCTAAGAATGGTGATTCTGATATAGCTCCCCTTTCCAAAAGCAATAAAACACAAGTTTTGCCCACCGGAGCCAAGGTGCGCCTACCTGTCAGCACTTGCTGATGTGGCATCTCAAAGCCTGCACTGCTGTGCCTTCCCCCTAACAGCACAGAGATGCCCTGGCATCAGAGCCGTCCTCCTGGCGAATCAATCTTCTACGCTCTGTCTGCAGACATGCATGTATTCAGTAAAGCAGGCAGACTGCACTGTTTACTTCTAACACTCTCTACAAACCCTCCATTTTCGTATTTTTGTCCCATGAGAGGTACACTCAAAATGAAACACTGAATTTGAAAACTCCTTGCTGTGCCTTGATGTGGTTTTGCCTTTGTGCCAAAAGTCACATGAGAAACAAATATCTTTAAAGTTCTGCAGGGAAAAGACATAAGGAATCATGTTTTCCAAAGTGTCAGAAAACACAATTCAAGAAACAGCCATCCTAGATTTTCCAAGACTGACTTCACGGCTTTCCCTGTCAGGGATATGTTTTGGTCCAGTTGTCGAAAAATCAAGTAGGAACAATGTATCCACTTGGAAGGAAAAAAATCTCAAGTTTTTATATTGCTTGGTGTCCCTGAAAATCTAGAGGACGAGTTTCTGTGATGTTTGTTTTTAACTCTGATGCAAAAATATTGCTTAAAAAAACAATAACATATCTTTGAATTGAGAGGTTTTCTGAGCTGTTTGCCACCTCTCCCAGATGCTGCTGAAAAAAAGCACCTCTTCATACTCTGCTGAGGCGTGCCATCTCCAAAACAGGTGGCCTGAGCAGAGGGCTAGCTCTCTATACTGGAGATTTGGCATATCCAAAGGCCATAGGGCAAACTGCTAAGGCTGGGCAGGCTTGCTACAGGAGAGGCACCTCAGGACCCTGAGAATGCCTGGAATGGATAGGCCTCCGAAACCATCACTCCCGGTCCCCCCACCTTCACAGGGGTGGGGGTTAAAGACCAGGGACCAGAGAACACAAGACTTGCCCACATGATTCTCCCAGTTTCTTTACTAGAAAAGAGCAGTTTATTCTCAGATATTAGCTCAAGGTTTGCCTCTGTCCTGAAATCCTTCCTATTCATTCAGTTTAGTCCAAACTGATCTTCTCGACTTATCTTTGACCTCCAGGTATGTTTAGGTTGAAAGGGTCCTGTATCTATGAGTCTGTTTCTGTTCAGCTTTTTCATTTTTTTAGATTTAATTGTGGATAGCTATTTATTGCCATTTTATTGTTCATATATTGATCTTCTTTCTTCTTCATAAAGAAGACCATGATGGGAGAGGGGCTGAGGAGATGGCAAATAAGGTGAGGGGATTAAGAAGTACAAATTGGTAGTTACAAAAGAGTCATGGGGATGTAAAGTAGATTGCAGGGAATAGCATCAACGATGTTCTACTAACTGTGTATGGTGTCAGACAGGTGCAAGATTTATCGGGATGATCACTACTTAGTAAGTTATATAATGTCTAATCGTGGGGGTGCAGACCCTTAAAAAGCACTGGCTGTGTGAATCCCCTCTCTGACACTCATGTCACTTGAATTTAGTGACAGGAAATTTACTACTTCCTGTGGATGAATATCCATTCATTCCATGCACAGAAATATATGAACACGGTTCTTAAGCCCCAGAAAATAAATCTGGCTTGCCTTTCATTTACTATCCTTAGCTATTCGAACTTAGTCTTCCTGAATTTGCTCTTACGCAGAGTAAACATGCCCAGGTGCTTCCTCTATGATCACACATTGCCTTGTCTCGTTACTCATTAGCTCTGAACTCTGACCTCTTCAGCCTAAACTAGGACAGTCTGACACACTTTTTGTATATAACTTGCTAAATCTTCAACTTGCGCCAATGGATTAGACTTCATAACGGAGAAGGGAATCACTAGCCATTTCGACAGTTTACTCTTTGATACAATCCTCGGTTGGTACGAGTGTTTGAAAGATAGCATAGTGTTAAAAAACACTTTGCTTTGGAGTCAAACTGACCTAGCTTCTAGTCCCTGACTTGCTATTACTTACCTGTATGATTTTGGTTAAGATACTTAATTTAAGAAACAGGAATGATAATAATAACTATAAATTCAAGTTGTTATAAGAATCATAAATAAGATAATGCATTTTAATGACCATTAGTACAGGGCCTGACATATATTAAATACTCAATAAATGTTGCTTACCATAATAATCATTTATGGGTTTTGATATCTGGATGTCATCAACAATTCAGATTAGATGCTCTCGATAATTTGTTCTGGAATCTTGTTGTATTAATTGCCCTGTCAAATATCAACAATTCAGTTCACCTACAATTTGGTATTTAACTTTAAATATTTATGCTTTGTCTAGCATTTCAAGCAGACTGCACTTACATCTGGTTTGCTGAGTAAGACTACCACAAATCTGTATCACATCATTTTTGTGCCTCATGCATCTTAGCTAACTCAGAGTTTCAAAAAGTTACCAGCCAAACAACTGAGGAGAACTTGTTTCGGGTCATACAACTAGTTAGTGGATAAGTCTTATTAGAATTCAAGTGTCCCAACTCTAGTCAAAAACGCCTTGATGTTTCTTGAATCCAAATCAGTTCTGAAGGTGTGCTGTCTAGTCCCTGAACCCTCACCCCAGAGGTGGCCAAATACATACCGCGAAAATACAAAACAACCTTAAGCCATGTTCCCAAACAACTTACATGGCTGAAACCAAAGAATTTCATCTAGTTTCTGTCCTGGCCTAAGTGATGTCAGGGCTCAAAGCATAAATAAGAACGCACACAGGCAGAAATCGTTTTTTGCTTCCACAAATTTATGAGCTCCTGACAGTCAAGGCCTCAATGGAAAACCCTGTGTACTATTATGCTAAGTATATCCTCTCTCTACTCTTTGGTGTTTGTCTCATTATACGGTTTGTTGGTTTTTTAAGTGTACCTTTCGTTAAAAGATAAGTCATACATCCATCCTGATTTTTTCCCTCAAAATCAGAAAAATGCTGAACCTGTTAATTTATTATCAACAGAAACTAAGAAGTTCCAAACAACGACCAAACATTGTATTTAGGACACCTTGCCACTATTAAATTTACTGTCCATGGTTCAATTTTAATCTCTCTTTTTACAGCAAAAATGAAAAGGTTTATGCTTTAGAGGAAATCACTGTCCTCATCTGAATTAGCCCTCCCTCCTAAAATCTATATTTGGATTCAACAGTCAGTGGTCTGAAACATTAATGGGCTTTCCACTGAGCCATTACCCTTTTTCTCTTTTTTATTTTGCAAACAGGGCTTATTAAATCTTTGCTGTAGGCACCAGGGATGAAGAACAGTGAGAATGTGCTGATGTGAAAGGTTTCACTGAACTCCAGCCAATCATTTCTGATTTGCCACAACTCCCCAGCAGTAAATGCCAAAAAAGCATGCTGTCTGGATGGAAAATATAAATTCCCATCACATAAACCCCGATAAAAGAAAACCAAAAAACCCACTCCTCCCCTCCAGGGGTTTAAGGCAAAGATGCTGATTGCAGATGCTTCCCATTAAGTTATTTTCAAATCACTGTAAAGAACAAATCTTTGGTACAAAGTACAGCTTGAAGCAAGTCCTACTAGCAGTAGGAAAGAAATCTGTGTATTTTACGGCACACAGCATTTCTTTATTTTAGCTATACTCCGTTCTAGTTCAAGCTTAGAATACGGGAAGCAAAATCAATACCCTTCTATTTCTCACCAGTCATAGAAAAGTTAAGTGACTCCCAGGTCAAAATCATGAATCTGGACATACATCTTTACTTGTAGTCTCTCTTTAGCCTTACTAAAATGACAGGGGGACTTTGTTTTAAAGGCATAAACCCACAAAGACAGAGAAAATGGAAGAGAACACACATCAACAAAACTTTGCAAACCAGAGAGTAAATGGAAAGTTCCTTAACGACCCAGAGAGGTCCTCCCAAAGCTGAAACCTTCCCTGGCAGTGGGGAAATGCTAAAAAGCAACTCAATTTACAGTAGAGAACCTCTCAAAACCCAAGGGATTTAAGGCATCAGCTACCTGTGAAACAGGGGTGAAGTGGAGCCAAAATGGGGGAATGGCCGAAAGTCTGTGCCAGAAGCATTCAGATGCCCATCCCTTCTCTGCTCTTACACCTGGCGCCTGACTCGCCCAGCCCTCTCCGCACCAGGCACCGTTCAGGGTGGTGGGATACACTAAAAACAGCTGCGGCTGCTTTCTTCTTCAGGGGGAAATTCACATATTTGTGTGCTTGGTATGTGACCCCCACTTGTTTTCATACTCAACTCGCAGGACGCTGGCAGCCAGCCCTTCTTTCACTGATAGAAGGTTGGAAAACCCTTCTTTGGGGAACCTAACCTGGACAAGAAGAAAGCCACTGAGATGCTGACATCTGGGGTTCCCCTAATGAAACAGCATAGCCGGACTACGTTACAAGGAAGCCCCCGGCTTCGCAGTCACATGCTCGGGGCTTCTGATCGGCTTGTAAGACCCCACTCTCGTGGCTCTGCGCTCAGCCCAGGGCCACTGAGCCATGTCTCTGGTATGAAATTAGAGACTCAGACAAACAGTCAAAAGCAACTTAGAGGAAGCTACGGGACTGGGCCAGCAGAAGAAAGCTTAAAAAAAAAAAAAAAAAAATCTATCATTGCTACTCTCAGAAAACTAACAGATCTATTGATAAAATAAGAACGGGATATTATAAGACAAGCGCATTCAGGGAAGGAAAAATATACTTAGATATTACATTTATCTGTTTATATGAATTTAAAATTCTCAATTACAGAGTTAAAAACTAAAGTTGAGAAAAATCTACTCCCCCTGCCCCCCCCCCAAAAAAAAATAGAATTGGAAGACAGAAAAAAAAATACAAAGAAATTAGAGGAACAAATCCAAGAGTATCATTCTGGTCAGAGTCCTTTGTAGGGAACAAAATCCACGTAGTTAGTTTTAGCGGAAATTATTTCTTATGACGCGTTACAGGACACAATCCCTGGAAGGACTGAAGAAACAGATTTGGGGTTGAACTCCCACTACAACTGCCAAACTGTGCCAGAGAACTAAGCCACAAAGGGAGCTGCTACCACTCCCGGCACTAGGAGACCTCCTCCCTGAGTGCCAAACTGCCACACGAGCTGCCAAATCCAGAAGCCTGTTACTACTGCCAGACCATGGAGTCACAGCTATTGCTACTGGCCCAAAGCCAGCTGCACCTGCCACCGTGCACAGGAGCAAACTGGGTGGCGAGCAGCCTGCTTCCTGACCCTCCCAAAGCCAGCGACCAAACGCTAGAGTGTCTGCTAATGCTGCCACAAGGTGAAACACCTCAGTACCCGTGCTTGCCAACGGAGGAAGATGCGGAGCCGAATCAACATCGCATCAAGAACAGTGGTTTCCAAGGGGTCTGAGAAACACAGTATTGAACATTCCAGCCTCTGCAGTATCCACAAGCAAACTAGAAGGAAGATGGAATGTGAGATAATTACCTCATCTTTCACAAGGTTCTCCACATCTGAAAAACAAAGTTTCAGAAAGGAAGATCAAAACCGTGGGGTGGGTGGAGGAGAGGTCAAGCAAGAAGTAATTCAAGAAAATTTGAAAGAAATAAATTTCAACACTGAGTCCAAGTACAACAGATGAGAATATATCACACACAGATAGATTACTGTGAAATTTCAGAACACTGGCATAAAGTGAACATGATACAGAAAAGATCAGGAATTAGAATTCATTCTCAACAGCAATACTGGAAGCCAGAATGCAATGAGGCTACACTTCCAGAATTTTAAAGGAAAATCATTCCAATGTGGAATTCTGTACCTAGGCAAGCTACCGATCACCAGGGTAGACTTACATTTGCAGGCAGGTGAGTTGTTTGTGCCTAGAGTTCTGTTGTTACACCGGGCTCTATTTTGGCCTCCTCCTGGGGCTTCACCATACCTGTCTCCTGTGCTGAATCCCTGTTTCTGTATCTCGTGTTTTATTCCTGCTCACTCCATTACACGCTCGTTCTCAAGGTGTTTCCTCAGGAAGGGCTCCTGAGATCTGTGCACGGACACCTGTGGGCAGTATGTTGTAGGTCCAAATAAGGCCTTAAAACAAGTCAAGGGAAGAGGCTGCTGCCACCAATTATGGAGTCCTTCTATGGCTTTGTGGAAATTTTTATTTTTAGACAAAAATGTTCTCAATTCAAAAAGAAAGAATAAGGTAATCAACTGGGAAACTGAGTTCATCCCTCACAGCACTGCTCCCTCTGAAGCATAAATGGGGCTAACCACACTTGAATATCCTGTTTCTACCCTGATGTTAGCCAATGTGTCAAAAACAAAGAAAATGGTACTGATGTTAGCAAATGATTATAATCTCATTTCACACTAAAACCATTTCATGATTAATTTATTCCTCTTCCCCACTGTAAAGAAAGGAAAAACCAGGAGACCCACTAAGAAGTTTGATCCTTACTTTGAATCCTTTTGAAAACTATGATGTAGCTCATTTAACTAAATAGATGAAACCTGATACTTTCCACCCAACACAGCCAGAGGGCACCCGTATCTATCTCCTTGATAGCTTAGAAAAGTTATGTGGAAAAATATTTAGGTAAAACTTTGATTTGTTCAATGTAAATGGAAAATCTCCATACCAAACTTAAAAACTTTATGAAGTTAGATTGACTATATTCTCCTGCATCACTCACACACACACACACACACACACACACACACACACGCACACCACAGAGTCTTCCTTTCTATGGAGTAGCGTCTACTTTGCTCGCCCATGTATTCACAGTGTCTAACACAATGCAGGTAGCCAATGACTACTTCATGCATAAATGAGTTAATTAAAAAGAAGGACAGTGGTGCGTAGATACAAAGGCAAAGAAAACAAGGAGTGGAGGAGTGGAAGACAGGACAATGGAAGGAAGAATGAAAGAAAACTTTTAGGTATCATTCCCAAATTTAAGTAGTAGAATTTATTTTTAATTTAATTCCTTCCTTCCTTCCTCCCTCCCTCCCTCCCTCCCTCCCTCCCCTCCCCTTCCCTTCCTCCCTCCCTTCCTATCTGTCTATGGATCATGTTTTAGAAATTTCAGAGCTAGCTAGAGGACTTAGAAAATGAGCCAGTTGTTTCTATACTCTTCTAACATGAGAATTCTGAAAGGAAAGAAAACCTAGAGTTGCATTTGCAGAAGGACATCATGACTCGTTTGGGTCAACCCAGAATCCCCTTGCACTGGGCCTCTCCTTCAGAAGAATCATGCAAGCGGAGGGCCCCTCCCGTCTCTATGTTGTCTTCCGTGAGCATTCAGAGCAGACCGCCTGACCAGGCGTCTGACCCTGGTACTTGCGCCCAGGTGTCCCACTGACAGCACTTGAGTCAAAATCCCCTGGCAGGGCTCCCGCGCTGGCTCCATCTGGCCCACGGGCTGCAGGGCGGCTGTGCCGTGGCGGGCCACCAAGCCACCAAGGAGAATATCAAACGTGAGGCATGCTGCCAAGAAGTCACCGAGCAGGGGCTCGGAGAGAACTGGGAGAGAGCCGAGTGGACCCTGCACATCCTCAACGATCAATTATGGTAAACAGAACTCCCACAGTCCTGAACAGGGAAGAACACGAGCCTTGTTTTCCTCATTAGGCCGCTCTGAAGAGCTCTTCAGGGAGCTGTTCAGTGAGAAGAGTCCAAGAAAGGCACTCTCAGTGGCCAGGCCGGTGTTCTCAGCCCGTCCGGTTCCAGTGCGGTGCAGCCTGCCACTCGGGTGTCCAGGGAAGGTCACTGTTCTAAGGTTTTAAATTTTATCCAATGACAAAAATGTTAACAGAGAACAAATGGAATCTGGCCTTTCATATGATTACAACTCTAACTATTAAAAAAAAACAAAACAAAACAAAAACAACCAGCTAACACTGAGAGGCCACAGTACGTGTGAGGTCCTATTCTAAGTGTTCTGCTTGTATTAACATTTAATCTTCACCACAAACCTAAAGAATTTACCACCGTAAACTCACTTTACAGATGGAGAAATGAAGGTACACAGAGGATAAGGGAGGTGCCCAAGGTCACATAGTTAGAAGGTCGCAGGACTGAGATTAGCTCTCGGGGTGAGGAGGGACACTTGCTGTCAGTTACTTCATTCTGCTGTGTTCAAATGGGAATAAAATAGACGCCTCCCCCATGAAGATTTCCAAGGAATTCCAAAGCTAGGGAATAGACTTCCTTAGTAACATTCAAGTTTAAGACCACACATCTCAGAACATTTAAGGAAGAGCTAGCTTTACAGTAAAACCTGGGTCCCAACTTCAGTCATTTCTCTTTTGGGCAAGGCACGTTCTACAAAAATACTGTAAAACGAAAACTAGTCATAAACTATAAATAAGAATAAAAATCACAGCCAAGGACCATAAAAATATGCAACAGTAAAAGCAGCGTGGGACCAGATTAAGTCATGTCAGAGAATTTGGTCCTTGTTTCAGAAATTAACTAAGACTATTATGACTGAGTTTGCATTTGATAAATAAAAACATTCTAGCAGAGTTGAGGATTTCCTAAATGGAAAAGGTCAGAAAAGACAAAAACTAATTTGGAACGTATCTCGTTGCTTTGTAAGAGAGCAGATTCAGTTCTGAAACAAACCAATGCAAAGTGACCAGGCTTGGGTAACTGACTTAAACGTAAAAGGTGCAAAAATTAGAAGACCAAGTCCAATTCTAAAGTTTCTCGCTCAGGGAAAGTAACACAGACAGGGTGATGTGGTCAGTGGTTCCAGGGAGGGAGGGAGGGAGGCGGGAGGTGCTCTGTGGCGCCTGGATTCAGGTCAGGTGGAAATACTTGACGGCCAGCCAGGCGGGGTGGCGAGGGCCGAGCACCGGAGACAGTCCAGTCAGCTGCAGGACTGCCAGGTCAGGCACGTCTCCCAGGGACCGGAAAGGCAATGCTGGTCAGAAGAACTCTAAACAGATGCTGTATCACCGAAGTCGCAAGACCACTGCATTCTCTTTTGACTATACGCATAGTCTGAAAGTTGGCTTTGCTCGCACATGCGCTTTATGGGAACTTGCATCTCACAGCTCTGCTCACGCTTGAATAACGTGCCTTTAGGCAAGTGGGGCAGGGACACACGCCCCTCTCCCCCAGCTTAAGGAACCTTGCATGCACGACGCAGCCGCAGCTCCAATGCAGATGCAAGGCTGGTGTTGAATGTGGCTTCCTGCTGGGGCAAGTTACTTGAAACTTTAAAGTTCTCCATTGGAACTCTTTTCTTTTCTTTATTTCTCCTCCTTTTTTATGTCAGGCAAATTTCTCCAACTCCTTCCACGCCATACCCCAGTAGCTTTACGATACTTGCCTTGAGCCTGCCTGGCTATTTTTCTCCACCGTTCATGTATTCGTCTGACCTCTAAGATAAGATTCCAAATAAATAATGCCAAATCAATATCTATTTTCATCTCAATCACCAACTATGGTCAATGTGATAAGCACCTAAAGGTTTCCAAGAAATGCTTTCCTCACTGAAATTGATCTACCTTATAGTTGGTTAAACTAGTGGCATTCGCCAGTATCCACACCACAGGAGCAAGGTACAGAGCATGCGTGTCCAGGTTCTTTCGTTCTGAAATGACCATTTGATTGACTGCGGCCACGAAACTGGTTACAAGTCTCAGGGAATTTCCACGTTATGCTATTTACCCCTTTCCATCTGTCCCACTATGGAAGTGATTTCAATGTAACGCGCCCTGTGCCCGCATTTCAGCTAGAGCTCCCCTTTGTCCATTCTGACCTCAGCTGTGGGCCTAGGCTTACTGACATTCACGCCCAATGAAAGCAGAAGGTTCTAGGAACTGCACTTCATTTCTCTTAACCGCTGCAGTAGCACCCAGGCACCCCCTGTGATGTGTTCTTGTGTTGGGCAAGCTGCCCATATGACAAATGGTGCCCCGCAGAGGCCCAGATACACGTGCAACTGAGGTTATACTCATTCACACGCAACATACTCAAGGATACAATTGAAAACATGAATTCTCTCAAGTTTTGATTACAACAGTAAGGGAGGACACTGAGAACTTCAAACATGGCAGCTGGGCCATGACAGAGCTGGGCCCTGGAGTTAGCTCGCTTATGCTGACGTCACTGACCCAACCTCTCTGGTTGTGTTACTGTGGACAGGCTTCCAAACCTCTCTGGGCACCTGGGTCCTCACTAGCAAATGAGCCAATAATTACACTTCCTCTTAGGGCTGTCCTGAGGATTAAATGAGCTCACAGAGCTCACTAAACATTAACTACATTAATTATCATGTTCATCAATACCACTCTTGTGTTAGAAACCACGAGAAGGGTGAGGGCTATCTTTGGCAGGACCGGGGCATGGGCTACAGCTAAGGCTCTCTCCGACCTCAGAAATCGACATGCAGAATAAGCAGCAATGCTTCTGAAATGAATGCCTTGGGCACAGGATTTCACGGATAAAGTCTCCGGCCCTTCAAGTCCACAGTCTGGTATTCTCAGGACATCCGCTAATCGTCAGCCTGCTGGCACTGGGCCGGCTCTGCACTGGCCGTGGCCAGTTCCCACACTGTCGTATCACGCAAAGCATAACTGACTCAAGGTGTGCTTTCCTGAGAAATCTTTTATATCGTGTCACTGGAGACTGTCCCAAATCACCATCATCTGTGAGGCAGCACTTCTACGTGGACTGACAGTGAAGCCACAATTCAGTTTTAGGTTCTGATTCTGGAGTCCTATGGCAGTTTTTTGGTTCAAGGACAGAATTGGTCATCGAGACTTTCACATAGTCAAGGATGAAAGGGAAGAGTTTGAACAGAGGCTTGTTAATAGGCAGTTACCTGGTCCCACTCAAATCTACTGAAAAAAGAATCTTCTGGGGGAACCCAGGTGGAAATGAGGAGTCTATGTCGGAACAGCAGCATTTCATGCCTATTAAGCTTTGAGAACCACTGCTCTGGGGGTTCACATTCAGTAGAGGATCTACACACACAAACTATCCCAACACCAAGCAGTCTTTGATTAGGGCCTTAACAAAGATCTAGAGTACAGAGGCTGAACAAAAAAAAAAAAGAGAGTCAATCCAAACAGGTAAAATCTAGGAGAGTCTCCTGGAGGAGGAACTTGGAAGGCAGGTAGGATTGAGGGCAGAAAAATGGCTGGGCTAGGAACCAGGAGCAACCAGACACAAGAGCGTCACGGGAGGAGGAACCAATGTGCAGGGGCAGTTTCATACGGCTGGAGCCCAGGTGAGAGGCTTGTGGGGAGGTGGCTGCTGCGCTGGGAAAGGGAGACAAAGCAATAGAGCCGAATGGAATACAGGACTGAAGGCCTTTAATGCCAGGTGCAGTCTGGGTTCTAGGGGCCCTTTCCCATGAACCGTTTGGGACATTGTTCACAACCAGACCCCAGCTTTTGAGAAGTTGAGTCTGGTAAGGTGAACTGGAAAGGGTTATACTCAGGCCCACAATCCCTTACCTACTTTCCAAAATCCAAAAAGCTACAAAAACAAAAGCATTGTTTTAAATCCTCATTCCAGGATATGCTTACTGACTTTAGAGAGAGGGCGAGGGAGAGAAAGAGAGAGGGAGAGAAACATGGATGCGAGGGTTGCCTCTTGTATGTGCCCCAACTGGGGTCTGAACCTGCAACCTAGGCATGTGCCCTGACCGAGAATGGAAAGGACACTCCAACGAACCGAGCCACCAGCCAGGGTAGAAAAAGTTTTTTAATATTTAAATTTAGGGGCAAAACCTGCCACAAATGAAGTACATTACTGATAGTTATTATTTATCCAAACTGACTGTGACCTGTCATGCATTCTGCTGCAAAAACATGAATGTGTTTGATTAGGGGTGCTGTCTCAAGCCCCATTTGGGGATGTTGCAAAATTTTGTTCATGTATAATATAATACCTCTGAACTCAGAAAACTTGTAAATTCTGACACACTTCTGGGACTGAGGTTTGCTAAGGAATTGCAGACTTTAACAAACAGTGGGAGAGGCTGAGCAGCCTTAATGCTTTAAGAGACTGAGAAAACCTTTAAAGAGGTGACATAAAAGTGTGGGTATTGAGGAGCACTTAATTACTGTGAATTTTGTCTAAAATGAAAGGTGCCTTTGGACTATCTAAGTGGTTTGGCTCTTACAATTCCTCTTTATTATTATCATCAGCAGTCCTTGTTTCCCTGTCTCCACACCTGTAAATCAGCGAAGGCTATGATGCTACAAATTGGGAAACAGATGGTGCATGCACACAGACAAAGGCTGTTCATTTCTGCATGTCCACGTACGCGTGTGTCTCTGCACAACAAATCCAGACATTATCGAAGCTGCAGAGCTCCTCAGAGATGAGTTAGTTCAACTCGTTCTTTTCACAGATGTGGAAACGCAGGGCAGAGGAGGAAAGTTATTGGTTAGAGACGTCTCCCATCAGAGGCTTCTGGCACAGTTAACATTTACTGGGCAACCCCAAGCTTCCATGTCCGACCACAATCTCTTCTAGAACAAGGAGTCCATCTCCTGTGAATAGGGCATTGATTTGTACTGGGCTCGTTGACAGTGTTTCCCGTTAGGTATAATTGCACCGCTGGGGAATATTAACTGGAGCCACATATTTCCTAAGCAAGTATTGAAATGGCAAGGGATTTCAGTTTGAGATGTAGTCATCAATTAGTCACATGAGGAAAAATTAAAGAAATAATAAAAAGTGGGCTTTTAAGAGAATTTAAGTTTATATTCAGGCACTAAGTTATATACACATGCACGTGCAAGCTCCTACGAAAACCAGAGGAGCACAGAGCAGAATACTTACCAAACCTCTGCAAGCGAAGAACTTTTATGCTTAAAAAACTATGGGAGAAATGACAACGGAAAGAATCTATAGCTTTAACTGAACATTTGTTTATTTTTTTTGTATGATTTCTAAAGATCATAACTGAAATAAGGCAAAAAATTACCAGGGAAAATATTCTTAGCAAATATTTCACGTAGACACTATATTCTTTTCTCTACAAAGAACTCACACAAATCAGTGAGAAAAATACAAGACTCCTAAATAATTAGGTTCAGGGCATGAACAGATACTTGCTAAAAGAACAAATACTTTTAGTAAGCAAATCCATGTCACCCACAGTGAGACACAAACATGGTAGTACCATAGTTGCCACAAATTGGCACCGATTAGAAAAATGATATCAATGCTGGTGGAATATGATAAAATGCACATCCTGATATATTACTAGTAGCAACAATGTTGGGAAGTTACTTGGCAAATTCAAGTTTTAAAAAAATATTCATATCCCTTGATCTAGTAAAATCTACCTTTGGAAATCTACCCTAAAGGAATAGTGAACCCTGTGAACTTAAGCTTGAACATGAATATTTATTGCACCATTATTTATGGTGCTGAAAATCACAAACAACCACCATATTCAACAATCTGGCAAAAGAGAAATAAGTCCAAAAGTATCTATTCAAAATGATATTACACAACCAGTGAGGTGAAGATTAATCCTAGGTAATCACAGAAAAGAGTTTATGACTGAATAGTAATGAAAAGATTAGGAATCAAAGTGGTTTATACAGAATAATTATTACTTGGTAAATAAATGAAATTTATCTGTGAAAAAAACCCTCAAAGCCTGACTAGAGATAAAACAAAATGATTATATCTGGGTGGTGAGCATATGCTATTTTTTTCTTCATACTTGTTTGTATTTTCCAAAATATCTTTGGATATTGCATACAATTTATTTGAAAGTTTATTTCAATGAAATCAAAGCATTAAATAAATAAAAAGTCAATGCCAATTTGTCTTCCTCCTTACTCAGTAAGAAGGTCAAAAGTTGCTTCTCAGGAAATGACAGAGAAGTTCAAATTAGCACAGATATTACAGGGCTATTTCACTTACCCCTTCAGAGGAACTATTTTGTGCTCAAGGAAGTTCAAAGTGCTTTTCTGCCTCACTGAATCAAGATAACAATCCTGCCAGGTGGGTGCTGTAAGTATCACGATTTTACACAAGACACCAAGAAAGTAAGTAACTTGCTCAAGAAATCGTGCATCTTCTAAGAAATCAAACCCTAGCCGCTTAGCTCCTGAGTGGTGCTCTTAGACCCCACACTATGTAGCTGAGGTGGACCTCTGATGGGAGGTAGTCCTTGGGTACCACTAATACCAACTCTCACAAAGAAAGAGAACGTCTAATCACTGGGTGTGCCCCTGAAACCAACATCATAATGCATGGCGACTGTAACCGAAGAATAACAATGATTTAAAAATGAAAACATAAATAAAATTCTGATCTTATAATTTAAAAACTAAAAGAAAGAGAAGTACAGAGAGACTGTGACTTGCTAAACGCCACGAAGCAAATCACCTGATAGAAAAACCAAGTAGTAGTGTTTCACAGACTGTAATTTAGAAACACCAAGAAAGCTTCAAATGAATGTAAACAATATTAGCTCACCTGCTCAGTTTGGTTCTGAATATACACTTTCTCTTTTTCCATCTTTTCAGAACCTATATTAAGGGACTGACATGTTTCTGAGGTCTGTAAGGAGGATTCATATCCCTGGAGCCCTAGCTCCTCCCTTCAGCTCCCTCCCACAGCTCAAGTTCCTCCCTTCTCACTTCTGTGGGAGTGAGACATTTCAAACGGGGGGGGGGGGGGGGGGGGGGGGGGGGGGGGGGGGGGGGGGGGGACACGGCATTATCACAGAAATGCCTTCTTATCAAGGAGCCTCCTGGTGTGGCGCTGTCCCAGGCTTTCTACAGCATCAGACTCTAGGAGAACTCTCGGAGCTCCAGGAGAGCAGTAAAGAGTCGAAACAAAATAGAACCAGTTGCCAACAGCAAGAAGACAGTTCTGTGAGTGTTTATTTTCCAATCCATCATGAAGTCCAAGATAAACTCCAGCTTCCTCCTCACATCTGAGGTAGATTAACAGAGTCAGACTTCTCTGGTGGGAGAGCAAATTGAAAAGAGCTCTTCACCAAACAACTGGGCTAAGGGAGTAAGTGACTGTGGCTTCGTCATGCCTAACTTTTCAGTGAGCTCTTCAGAGGTGTCTGGACACAAGTCCTCATGGGAGGGAAAGAGAAGAAAATGAGGTTGCTCTCAGACTGTAAACATGACAGTACCCAGTGATGTTGCCATAAAAGTCACGCAAACGAATTACCCCCCACCCAGCACTGAAGCATTAGCCTGGCCTGAAAGGCAAGTCCACTGTCTTCTCTGCAGGAACCAGGGCTCCCAACTACGGCTCGGCTCTGACTCAACATCAGAAGTAAGTGGCAGCCAGCAAAATCCAAGGCAGAGGTGAGGGCAGTACAAATGGGAACGGATGCAAAACCGAGAGGAGTTTCTCCTCCAATCAGAATATCAAGGCCTAGTTTGCGTGAGTGATTGTAAAAGTAACTTAATTGTAAAATTAGACATTTATTTATTTATTATAAGAAGCACAAAGAGCTAAAGACAAACAGTCTTGAGGAAAGCAAAAAACACACACACACACCCCAGCAGCAGCAGGGACACTGGCTGGAGAAAGAACCACCATGGCGGCTTTTCTTCATTCGTCGTTTTAAATGAGTGGAACGCTTTTTGAACGACATCTCAAGCAGATCCCCTGTACAGAAAACAGGTGAGAACAGAGTTGCTCTAATGGGAGGACGGGAAGGATGCTGGAGCACCTGGAATTGCTTCGCTATCCCCTGACACATCTCCAAGTCCCAAAGGACACAGTCTGAAAACCAGCAGTCTGTGAGGCAAATTTCAAACTTCGAGTGCTCAGTGTTCCACATCCTAAATATAACTTGAAGGCATCTCGGCATCTTTCCTCCCTTACCTATGAATACTGTCTTATATAATTTTTTTTCCCAGACTGGCCTACTTACTGTTCCCTAAGATTCCTGTTATGTCCCTGCCTCTCCCTTTATGCTGGAATGTTCCGATGCTTTCTCTTCACCACGTTACCGCTCACTCTTCAATCTCCACATCCCCTGGTCTGTCTTTCCCAGCAACATCAAACTTTGAAGACTTTCTCTCCCAGAAATACTTCTCTGTGCTGTTTACTTGACTAACTTTTAAAGACTTTCTATGTTAGTTAGCTGCTGTAACAAACTCCCACAATTTCTGAAAACACCTTAGAGCTGTCACAGTCAGAAGCTGCACACGGTCTCACAGGGCCACGGTCAAGGTGTTGGCATTCCTCCTGCAGGGTGCGTCCTCGCCTTTTGCATCCTTGAGAGGCAACCCGCACTGCTTAGGCAGTGTCTCTCCCATGGCCCTTGTCACTATTTTTTTAAATTTTTAAAAAATTTATTTTAATTGCTGTTCTTGTACAGTTTTCTGTTTTTTACTCCCATCCCAGCCCACCACCCCAGCCCTCCCCACCTCCCTCCCATTTCCACCCCCCTAGTTTTTGTGCATGTGTCCTTTATACTTGTTCCTGCAAACCCTTCCCCTTTTCCCCTGATCTTCCCTCCCCTCTCCCCTCTGGTGACTGTAAGTCTGTTCTCAATTTCAGTGTCTTTGGTTATATTTTGCTTGTTTGTTTTGTTGATTAGGTTCCTGTTAAAGGTGAGATCCTATGGTTATTTGTCTTTCACCGCCTGGCTTATTTCACTTAGCATGATGCTCTCCAGTTCCATCCATGCTGCTGGGAAGGGTAGGAGCTCCTTCTTTCTTTCCCTTGTCACTATTTTCAAAGCCACTTTTAGGGAATTTAGGTTGGGCCCGCCTGGATTACACAGAATAACCCCCCCCATCTCTAGGTCCTTAAATTTAATCGTGTCTGTCATGTCCCTTTTGCCATGTAAGGCAACACAGTCATAGGTTCTAGGGACTGGGTTTGAATATCTTCGGTGGGGACATTATTTGACTACCACAGATGCTTCTTGAAGTGTCCTAGGACTGAGGACAACTTCCTTACCCTTCAAGTAAATTCACAGTCTGGTGAGGAGTTGAGTTACATACACCTATTTTGGGAGAGTTACATCTCTCCCATTAGTCTTGTGGGAACCTTGGTTGAATTCAATTAGGCCTTTTTCCAAACAGGAGAAAAAAATATGAGAAAGTTAATCCAGAAATAAGATGTGATAATATTTTCTGAGGTGAGGGAGGTTGGTGAGTGAATATAGCAGTTTCTGGGGATTTTACTGCTCTATTTAGACCTTTCCTTTTCTGTTTGTAGGTAATTCCATGGATCTCTGAATAAACACCAGGATTGTAACGGGTCTAAATTCAACCAGCTGATTGTCCTTGGTAAAATTCAAGGATCACACTGAGTCACACAAAATATTTTGCAACATATTTAGCTTTGAATACGATTTAGCATTTAATTTGAACTTTGAGGGATCTATGAAAAGATGGCTAATACCACATTAAAAAGTGGCTCAAAGCGAACCATTTTATCAGAGATTTAAATAAGTATTACACTAATCAAGTACCACTTACTGAATTTCTCTGAATGATCCCATGTGCCTGTGGTCTTCCCGTACAATTTCTTGATCGGTTACAGCTCTCATTTCTGGTCCCTGCATTTGTTTTGGTTCTCTGTTGCTTTGTTGCTTTGTTGAAGCTGTTCAGCGTAGATCAGACGACCTGCTCTGAGAATCAAGGTAACACCCTGGGTATCTGGGCTCCTGCCTAAAAGCTCTGTGACGGCCGAAGTGCTGGGCAGTGTCCCTCCGATGGTCCTTGTCCCTTAAATTGTTTCATGTTGTGCTTATTTAACTTTACATTTTCTCTCTCCCATACTGTACAACATAAGGACAGACAGAATTTTCTTCTTCTCTGTAGTACCTTGTACAGTATATTAAACAAAAACTGTTTTCTGTAAATGTTTTGGGGATGTGTTACAACTGGTACATAAATGAAACCCCAAAATTTCATACGCCTAAAAGTTCACTCAGAACATCCAATGTGAGATCTATTTTTAAAAACAAAAAAAACAACAAAAAACCCACAACACTACAAAATAAGAACACCTTTTTTTTTTTTTTTTTTTTAAATATCTGTATCTTAGGAATATAACCTTAGGGATACAAGAAGGGTAAAAAGAACATGAACTTCAAAGTTAAAAACCCAAGTTTAAAGCAAAGCATCATTCACTCCACTTATAAACTTGGACAAACTATATTGACGTTCAGTGCTCTTACATATAAATATGGGAATATTATTTTGCAAAATATTTGCTATGCTTAAATGAAGATTTTTGTGAAAGGGCCTATACATACGCATACTTGTTTCATCTTCCCGAATCCCCTTGCCCCTCCCATCCCAACCAAAGCTTTGATCTCTCTGCTGCACTAGGACAGTGTGGCTGACCAAACCTAAACAGGTTTTGATTCGGTCCCTTGGAGCGAGGACAGTAACGTTCAGTCACACAGCTCAAGGGCTGGCTTCAGGGCACAGGCAAAGGATGCCAGAGGCTGAGCACCAGGAGCACTATTCTTAGAACCAACAGAATTAAGGAATTCAAATAGAACACACACGTTCCCCAAATCCCACACCTCCAATGCAAACACAGACCCGAATTCACTGGACTGGTTTTATGTGAATAAGCTAGGCGACTACATCCCGCTGCAACCTCACACCTACACGGGCAGGTCTGGCATCCTGTCAGAGCTGATGGGAGCCCACTGCTCTTACACTCCCTTATGCATCCGCAGAAGATCTGTTTGGCCAGAGTGAGCCACCGGAAAGTTACCATCCTGGTCGAATATGGGTTATTAAAGACGACACTGGAAGGCTCCAGCCTGAGGGTTGGAGCCTTGGCTTTGTCACTAGTAGCAAGGTGGCCATGGGTAAAGCATGCAACCTTTCCATGTCTCAGTTCCCCTCATGTTAAGTTATCTTTTCCAAATAGGAAATTCTGTGATTTCTTTGAATCTGTCATGATCTGCATGAATTTTTTTTTTTTACTAGAGATCAAAAGGAACAGATGAGGAACCATCTCAAACAGGATTAAGACTTAAATGGTTATTTGAAAATCCAATGGTGGCTTATAAAATGTCGAGAGACTTGAATTCAAATTTCAAGCCTGCCTTTGTACAAGGTGTCCTCGTGCAAACATTTACTGAGTTTCGGCTCGCTCATCAGTACAACGGCACGTTAACATCCATTTATAGAAGTGCCGTCTTACCCGAGGAACCTGAGAAATGATCACAGACACCTGGAACGCAGCAGACGTTCAAGACATGATTGTTGAATCTGAATCCTGCTGGGCATCCCCACCCAGAGATTCCGGTCCTTTGTTTGCTCTTTTTGTCCCAGTCTGCCTCGTGGAGAAAACCTTGAGAACCTGCAGGCATTGGCTGTTTTAACCCGGAAACAACAGGGAGCCTGTGGAGCAAAACTGCCGCAGGAGGAAGAGAACCCATAGGTGTCCAGTCCCACAGGCTGGACGGCCCTCTCCCAGCCAGAACCACCCGTGTTTCTGTAACACTGTTTTTCATTTACCCCAACAAGCAACTACTTAAGACTTTGTACGTGTCAGGTCCTACCCAAAACCTCAGAGGACACACGCGTAGGACAGACATAGGGCCTGCCTGCAGTTGAAGCTCACATAGCTTTCCGCTCCCATGCTCGTGCACACGCACACGCAACCTGTGTACCAGGTGGTGCCAAGGTGCGACGAGAGATCACTTGTGAGCCACGGAAACCCTCTTATCCACTGTAATAAGTAGTAGTTATGAACACCCAGCTTTGAATCGGAAAAAAAATGCACACATACACACAGAACACTCACTAACTCTTTCTAATTATCATTTCTTAATCGTAGAATTTCTCTTGAAGGTGAATGCATCTGGATTAAAGATGTATTTCCATTGTCCCAAGTAATCAGGTTTTCTTTAAAAAGCAATAAATGACAATCCTATCCCTTCATTTAGAGGGTCTGAAAATGGTCTCTATTTTTCTCAATCCAAAGCTTACTACTATGAAATGAATGATATATATGGTACTTTTAAATTTGCATATATATTGATTCCTTATAATAAAAAATATGCAAGATTAAAGATATATTAATGATATTCCATATGAGAAGAAAGTTTCCACATCTCATACGTGTGTGGTGTACATTTTTCTTAGTCTTTTTTAAGAGGCCATTTTAATGATTTTTACATACAGCAGCCCAGTCAACAGGTCAAAACCAGCCATTGTTTCAACTGACATTGATTATGATCTTTTGTGCATAAAAAATATTAAGTTTTGTATGCTTGGAGAATTCCAAATTAGGAATACTGTATATTTCAGCAATGTTTCCTCTTCTCATCTGCCATCTTATTTTCTGCAGTCATTGGACTCAGATATTTTGAAGACCTGTTTTATTATGAAATCTTTTCCATATGAATCTTTGTCAAGATTCCCTCTACCGAAGGTGCCAGCTGACATGGAAACTGGGGATTCAGCACTACGCTTCATTTTCCTGTAACCCGAAGTTTACTCCGTTAAACTTTGTCGTGAATGCTTTTTATTTTCATGACATTTTAAAATTCAAGGGCCACAGGCAAATGAAAGAATGTGTTGAACGGCAAGGTTTTCTAATCGAGTGGCACCTTCAGTAGCAGGAGTGTTGCTAAGCCAAGGCTCTAAGTGGGCAGTTTGACTGGCTTTTCCATGTTTCTGTGCAGCAAACTGACATAGGAGGGAAATACTGGGCCAAGGTGATGAGCTGCCTACCTCGCTGTGTTCCACCATGAGGAAAAACACAGCGAGCAGGGACTGCTCAAGAGTAGCAAACGTACGGATGTGGAAGCATTTAAGAAGCATGTTTAATGACACATGCAGGCATTAACATGAGGCATTATTTCCATTATAATGTAGAGTGTAAAGAATACTACACACAGTTGCCTTGTCTATGCAATATCCCCTCAATGACATGAAAATTTCTTGGAAGCATTAGAGATGATTAGAAAAGCACACCAAAATGTTAGCATTTTGAAATTGAAATTGCCAGGCAAACTCTTGAAATTTTAAGTGATTCCTTCTCTGTACTTGGTATTTTTAATTTTTTAAGAATGGAAATTCATTGCCTTTTAATAATTATTTTTTAAAAAACTAAAACAAGGTAGGCACCCTGAGTAGTTATTGCTGTTGGAGAAATAATACTGATAACATTCTTTCCACAAAAAAAAGAGAGTGACATTACTCCCTCTTATTAAAATTTTACCAAATCATTTTTTCCTCATTTCTTTTGCAGTGTGCGCTTTTATCCTCCTCCTGCATCTTCACCTTCTTCTGTTAGATCTCTGACTGCTGGAGCACCCCAGGTCTCTGACCAGGCTACACTTTCCTCCTTTGTGCCTGCAACCGTTCACTGTGTTACTTTAAAACATCACTTCCACGCTAAGGCAGCCCAAGTCGGTGAGTCCAGCCCACGTCTCCATGAGCTCGACTGCGCCCTCTCCCAACAATCCCCCTTGGTGTCCGTCATTGGTCTCCCAAATGTAACATGGCCACACAGCGTCACACTGATTTGCTACTTCCTCCCTTTCCCAGGCGTTCCTAATCCACACCTCCTTGTCTTTCACCTGTACAGGAAACGGTATCACTAATTTACTCACTTGTTTACACCAAAAATCTGGAAATCATACTTGATTTAATTCTTTTCCTAACCATCCTACCGACTCAATCCATTATCAAGACTTGTTGGTGTCACCGCAACAGGTATCCTGAGTCCGGCTCCACTTATATGGCTTCTCCTCGGCCACAGTCACTCGTATCTCAACCGGACCTGGGCATGTGCTGCCTAGGTCCACCAAGTGGTATGCGTTCCAACCCCATTTGTTTCCTGAGAGCAAGAATGGGAAGCATGACATGTCATGCCTGCTTCAAAACTGTCCCCATGTCCCACTATCCATATGATAAAATCTAAGCTCCAAATCACGGTTGAAAAGGAACCACCTACCCCCTCGATCTCATTTCTTCTCCATTCCCATTGGGCACCAGCCACACTGACCCTTCTTTGGTCCCTTAACTGCCTCAATCTTGTTGTCCCTTCTGCCAGGCCTGCCTCCACAGTTGGTCCTTCCCCTATGACTCAGACCCAAACAGATCTGAAGTTAGCAAACTCCTAATTTCCTCTAAGGCTCGGGTTGTGCCAGGACAGCCAGGCTAAGGGCTGCCTTTAGGAGATCTAACAGCCCTCCGGAAGTCGGACGCCGGGCTGAGCAGCAGCATTTGCCCAAAGGGGCTGGTTACTCCCTGTAGTCAGGCTTCACCCCAGGCAAACCCCATCGCCCGCAGCAGCCTAACTCTACCTGGCTCGGCTCAAGGAAAAGTTGATGGGATTTGGCAGGACGTGAAAGGAAGCAAGAAATTACAAAGGAAAGTGCACTTAAAATAGAAACAAGTAGAAGACACAGTTGTAGAATGGTGCCAGCTAAATACTCTCAACCATATTTGCATTTCTGTGTTATCTGTAGGGACAAGCAGGAAAGGAGATGCAGTCGCTGAAGTATTTCTAAATTTTGTTAGAATTTGCATATAACTCTACTTCTATGAATCTTGAAAAATCAGAATACGGGGCATCCGCACAACCCAAAGTGCTGCACATCAGTTACACAGGCCCGGCTTTGACAAAGGCTGGTTTACAACCTTCGAGGTTGCCCGTAGCCCTGGGCCCAGGTGCCCTCGGCTGTAGCAGCGCGTCATGTGCACAGGGCTTTGCAGTTCCCAGGGCCCGACCTACAGCATCCTGCTCGGATCGCATAGTAACCCAGAATTTTATTTCCCTCATTCGACAGATGCAGACACTGATGTCCAGACTGTGTTTTTCTAAGCCCTAGTGCATTAGAAAATAATGTTGTGGTACCCGGAAAAGACCATGTTCTTCTATACTGTAGGAGACAGGCTAGTCCTGGTTCTACCACCAGCCACCAAGTGTGACCTTGAGCGAGTCACGCTATCCAGGCCTTAGTTTTCTAATGTGTAAGGTGGGTATAACAGCATCTGCCTTAGCTCTGCCACAGGACTGTTTTGAGGAGCAACTGAGACTTCTTTTCACATCTTCTGCTGCTCGTTCCCAGCTCACATCACTCATCCACAAGCCTTGCAACCGTCCCCATCAGAAGCACACTCCCATTTGAAGATCTTTCCACCTGATCCCTAGAATGCACTTCCCCTGATGTGCACAGCTTGTCTCTCATGTCCTGGAGGCTCCAAGGCACATGTCCCTGTGTTAGGGAGGCCTTTACTGACTACCCAAAATAAAGTGTAACTCCTGTTCCCAACCCACACTCCTTTCTCACCTATTCTGCTTTATAGTTCTTCATAGAACATATTTCTTCTCCATCTGACCTATTTGTCTGTCTTCTCACAACTAGACTGTCAAGTTCACGAAAGCAGGGATTTTTGTCTATTTTGGCAATCCCGAAGCCCGGGACAGTGGTTGGTCCAGAGTATGCCCTTTTAATGCTCATCTACTGAATGGATGAAAGAGTTGAATAAGCCAATTGTACGAGTGAATGGATGATTATCATAATACTTAGTCTCTTCTGGCTCTATCTACATAAGAAAGGTTATGTATAGCATTGTTGGCATTAAACCCTATGTCTTTAATCAGAGTAAACTTTGCAACTCCGAATTTTAAATGAGATAGCAGATCACAGGCCTAGAAAACACATCTATATGATCATTAGTTACTAGAGCTTACATTTAACAACATAAATCCTACAAGGCCCTCAAACCTTCTATTTCTATTGCTAGTACCAGAGATGTTAAAAGAAAAAAAAAATCATGAGCCAGAATTGCCATGGCTGTGAAAAAAGTCAGAAAGTAAAAATGAAATTCCTCACATCAGAGGAATCTGACAACAAAGAATTTCTGAACAATTCAGTGGGCATTTCTGGGAAAGAAAGAAAGGGAATGAATGGAATAGCAGTGGTAAGGCTTTAGTTATATCCATCGAGAGAGAGAGAGAGAGAGAGAGAGAGAGAGAGAGAGAACAAAAGTAGCAAAACAGTAAATTTAGGTGTACTTTTCTATAGGTTTAAACTATTTTAAATTTAAAATAAAAGGGAAAAGAAACCAAGCAGTACAGTGTCTCCACTGCAGATACCAGAACTTGCTAATCTCGGCTAGCTAAAGATCCACAACACCTTGGTAGTCATCCAGCCTAATGTGCATCCAAAGCGGAAGTGCCCTTCTCCCACAGCCCAACACCAGTCATTTCTCAGCAGTGCTGCATCGCACGCAACCCATCCCTCCCGCTGGCGAGGCTTTCTTCCAGTCCTTGGAGTACTCCAAACTTTTATTTTATTATGGTCCTCACCATAGCAGCCTTATCTGAAGCACAGGATCTCATGCAGCTGAAAAAGACCAGATGAATTCTCCAGTTCCTTCTCTTCCTCCAAACGTTTGTGTGCGCACGTTTGGAAACCCTTCATTTAATTAAAATCAGCCTCTCTGCTGACTTCTACCCATTGGACTGAGTACTCTCCAGTCACATGGCAGCCCCCCAAATACCGTAAGGCAGCAACTGTGCCCCCTTGGGTATTGTCCATGTTAAACATTACCACCTTGTTCAACTTTTGCAGTGGGAAGAGAGAAGCCCGGCTAACCACCAATGGCAGATAGTATCTGATAGGAGAGATCCACCCAAGTGGTATTCAGCATGAGCAAGGCTGCATTTCTCTAGGCCCAATTATAACAAGGCATTCCCAGAACTCAAACGTTTTTGTAACCACTTGCGATCTGAGTGAAATTAGAATTTAATGTAATTACGTATTTTCCTATAGTTTGAGAGGTAATTTTAAACAAAATTAAGGCCCCAGATAACTGTTTTCAAGTAAAAACTTCAGGATTTTAAAAACTAAGTTAAGACTGGAGAGGCAACTGGATGGATGTCATTGAAAACCACTTGGTAGCACCACTTGATATTATGATAGCGAGAAGTGGCTAGGTGAGATTTCTCATGGGTTCATAGGAAAAGAAGCCAGAGAAATATGAAATGCAGCAAGTAGTGTTTGCCAAATCATTGTTAAAGTCTTCGGTGACTCTTTAACAATGTTTTGGACTTTGCAGTTTAGGTGTACTTCCATCTACTTAAAAATCAGTCTTATTTTAAGTGCATACGAGGGGGGACCCAGAACGAACTGGAATTACCTTTTCAAGGGCAGGCCTCTCCCTGGTAGTACAGCTTCCCCAAGTGGCTGAGTGTTCTAGAAACCACCTGCGATGGCTGATCTATGAGTGAACCTGCCCACACTGCGCTGAGTGTTCAGGACTTTTTGACCAAACAATGGCATGATCCCCATGCCCCACCCTCCCTATTCACCAGCTCTCACTCCAAGCAACTTTGTCTTGGTTTCCTAGGATGAAAAAAAGTCCCCAAAAGGAAACGTTTTGTTGATGTGGAAGAGGTGAAACAAAAAACAGCAGAAGCACTAAAAGGCATCCAAATCGACAAGTTCAAGAACTATTTTGAGCAGTGGAAAAAATGTTTTGACAGGTGTGTTGCATCACATGGAGAGTACTTTGAAGGTGGCTTAAGTTTAAACATGTAAGAATACCGTATTTTCAGGACTATAAGATACTCTGGACCACAAGACGCACCTAGGTGTTAGAGAAGGAAAATAGGAAAAAAAATCTGAAGCCAAAAATGTGGTAAAATATTTAATAACCTGTGACCCCACTCCACTGCCACCCCCTGCCCCCACAGTGAGCCAGGTAAGCTACATTTGGACTATAAGATGCACCCCCAGTTTCCTCCTAAATTTGGGGGGGAGTGCATCTTAATAGTCCGAAAAATATGGTAAATACACAATTTTTATAAATAAATCCCATTTTGAGGGTTCCCCCTTGTACTTTATCTAAAGTGTTAAACAATAATTTATTAAAAAAATAAAACAAACGGAATGGCAACAGGTACAAGTGAGTGACTGTGAGCGCTACTCAAAGCAGGGACCACAAACCGAGCTACCTGGTCCTGTTCTTCAGTAACAGCGGAAATTGACATGGTGCATTTAGAAACTTCTTAGAACTTAGAGTGATCTGATGACTGTTGAATCTAATAGCTTTTTTAAAAATGTAGACTTGTCTTTTTTTCAACCGACGTTTCTGCCAATTCATTTTTACTCTACTTTATTAAAGCACTGGTCCAAGCAGACTGGAAATTTAAAAACGGATCCTTGACCACACAGCTATTTTGGGAAGCCACCAGCAGGTTAACTGGAAATTGAGTCTTTTCTCTTATTTATATAATTTCTTCTCTGCAGTCCTGAGTTATGTGCCAGATCTTAATGCTGCAAACACCTACGCTGATACATGCAATTAGGGAGTAATTCACGGAATCTTGAAAGGGTACAAAACTCAAAATATCTTAAAAGCTGCTGAACAGGAGAGCTTCCACTGAGGGGGTTCCAACAAAAAGAAGGAGCCCAACTATTACGGTCCCTCCCTCCCTCACCAGCGGATGGAGAATTACCCCTTCCTTGCTGAGAAGCCACGGACCACCCACTGCAGGAAAGGTCACCTTTGTTAATGTTCCAGGCTCCTTTGAAAAGAGAATGACTGTCTCCCCACTTAGAACCCCAGCTCCTGAGTATGCAGAGAGGAGGGAAGTCTAGAAGGCAACTACTCTTCATGGAAATTTTGAAAAGTGAACTGCTTTGCTGTCGTCTATAATTTCCATGTTTAACCTTGTGTTTTAAAGGCATCAATTACAAAGGATGAGTGATAAAATATTTTCAGCCCTTGAAAAAAATTCCACTGCATGGTTCACATTTTACCAATCTCAAAAAAAAAAAAACACCACCAAGAAGTGGAAATGGGAGGAAGAGGTCTCCAGGACATGGAAAAACAATGCTTCTTCTTCAGGAAAGGGGTTTGAGGATGCAGGTCAAGACGCACTCCAGCTGACAGGCAGCGTGACCCTCGCATGTCCTCTGCTGTGCCTTGTTTTTGGTGCCGACGTGTCATTCTGTAGCTGCTCAGGGTTACGGGGGCTTACTGAGCCTTAAACAAATTATGCATCATCTTTCGTTGCCTTTGGCAACAGACACTAAAGCTGGTATCAGAAAATATGTCAATAAAATGCAAAAAAAAGTTATTTTTCTCACTGATTTTATTGTACAGGCACCTTTTAGTTTCTGGTGGCTGAGTCAATATTTTTCTAATTAATCATTCCAAGACTGTCTCCCAAGTTTTAGCCACAAGACAGAATTTAAAGTTCTGCTGGATTGTTCCCTTATGTTTTAGGGCAATTGCTCAGCACCACTTCCTTATTCACGGCTACGGCACTGTTTTACTTGTATATACTCTCAACCGTGAGACTGGGCTGAAGAGTTGGCATCTTAGCTGGACAGTCAATGTCCAGCGTTCTGTTATGCTTTCTGTAGCTGAACTCTGAAATACTAGCTACGGCAAGGATTTCTTGTACTGTCCTCATTATGGTAATGGAAGAAAAACCTGTGAACTTATGACAATCACACCTCTTTCAAGATAGGATGACTGTTTTATCTTCTCCCTTCCTAAAGAATGTATCTAGCCCTGACCAGTGTGGCTGGGCATCATCCCACAAAGCATAAGGTCACCGATTCCATTCCTGGTCAGGGCACATGCCTGCGTTATGGGTTTGGTCTCTGGAGAGGCAACTGATTGTTGTGTGCCAGGGTACCAGCCCCTTAACGGCTCTGGTGTTTTGTTTTGTTTTAATAATTTTTTATAAGATGTCAGCAAAGGACATTTTTTTCATTTCCTTTTAGAGAGGAAGGGAAGGAGAGAGTAAGGGAAAGAAAGAAACAATGATCCAAGAGAGAAGCATTCATTGGTTGCCTCCCATTTGCACCAGAACAAGGGATTGCACGTGTCCAGACTGGGAATCAGACCAACAACTTAGGTATGCACCCTGACCGGGAATCGAACCTACCACCTTTTGGTCTACGGGATGATGTTCAAACCAACGGAGCCTCACCATCTAGGGCCCTGGTATGGATTTTGCTGGCTCTGCAGATGTTTCTCTTTTTCGTAATCATGTATCAGTTGTCAGGAAGACTCTTTCCTTTCCTTAAATTTTGCATTTAGAAGGTACATTAGGAGAGTGGCCTATGCATAGTTCTCTGATGAAGACTTGCAATGATAAATGAGGATTTATGAGCTTGCTTTTGCAAATTTCAATGTTTGCTTTTGCATTTTAGTATTTTACTCAGACATTTCCAAGAGGTGTAGCTCTTAGCTTAACAGTTTTTGCTCATTTTCAGAAAATTATCTCCTCAACTGTTTCAAACATAAGGACCAAGCATCAGGATAGCTGCAAAGCAAAACATGAGTCTCCCTCGGCTTCACCATTGTCACCGGAAGTTATTTATCACAGTGCCTGAGTCAACACTGTGGTTTTCAAGGAGGAGAGACGGCAATCATGGGTGAGAACTACCTGCCCTGTTTCTCAGAGCTTGACAAAAGTACACAGTTGCATTTCACATTGTTACTGTCTGGAGAGGTCAGACTTGGCGCTCCCTGCATTCCTGAGACAACTTGAGCTTAGATAGCACAGAAACGACTGGACTGAGTTAAAAGAACAAGGGGCTTTGCAAATTCTTTCATTTCCACTGTGGTTCAGGACCGCACACTCTGATACAATTTCTATAGGCAGTGATAAAAGCGAGGCTTTCAAGAGCCAAGCAGAAGGTCTACTGAGTTACCCAGAATTACACACATGCCACGCAGCTCAGACTCCTTCATACTAAAACAATGCAGCAACAGTTACTCTTATCTTTGGTGTTACTATTATTATAATGATTACTATTATTATTCTATTACAGTTATATTTCATCCTAAGCCAGCTACCGTAAGGCACTATTTCTTACTTAACAAGAAGAACACAGTAGGTAAATCATGTGGACTTTTGAATATAGTCCAGTAAGGACACATGAATTTTTACTTCGCTTATTCCTTCTAATGAGGAAGCTCTCAACACTTCATAAAAAGTTATAGAAATTAGCAAAAACTATGACATCATGCTATATTTATACAAACAGTCTTCCTCTTTTTCCTTGCCCTTAACAATCAGTATGCACACCCACCCTATTCAACTAGTTCTAATCCAGCCTCGATAAATAATCTGTATCAGGTGAAGGTGAACAAACAAATAAATAAACCAGTGAGTCAATCAATCAGTCTCCCTCCCTTTCCCTCCCTTGGCTAAATTTTACAGAACAAAAATAGATAAAATATGAATCTAAAAGAAAATGGAAATGATCATATAATCGTTGACAATTTGATGAATAACTCTGATTTTTAATTAACTACCCAGGAAAACAGAAAGACTCTAATATTTAGCTACATGCCCTGGTTAGAAGTGACTAGCTTTCATTGTATGCTTTAGGGTAAAATCACTCCCAAGAAATATAACCTACAAGGTCCTCAGCTGCTGAATTTGGATTAGGAGCTTCATGATAAGGGGATTGGGTGATACCTGCTACAAAAGCTTAACTGAGCTTAGAGACACGTCAGACTGATCAGGGAGAGGAGTTCAACTCTTACTGCATTTCATTCTTAAATCACCTAGGGACATCTATAACTGAAACAGCCAGTTGGACACCACCCTCCAAAAATAAATCACATGCTAACACCTTTCTGAAGCATGGCATGGATAATCTACTAAAAGCCCACGGACATCAGCCTGCCATCTCCGAGGGCGTATAAATCCAAACTTTGCAACTGTATAGCTAGCTGCAGCAAAATTTTTGCTGACTTTTCTAAGGGCCAATTTTCATTTATTTGAGAAGTTTAATCTCTCCCTAATTGCAGCTGCTGAAGTGTATCTGAAATAGGTTTATTTGTTTTGCAGGGTATAGGAGGAGTATTTCCTTTTATTAAACATTTTTTTTAATCTCCAGAAAATTTTAGGGAAAATTCAGGGTCAGAATGAGAACACCCCCAAAGCTTACCACCCCTGAATCCCCCCTAGAATCTGTGATCCCTGGGGACCCTACAACTCAAAATGTAATCAATGCACCACGAGCATCGGCACCCCTGGAGATGGTTAGCAATGCAGATTCTCAGGCTCCACCAAGACACAATGAATTATTATCTCATTTTAAAAAGATCCCCAGGAGATACACACGCACATTCAAGTGTGAGAAGCGCTGCCTTAGGGAAGCAGTCCTTTCCACGGTAAAGATCTTTCCAGCTGAGGAATTAGGGTGGTTAGCTCCCGGACACAAACACGACCATTCCTAGACCATCCTCACTTCCCAGGATCATTCTGTCACAGATAACCAAGGGATGACACAGAGCGGTCTATGATGTGGGGATGGCTGAGAAGAATCCACCTCTGCTCAGGAAGCATCGCATAAGGAGACCCGAGGAGGAAAATATACCCGCCCTGGTGACCTTGGCAGTTTCCAGGGGGTTAAGGAGTTGATCGACTCTAAATCAGTAGGTAAAGGTGAGACTGAAATAGTTTGTCAACGGTATTCCTGACCATGGCAACTCATGTAATGCTTCTGTAGAAACAATCCAATACTGTCAGGAATGACGTGAAGAACTGGAGGGAAAGGTGAAAGGATGTGGCAGTCAAAAGTGTTCGGTTTCCTGTATCTTTCACACTTTTTGCAAGGCAGTGGCAACCCATACGGGGATGGGAGCGGCATTACATGCTCTTCACTGATGAAGGCTGTGGGAAAAGGCAGTCACCAGCACAGCGGGCTTCCTCTAAGCACCAGCAGCACCATAAACGTCAAAGGCAATCTACCGGGATGCACCTTTTCAACTAAAAGTTAATTGCATCTAAGTCCTTAAAACACTGGGTATCCGCATACAAAAGAATGAAGTTGAATATCTCCCCCCTACTATATACAAGAAATAACTCAAAATGGATTATGGAATTAAATGTACAAGGTAAAACTTAAAAAAATGTAGGTACAAATCTTTGTGACCTTGGATCAGGCATTGATTTCTTAAATTTGATATTAAAAGTATGCTATAAAGGGAAAAATAGAGGACTTCATCAAAATTAGAAACTTTTGTGCTGAAAGAACACCATCAATAAAGTCAGAAGACAACACATGGAATGAAAGACAATAGTTGCTAACCATATTTCTAACAAGGGCCTTGTATGCAGAATATATACAGAGCAACTGAACAGTAAAAAGATAACCCAGTTCTAAAAATGGACGAAGATTTGAACAGATGTTTCGACAAAGAAGACACACGAATGATACACAACACACACATGAAAAGATGCTCAAATGCTTATTGGTCTTTAGAAAGATACAAATCAAACCACAATGAGATAACCATCGGACACCCGCTAGGATGACTAGAATCAAAAGGACAGGTAATAACAAGTGTCGGTGAGGATGTGGAGAAATAAAAACATCTGCTGATGGGAATAAAAAATGGTGCCGCCACTTTGGTAAACTCTCTGATAGTTACTTGAAATGTTACACATTTAGTTACCACATGACCCACAATTCCACTCACAGGTTTATGCCGAAGAAAACTGCAGGCACTGTGTTCAAACAAATGCATATAAGTGTTCACGGCAGCATTAGTCACGAAAGCCAAAACGTAGAAACAATTCTGTATTAGCTTCACCTTGCCATTGTAACAAGTTACCAGAGACTTAATGTCTTCAAACTATGCAAATGTATTATATTACAGTCGATAGGCCTCACTCATTCTTGGAGGCACATGGGGAGAACACGCTTCCTTGCTTCTTCCAGCTTCTAGAATCCATCCGCATTCCCTGACGTCTCTACCCCGGAAGCCAGCAATGTTGCATCTCTGATTCCTCTTCCAGAGTCACACCTCCCTTTGGCAGGAGACCGGGGTCCACTTTTAGGGACTCACGCAATCAGAGAGGCCCATCAGATAATCCAGTAAAACCTCATCTCAAAGGCCCTTACCCTTAACCGCGTCTGAAAAGTCCCCTTTGCCAGGCAAGTAACCGAGTGTTCGGTCTGAGGATGAAGACACAGATATCCTATCCGGGGGTAATGTTATTCTGCTCATCCCCTGCTTCAATGCCCATCAGCTCATGAGTGGATCAACAAGGTGTGGTACAGCAATGCCATAGAATACTGCTCAACAAACCGAATGAACTTTTAAAACATCATACTAAGTGAAAGAAGCCAGTCACAGAGACTGTATGGTTCTTTTTTATATGAAACATCCAGAATAGGTAAATACACAGGGCCAGAAGTAAATTACTGGTTGCCAGGCAATGGGAGAGCAGGGAGCAGGAGGTGGTGAGGAGTATCTTTTAATGCGTATAGTTTTTGAATGAAAAAGATAGTGGTAATATTTGTGCAAGTCTGTGAATATAAAAAAATATTGAATTATACACTTGAAATAGGTGTATGGTGTATAACACATCAAAGCCATTCTATGGGAAAAAAAAAAGGAAGATGGGGATAAGACATAAAAGAAATGGCCATATTGGTTTTATTTAAATCATGTCAATATGAACCTACGTCACTGTCAAGGGCGCCAGGGTTTTGGGGTGTTCATGGTGTGAGGAAGCCACTGCTAGTCCTAAGAATCATGAAAACGTTTACTTTTAAAAAAATGGGGTGATTATTCTTTAAAATATTTAACTTCAGGCATGGATACCTAACCAGGAGGAGTCTTGTTTAGCTGATGAAATGGGAAAAAGTTCCATTTAATACGGTACTTTAGAACTGGTAGTCAGCTGCTGAAGAGGAAGGCTTTACTTACCTAACAAATGGCTTATTATAACATGAGCCAGATTTTCAGTCTGCACCATCTTCTTCCCTGAACAGCAGCTCAACGGCGTTGGCATATTCTTACCCCACAACACAACTGATTTGGCAGATGAAAGGTGGGAAAGCAAGATCGTAACACCTCATGTTTGCATTTCTCTGGCAAATATTTGGTCTAAATGTAAGGCTTCGATTTTATCCAGGCTACACGTTTGACAGGAAGGTCAACTTTTCCGCGGCTGCTAGGGAGATAATGCCGGCCTCCCGACATCAGGGTGGTAGGCTCCAGCTCCCGCACAGGGAAGGAGAGCAGGTGCTGTGAGCCTGTGTGAGCTCCAGAGGCGAGCCCTGCTGCGGTCACCGCGGAGGCTCCGTCAGCAGCCTTGCCACACTCCCGCCTGCCCCAGGCGCCCACACCCAGGGGAGGTGCGTCAGAGCCGCCCAGGTTGTCTGCCTTTATGTAGCCAGCAGGCGCACATGGAATTCAACACTCGGATGTCAAGAACCTTCAGGGCCACTTCTGCCTCAGGTGCTTAAAATAACCTCCTTTTCAAATCTCATCTTGACATGGGCACATGATTAATGGCTCATATTGAAGAGGAAAAAGTCAGGTTTCTTTTCTAGAAAAATTACCCCATGACAAATACACTGGCAGAAATGTAATGTTCATTTTCTAATTCTTTGCAAACAGGTTTTGTATGTTCTAAAAACCAGTGAACAAATAAAAAATGAGACAAAACAAAGCAAATGTTAAGTTACTGTAGGGTTCACAGGACTTTTAGAGAAGAATTATTTCTCTTCAAAATTCAACAGGATTTTTTTTAACGCAATTGCTTTCAAGTCACTTAGTACTTCAGATTAAATTCTGTTGCTACTTGAGAACTAGGAGTGGTTTTGTCCAATCTACAGTGATTTCAACAAATCTGTGAATATACTTCATGCCCATGAGTCTGCCTCACACCCTTAACACTCTTGGTATAAAATAGTGATTTGTTTAATTGAGTAAATGTATACTGGTTAGTGGAAATGGTGGTGGGAGAAGGTGAGTGGTGTGCATTCTTCCCACATACATAAGTAAGAATGGGGTGGGTAGGTAATAGCGAGGTTAATTTCTTATAAATCTTTACTTGCTCACTGTACCCAAGAACTGAAATTTTGAAAGTGTATTTATAAAAAGGAGAAAAATATCTACTCACACGATAGGACCTAAGAGAGACAAGTTAGGACAAATGAACCATTACAGAAGTTTCATTTATTTGTGTCCTCCTTAGAAATGGAAAGTAGGAGAGAACCCTCACAAAAGTTTAGTCTTGAAGAGGCTTTAAAATTTCATTGTGATTCTTACATGTAGCTTCCAGTCTCCTAGATTTTAGGGAATAAAACATCAAACAACAGGTAGGTGTCAAAAAGCACCAAAAGCAAATCTTGAAACTCACCAGTGTACTGCTCCTGGTATTCAGAAAGCAAAGAACTAGATATTCAGTAACAAAACACAGTTGGAGGAAGGTGTGTAAATGTCTCATGTTTGTGTCCTAAATTATATTATGTCTTTATTTTTTTTTATTTTTTTATTTTTCAATTACAGTTGACATTCAACATTATATTATGTCTTTAAAAGATTTCATTTATTTATTTTTAGAGAAAGGGAAAGGGAGGGAGAAAGAGAGAGAAACATCAATGCGTGGTTGCCTTTCAAGTGTCCCCAACTGGGGAACTGGCCTGCAACCCAGGCATGTGCCCTGCCTGGGAATGGAACCAGCTACCCTTTGGTTCTCAGGCCTGTACTCAACCCACTGAACTACACCAGCCAGAGCCTAAATTATTTTTTAAAGGAGGTATATTAAATATTGTCATAAAAGAAACAAGACTACTACTTACAATTCATTTTTCATGATTCCATTTTAATAGTTTGAAAACATTTTCTGATAAAAACCCTTGGCTATTTTTATCTTTGATCAATACATTTAACATTTTCCCTTAATTTTTTCCAAAACGATGAGCTGATTCCTTGGGAGCTGTGCTCTATGCTTCCATGTTGGTAATAGTTTAACTATCCTTTTCTAGTTTGATGAGAATGAACTCGAGGCTCCTAAGTGCACATTTCTAATTATTCTCCATCTTTTCATTATTAATAAAATGCCTGACATACTCGGTTAATTTTGTGTCAACTTGACTGGGCTAAGGGAAGCTCTGGGAGCTGGTAAAACATCATTTCAGGCGTGTCTGCGACGGTGTCCTTGGAAGAGATTAGCATTTGAATCAATTGACTGAAAAGAAGATCAGCCCTCACAGGTGACAGTGGACACCACCCAATCCATCGAGGGTCTGAGTAGAAGGACCAAAAGGGGGCGGAAGGTCAGGATCAAGCCCTGCTGGGCTGCAACATCCATCTTCTCCTGACCTTGGACATCAGCGCTGCTCGTTCGTTCTTAGACCTTCTGGCTGGCAAGGCCTTATGCCACTTGCTCCCCTGGTTCTCGGGCCTTTGGAGCTGGACTGGAGCTACACCACCGCTTTCCTGGTCAGCTTGCACACAGTGCACTGTGGGCTTCTTAGATCCATAATCATGGGAGCCAATTGCTCATAAAAAGCCTCTACTTATATATACCCTACTGGTTTTGTTTCTCTGGAGAACCCTGATCAATACATTATATTATTTGAATTGGAAAAACTCTGTTAACTACAATTTTCTCTGCCCCAGTAGTCTCTGTCTTCTTCACCTGCCAATCCCCAACACCTCTCGTGACATCAAATCCTTCCAGCCCCAACTACCTCACAGTCTCTCAACTTCGGTATCAACCGTCCTAGGACATGTACGTCTTTATATTATGAAGACTGTCTGTTTCTACACACTTGGTCTGTTTCACTTGTTTCTGGGAAGTGGGGAAAGGAGCTCAGTCGTGGGCGGAGCAGCACATGCCATGACCACCCGAGGTGAGGCCAACATGGGGTCTAGAAATCTGACGCATGAGATGCATCGCTGATGGCACAACAGACATGAGGCACCCGAGGTGAGGCTGTGGTACTTAATAAACCCTGGCTTTGAAGGCAGAGAGACCCCATTTCAAACAGGCTGGGCCTTTTGGTCACTGCCACTCAGTAGGCAAGTTGTAACAGTCTTTTTAAGCCTCATTTTTCCCATCTGTAAAATGGAAAGATCACCACTTACCTCCCAGGGATGTGGCCAGGATTTAAAGGTATATTTGTAAAGTTCTGAAATAACAGTGCTGAAGGTCCATGATCTCAGTGTTGTTCTCATTCCACTGAACAAAGCCAAGCTGGGACGAGCTATCTGATCCCAGCTGCCACCAGGAACCTGTTGGACGGCATTCTAACCGCTTAACAGGGTTCTTAGAGCAGAGTGTCCTTTCCATGGAGGCGTTTACAGGTACGTCCTAAGAAATGTTATTTCACTAGAATTTTCCAATATTTGCAAAAAGCTCACCAAAAGCATTAGCTTCATTCTACCTATATAATATCTTCTTTGTGGACATCAATCAAGTGGTGTCTCGTTTAAGAGTAAGTTCTTTCTTTTTGTTTAAATACAATTTTATTGTAAAGGGATAGGAGTCTAAGAAAAGTCAAGGTTTAAAATCAACTGGCGTTAAAATAGCAGGAGCTCCTTCCTCCTTTCTGACACCAGCTGAAGGCGGCCCTGCCCCTCCGGAGCACAGACCCACACTGCGCAGGCGCACACAGAATCCCCGGCCGCTCAGGAACATCAGGCAGCAAATTATCGTCATTTTCTCATAGGAAGGAAATCGCCCCCATCTCTGCCTGTTTTAGCCTATGTTACGGACTACTGCCCTTTCTACTATATTTTTAAATAAGAACATGAATCAAAGGTCGGAACCCTTCCTTTCACATCCCAGCTATTTATTGTTTAAAGTTGGCCCCCGACTTCCCACTCTTTCCATCAGTGCGTCCCTGTGCACTTTTCTGCCACCCCGTCACCCTTACTTGGTAAGACATCCAGTGGACTCCCACCTTCCTCCATCATCCTGTTTGACTACCCTGTGCACCGTAATCCTGACCTTGCTGAGACTCCCTTCATCCTTCAGTCGTGTACCTGGGTCTTCCTTTTTACAACTGGGCTTCTCAAGTTTCTTCCCGTATCCTGTCAGCAGCCATCTCACCAGAGTAAGTCAGCCCCAACCCTTCTATTAGGTCCTCTGTCCCTTATCCGTCTCTTTATGCCTTCTCCCCTTAACTCCTCTTCCTCACTCTTCCCTCTCTCCGGGAAACCCCTGGTGAGGCTCAGAGGGACTAAGCGGCCCCTCCCAAGCCACACGGTCGCGTCGGGGGGCCAGGAGCAGGCATTGCCACATTTTGTCAAATGTGCTCTCAGGGCAGGCAGATGTGAAATAAAGAACGTGCCAGGTAGCAAAGGCATTTATCTGGGGTCCAAGCTACTCTTGGGAAGGTCAGCATTTCTATACTTACAGGAATTGGAAGGCTCTAGAAAAAGAAGCAGTCTCAGAAAAATTTTGAAAACAAAAAAACAGAATTCCAGGTACAAAGATTAAGTAAGGGGAAGGTCAATGTACTCAGAGAGATAAGAAGCCAAAACAGATTATCTTTATGGAAATGATTGCCTGTCTGGGGGAGGAGGAAGGCAGGCCCTTGGCTATGTATTTTAAAGAAAGGAAAAGTAGCCCTGGCCCACTGACTCGGTGGGAGCAGTGTCCCGTACAACAAATGGTTGTGGGTTTGATCCCCAGTCAGAGCATGTATGGGAGGCAAACAATCAATGTTTCAATTACATCAATGTTTTTCTTTCTCTCTCTCTAAAAATCAATAAACATATCCTTGGGTAAGTATTTCAGAAAAAGGAAAAATAATGGCCCTGAAAGCTCTGATATAAGAGAAGCAACAGCAGTGTTGAGAGCACATCTGACTAGTAAATATGGACTTTAGCCAGAGATGTGATTCTGGTCACAAATGAATTTAAATGAAAAAAAGTGGCATGTCCAGATCGATGATGGGTTTACTTATGCCAGATTTCAGCCACTTTGGGTTCAGTATTTTAATCTTTAATCGAATTTGTATCTCTTAGTTAAGAAATATTCCTTCTTTTCGCTTACATTTTAACATGAAATGTTTCTGACATTAAAAAAAGAACAGAGAATAAATAACAAATATCCAAAGATCCGCAATCCCAATACAAGTAATAGCCCACAGCAAGCACCAACAATGTCTTCACGTACCCATCCCTGATCACATTTCCCTGCCTCCAGCAAAGGTGACCAAACGCCTGAATTCGACGTTCACAATGTCCATATCATTACACTTACCTGCATGACTAACCCTACACAACCTGTAACTTTGTTTGTGAACTTTATAAACAGGAAACACTTCCTCCCACAACTAGCTGCTTGTGCCCAGCATTTTTAAGTGTGTGAAACTGATTCACGTTGACTGCTGTGGCTTTAGTTGTCATTGCTGTACTATTCCGTTTTATTAAATGGAAAGTAGTATTCTGTTTTATTAAAATAGCACAGTTCATGCATCCTTTTCCCTATTAATAGACAGTTATGTTCAGTTTCTCAGTGTTATAAGCAATTCTGTCCTGACAGTTCTTTTTCATGACTCCTTATGAACATATCGGTTTCTTTAGGGTGTAACTAGTAGCCGAGCCCTCTAAACACGTTTTATACTTTAGGAGCTGCTGCTAAATGGTTCTCCAAAGTGGCGACACTGACTTACATTTCCACTCACAAGGTACCAGGGCTGCCCTGCTGTGCATGTTCACCAGTGCTCGGATTACCAAGGTCAAGACCTTGTTCCCATCTTATGAGTGTGAAATGGCATTTCACTGTATTTTACATTTTCCTGATTGCTAGTGATGCTGAGCATCTCGCATGTTTATCAACCTTCTGCATGTCCTCTTCCTTGAAGTACCTGCCCGTAGTCTGTGTCTGTTTTCCACTTGGTTGTTCTTACGGATTTACAGGAATTCCTATATTCGAATCCTTTGTCGGTCACACAAAGTTGAAAATATCTTTTCCTTGAATGTGGATACCATTTCATTTTGTTGATGCTTTAGTACAAAAGATTTTCATGTTACTGTAGTCAAGTTAACAATCTTTTTCTTTCCGATTAGTCCTTTCTTCAGTTGTTTAAGAAACCCTTCTTTACCCAGAGAAAGCACAGACTCCTACACGGTCTCCACTGAAAGCGTGAGGCTCTGCTTTTGACATTGAGGTCTTTAATCCACCTCGAGCTGATTTTTTTGTGTTTGGTGTGAGCTGGAGGTCCGCCTTCTTTTCATTATGAATAATCGAACGTTGTGGCACCAACCACCGACCTGCAGTGCCACCTGTCACATGCCAAGTTTCCACCTGTGCGGGGACCATCGATTTATCTCTTCACTTTGCTGCATTAGCAGTTTGTGTTTTTGTGGACAAGACCTAGAAAGATTCTCCTCTTTCTGGGATAAACAGAGACCAAAGCTGTGCTGAAATGGAGATGCCGATGGCTGATGGGCACACTCGCAATGAGCTCTGTGACTCACTTCTAGCTGAGCAATGTAATTATCCCTTGAAAAATTGCACATTACTATTCAGACCTGTGAGTTCATTAGAAATAGATAAAACCTCAAACTCCAAGGGAGTAGTTAGAAAAAAAAAATAAGTGTGGCCATGGTCATAATCTACTTGCAGTTGTCATTCATTAATTCTGTGCCCTGTCTGGTGTTCCTGCATTCTACTAGCCCTCTCTTTACCTGCCCAATTTTCTCAGAGAATTCAGTAAGGCAAACATGTGTTTACCTCCTGTTATATCTACTGCTGGGCTGGTGTTAAGGGTTACCCAGAGGGTTAAGCCAGAATCCTAGGGCTCTGGGGGCATTCACACCTGGTGGGGACACAGACAGGGTCATGGCTGAGTCTAATATGTCAGATTACATCAAGTGACAAGTTACAGGTATACACGTACCGGAGGGAACAATTAATTCTTCAAAGGGGGGAGTTCAGGGAATTATTTCACAAAATGATACCTACTGAACTCCTTTTTCTTCTACAAACTTCCCCAGAAAAGTTATAGCTAAGAATCAGCTGCCATAAAAAAGAAAATAAGATACCATAACACCAACATGCTTGTCTATGCATAAAATTGGCAGGTTTCAGTATAGTTCATCATTTTGGGTATTATGTTCAATTTGATGAACTATTCGCAGTCAAAAATGTACCCCACCTCCATGACACGTGACATGAAAAGCACATGGAATTACATAGGGTTGAGCCTTGACCTATGTAATTCCCTTACAGGTGAGTTTACGATAGAACTTGATTGGACGGTGAATTCTCCTACATGCATTTTCACGTGGTTATTCACGGAACGTGGTTTAGACATCAGCCCCGGGAGTCCTTCTGCTCACCACAAGACACACCGACACGAAGAAGACAGCCCTGCCCAGGCGTCAGGGTCACACGAAGTGCTCTGCGACCCGCTGAACACAGAGGCCCGAGGTAGAACAGTCCCTGCCATCGCTAGCGAGACTGAACAAGACTGATTCCAGCCCGGCGCAGGCAATCACAGAGGCAAAACATCTGAAGCAACAACGGCCAGGAAACACACTGGAAGCTAATGTCACAGCTACTCAGGCACCCGTCCCCACAGTGCGCACCCACAGTGGCGGTGGGAGTTCCGGTCCCAGGGGCAGCCCTGTCCCGGAGGCGACACCAGTGAAGGGGCCTCAGCACTTCTCCACGGCTGGGCCCTGCTCACCTCCGGAGGGTTTCTGAGTCATTTTTCAGAACCAGCAACTCTACTTTTACAGTCAGTCAGAGGATATACATGGACCAAGCAAAAACAGTAGGAATTGCTTAATTAAGTGATTTTAGAAATCCTGAATGAGTTTGCACACAGGTTTTTATAGTTTATGTTATAATCTTGAAATACCCCTCAGGAATAAACTTTATTAATTTCTGTCCCTCCCCTACATTAAAAAGGGAGAGGAATCCGACCGAAAAACAACGTGGTGATTTATTTGGAAGTTACATCACAACAGAAAGGGGGCAGGGCCCCAGTGCTACCTAGAAAACTGCTAGGGGACAAGTGTCTCCCAGGGGCCTAGGTGTGGAAAAAAGACGACCATCCTGCTACGGTGGAAATATTTATGCAGAGAGGGCTCCAACACTGTCGCAGCTATTTCTGCTCTGCTGCCTGCCTGGTCTGATTTAATTTTTGGCAAGGAGATGTTATGATTGCTTCTTTCTACTTTCCTTCTTCATAGAAATAAACAAGCCAGCATTTGTGTGATTTCCCATCAGTCTCGCAAAGTCCTCACGAGAAAAAGGAGAAAGAGATTCTTGCTAAAGGGAGAGCACAATGGGAATCGTGAGAGTAGGTGGTGAAAATTAGGACAAGAAGTGTGGGACTAATCCGGGAAGATTGGACACACTTTCTAAAATTGCTTCTCTGGATGTCCTTGGATTTGCAACATTGTGCCATCTAGTCATACGGATACTTTTCCCACCAGGTAGGAACACCATGGGTTTAGTCTGTCTCGGGCCTTTGTGTTGGGCAAGTAATGACCGCAGCTAGGCAGTTAAAGAGCTGAGATAACACATATTTCACTCCCTGTGATTACTAAGAAAAACATCTAGGCTAAGAAACTCTATCAAGTACACTGCTAACTCTTTGTCAGGCTGGTTACGAAGATTTGTATCCATAGCTGGAGAGTAGTTTTGTAAATAAATAAGTAAATAATAAATTATTATTTAAAAAATATTTCCAACCCAGAGGCTAGTCATTTTCAACTAGGAGAGGATGCATGCTGTCTCGGAACACAGACTGTGAAGCCAGGCTGCCCAGTTCTGCACTAAGGAGCTGCATAAACGTGGGCAAGTCGCCACACCTTCCTGTGCCGGGTTCCTCGCCTGCGGACCGGTGACTAATAACCTGAACTACGCCATAAGGGTGTTGTGAGGACCAAGTGCATTAATACACGTGCAACACCTAGACCATTGCCAGGAGCCAAGTGAGTACTTACTCTATTAGTCCCTCTGCTATATTTTTTTAAAAGATTTTATTTTTAGAGAGAGGTAAAAAAAAGGGAGAAAGAGGGAGAGTAACATCACTGTGAAAGGGAAACATCTATTGCTCGCCTCTCCTCTGCTCCTTGACTCGGACTGAACCTGAAACTCAGGCACGTGCCCTGGCCAGGACCCGACCCACTGGGCCACACCAGTCAGGGCCTTTTTTTTTTTTTTAAATAAAGTTTCTGATTGCTACTAACCAAGGCAGGCTCCCTAATTTAAAAATAATGCTATAAAATCCAAACTTTTCAGTGGGCAAAAGTCAGTAAAAGCTTCAGTGTATAACATTGAGAGGGAGAGCTGTAAGAAAACCACAGGGGATGATTTCCTGGTGTTCTCTTGCTGTGTGATACTCAGGCACTGCAGGGAGAACTGGGCCCTTGCGACTCACTGTCAAGGAACAATGCTCATGAACGCAGGGCTGAGGTGCTGCGAGTGATGGAGGCCTCCTCGTGGGTTTCCACACCCGCCCTGCTCCCTGGTGGGTCGTCCCCACCCACCTTCCTGGCTGAACAATTCACCTTCCCTCCAATGTTAGTCTTTGCTTCTCAGTGGTTGAGTTGTTTCCTCCTTGGTCTCTGGGCTGCGTTGCCATCCTTTTGAATAGAGTGGAACAAGCAGGAATATTTCTCATGTTATCTGTAACTGCCAAAGGCAGAACGTATTATGCTCAAAATCCTTTCATAACCCTGGGAGTGCTATTACTCAGATCCTGATTGGCCGAGGAAGTTTTTACGACTATCATACTTTGCTTCAACCTTTTCCATAAAGACATCTTCAAAGAACAGTTTATTTTCTAAATCACTTCTGACGCTGCCCTTTCCCCTGCTTTTGTGTTGCGATGGACTCACGGTTCCTCTTCATCTCTCCTCCAGGCGACGGACTGCAGCAGCCTGCCTTTGGGCGACATTAGCAGAAATGTCAACAAGATATGTTTGGGGCTTATTTTTCCTTATGATAGTTTTCCTCTCTGCAGTGAGTTAACATTTAAAATGAAATATTCCCAAATCTTTATTTTTGCAACTTAAACAAAAAGTTCTTTAACTCTAGTTCTGGAGAGCATATGACTAGTGAGGGATTTAATTCTCATTTATCTCAGTTTATTGCACTCACAGCCTTTGGATTACTATCCAATGTTGTTAAACCTCTGCACATAGACAACTGAGTGGTGGGAGGAGGGAGGAGAGAATAGAACACCGATCCGCACAGGTGCCCTAAGACACTCTGGTGTAAAACAGTCCTTGGAATTCAGAATAATCAATCCCTAACTGGATTGATTCGTCAGCACCCTACTGACTTTCCTTAGGAAACCAGACCTAATCTATATAAATGCAGATCGCTAACAACTGGAAAATTCCAAACTGTGCACCATTACATTGCGGAGTAAGAGAGTTTAGCCTTTAGAACTACAATGGAAAGAACTGCGAAGTGGGGAGAGAATATTCTGGAATTACAAAGAGATTCCAATCCACCCCATCATTAACCTTGTCCTGTCAATGTTTCTAAACAAACCAGGCATCTTCAGGATTTGTTCTGTGGGTTTTTTTCTTCCAATTTTTGTTTTTATTCTTAGCACAGTCATATGCTAACTGTTCGTTTACACTTTTAATAGTGTCTGGCTCATAAGCTCATTACTGCTTTTCCCTACTAGCTTCTTAGTCTATTAACAATTTCATACTGTGAAAACAAATTAGAACTGAATTAGCTACCCAGCTTTTGACACCACTTTCCAGCTCTTTAGCAATCACTTCAGATACTGATAAACTATAGATAGTAATAAGAAACACATAGCTGAAATAATTCAGTATCTTGGTGATTAAAGCAAAAGCATGCCATTGCCCTCAGAGCTGCAAGTCAGCCTTGCAGTTGTCATATCCGATCATTATTCTGATGTAGTCACTCAAAGGTACTTGAGACCATGCACTCTTGGGTATTGCAACATTTCTGGTAATCTGGTACATGGGTTTCAAGAAGAAAATGCAGTTTTTAGTGTATTCTTTATACTAAAAAATAAAAGCACTCTAAATATCAATCCAAGTCATACCCTTCAGTTGGAAATTTCCATTAAAACCAAACACAGACACCAGATTAAAAGAAATAGTGTGACCTTCCCCCAGGACAACAGAAGACATCAGGAAGACTAAGGAAAACACAGCTGGCGGGTTTTCAAACCTCACACTGAAACACATCTGAAAAGGAGAGTATCGAGAGAGTATCGAGAGAGTATCGAGAGAGTATCGAGAGAGAGAGAGAGAGAGAGAGATCTATCGATCCCAGGGGGGGGGGGAGAGAGAGAGAGAGAGATATCGATCGATCCCAGGCCTCCGCAAATTCCTGCTCTTCACAAACTTGCTCTTGAACGAATCCCAAGCACAGACTGATTATCTGAATAAAATCTCTAAGTGTACAGGAAATTATTGTCTTTGGTAAGTCACAGGTATTTCAGGGACAGGTGTTCCCAAATCAAAGAGTTCCTAGAAGCCTTTCAGTCGTCCAGTTTCACAGACGCCGTCAACACTGCAGCCGCGAACACCTCCCACCCCGCCCTTCCCCCACCTGCCTACGCAGAGCTGGCGCTGCCCCTTCCGGCCCGAGCCACTTTATGGTGTGAAATGCGCAACCCAAAGGCTGGATTTCTGCATGTCTCCGTATGCTAATGACCATATACAGTCCAAGCTGTGCCTTTTCTGATATAGCAAACTGTTTTGTCTTTTAGTAGACCCTGCAGAGAGTTAAAGTAGCAGCAGGTAGTTCTAAAAAGCACTTATGCCCACATTGACAGTTTCAGGAAATTTTACTGTTGAACTTCCAAGGAAGCTGATAAACATACGAGGTCTGTCCAAAAAGTATCCAGCTGTGTAAAGTGGAAAAATAGGGACATTTATTGAAGAAGACACAAGAAACGTTGAACACAGGACAATGATGCCTGAGTCACCTTCAAAGTAGGCACCTTGGGACCTCACACAGTTCTCCCAACTGGGGCACGATGTCCCTTCTGCTCTGGTAACAAATTTTGCCATGACATGTTTCATGCCAAGATCCTGTGTCAAAATCTCAGACACAGTAGTTTTTGGAATCCCCAGATCAGCTTCTAGCTCTCGCACTGTCAGTTACTGATCTCCGTGGGTAGCAGCCTGTACACGTTCAACATTCTCAGGTGTCCTGCTTGTTGCAGGCCTTCCAGAGCGGGGATCACTTTCAACAGATTCTCCACCATCTTCGCAGTGTTTGTGCCACACTTTTATTTGTGCTGCACTCATTGCATCATCCCTGAAAGCCTTCTGAATCATCTGAATAGTTTCCACGGAGGAATGCTCAAGCTTAATGCAAAATTTGATGTGGATTCGTTGCTCTACTTGCTCAGTCATTTTGAATGTGACACCACACAGCACACATGCTCACTCAACGGTGTCTACCACCCCCACTGAACAGTAAAGTGAAGTTGTCACTGTTCACGCATGTGCATTCCAGTCCACTCCCCTTGGCTGCCAGGTTACACTGATGTTGCACAAACCATTCTCATTATATTAACAATGGCTGGACTTTTTTTGGACAGACCTTGTACGTCTAGTGTCCCATTTAGAGTTCCAGTACTGGAAGAATGCAGAGCACAAGGAAAATGTCCTCAAATTAGAGATTCATGTCAGCAACAAAATTTTACAGACTGTACCAGTTTAAGAGGCTTAAGTGGAGAAATAACGTTCTATAGAGGATGGGCAAGTGACCTCCATCCCATCCTGGGCAGCATTCAGTGAATGGGAATGACTACTCTCCAGAAAACATGTTCCATTTCACCCGTTTTCCCTTCCTCCTGTCCAAGCCCAGCCCTGTGTAAGGTGCAGGCTGGCGGGAACGGTAGCAACATCACATCAGTGAATGTGATGCCTTCCAGTGAATCCAGACGACATGCAGCCTCCTACTCACAGAGCAGCACCTCACTGCTACAGGAAGAACGTGGCTGCATCTTCTAACTGGGAGGCAGAAACTCCCAAACGCACTTTAACTTACAAATATTCCCCAAGCCATAGGTATAAAAATATTTTGTTAGAATTCTTCAAGACCTGCTCTGCTTCTGTTGGCACAGAATGAATCCACTTTGGGAGCCAAATCTACTTTAAGCTATGACACATTTCTCAGCTGGCTGATCGCGCCGTTCGGCAGAGCAGGCCCATGTGGGAGCACACAGAGACCACACAGCCTGCCCCATCGCATCTCGCCACATCCGTGTTTTCCTAAAATGCGGCAAGCAGTTTAATCTGTCTTTCATTTGTTTGTTGAACTTTGTATTTTTTGAAATATAGCCACATTTCCTTAGAAAAATAAATCACATCTGTTCAGATGAAATCTTTAATGCACATTTTTGAGACTGTGGTCTTGTGTTGGCCATAACACAGATTTTATAAACAAAACTTATTTGCACAAAGTATTCTTGAAAATAAGGGCTTTCATGGTGATCTGCTGGGGGCAGGGAATGCTCTATGAACTAAATAAATCACCACACTATTCTGGTGGTCATGCCCAGGGTGACTTCCACCACAATTAACCAGTAACACTAAAGAGAAAATGTCTTGAGACAGCCTACTCAGATATAAAAAGTGGTCGGTTTACTAAAATTACAACTATAAAGAATGCAGACAAGGGCTGAAAAGTGTGTATATGGGTAACAGAATTAACATAAGAAAAATTGTAAATGATTATTACACTGTTATCTTAATGAAGTGATTAAAAGAAATTACCTGGATATGTAAAAATTAATACCATCTTAAGCATATTATGCATCCTCAGCAAGCTACTGTTTAACCCTCCCAAGACATAAAAAGTTAAATGTTAACAGTTATTACCCCTTTCATCCCTCATTCCTCAGAGCTTCCATAAAACTTCCTGGTAGAGTGAGGCTTCTTTCTTTCTTGGAAAGAGAAATGATTTATTTTAAAGACTGACTCACTCACTCACTCATCTATATTATGGAGCACCTACTGTCCCAGGTGCCAGGGTGTGTTGAGCAGGGCAGTGGGATAGGTGAAGAGGGCACACAAAAGGAAGGAGCAAAACACTGTCTAGGAGACGCATCTTCCTGGAGAGAAATTCTGCACCATCTAAGCTGTATTCCATAAAAATTGATATTCCAATATACAATTGAATTACAATCATTTAGTATATATATATATATATATATATATATATATATATTCAATTTCTCATAGTGGCAAACCTTTTCTTCATAGTGTACCCCTGCAGAGCCTCTGATGAAGACAGATTTAGCTGGACAATATTTATAATATAGTAACCTCCAAATTAAGGCAATAAATAAATTTAAGGCAATAGAAGAAAAGGTAGAAGAAATGTAGAAAAAGTAGGACATAAAGAATAAAGATGAAATGTCAAAACGCAAAACAAAAACCAAAAAGAGATAAAAAGCAAAATTCAGAAACAAAAATCCGGCTACATGATTCATGTGAAAAAAAGTCCACCAACAAATAAAAGCCAAACTAAACCAAAACAAGAAAGGATGAGCATAATATTATCAGGAAAAAGAAAGTTGTGGAGATTTGCGTGTGAAAGAATTGCGAGAGGAAGTCAAGTTTAAGAGAATCCAAGATGGAGTTGCATAGGTTTTGTATAAAAAAAAAGTACTTTCTAAAAATGTCCACAAGGAGTATAAAACTTATATTTTTTCCGAGTGCACAATTACAGAATCAAAATAAACTTAGAATTACAGAATTATTATACACTAGAATGGAATTATACCAGATTGCTATTTTCTGTGCTGCCTTTTCATGAAGCCTGAGATTAGGGAACCTATCTCCACCTAGAATCTTTCCCCTCAGATGTTCTACTGTCCTTGGAAATAATAATCTTTTCCTAACGAACGCATACCACAACACAACCTAGCATCTATGCAGAGACGTGACAGAAATCATTTGGCAACTCTCATTCACATCTACTTTCACAGGGGAAATTTGGCCCAAGGGTCCAAAACAAACAGGAGGCACAGGAGAATGTGTGCAGAGCCACAAGTGCAGTGTGTGAGACTTCCTTTGGTTTAAACGGGTAATGTTAGGTTGGCTGAGACCAGGTATCTTTGAACTTAGCGCAGTTTAGGGCCCGTAACTGATTAGCTCTGTTGGCAGAGGCCTGTGTTAACTCAGAGAGAAAATTTAGGGCCGTTTCGGGGTCCAGTGCCTCACTGACACTGTTCCCTGAGCCCTGGTCCCTGTTTGAACACTGGCCACTTGTGTCCGCAACATCGTTGTTCACACACAGACACACAGATCATGGGCAGAAGCACATGAGTGGATCATTTCTCAGCGAACTAAGGGGATACGCTGATATCCCCGAACGGCATGCACTTTGCGTTCTGAGTCAGCACAGAAGAGATAACTAGTGTGTAGTAATATGGAGAAATGGGAAATACACCCAAAGGAAGAATGTAAAGGGAAATACTACACATTCACTTGGCAAGGTCCTGATCTTATATATCGGTTTCCACCATATCCAAGTCGCTATTGATTATCGGCATGCACCATTATCAATGTAACACTAGGTAAGTAAGGAAGCCACCAACGAAACCACGACACAATGCTTTTCGATCACATACTTTTATTTTACACTTACTGAAAGAGTCTTTTAAGACTCAGACGTACCACAGACCAAGCTGCTCCGTCCCCATGCTGTCACATACACACTGAACAGCATGACCTTTCGGAAGGCAGCGTACAGGGAGGTTGGACTCAGTCTATTTTAACTGAAGCGATGGCAACATGAGCAGTCATGCCCAGTCTGCACAGCAATCGGATTGTATCATGTCTGCCGCCTGGCTGAGAACAACTTAAACACGCCCCAGACTCTAAGATACATCCCAATTTCAGAGGTAGTAAAATGTGAAAAAGATAGGTATCTTAGAAAAATGTGAAATACAGCAATTTATATTACCACTTCTGATCACAGGTGGTAAGTTTTAATCATGTGCACAAACAGAAACTTGAGTAAAGAACCTTAAACAATTACTTTCCTGACTCAGTTTTGTCTTTAAACATTACTGTTTGACATTAAGCTCTATTGTCTGTGCGTGGGTGTGCATGCTCGGCCATTTGGCTGGGACAAAAGAAAACTGCCTGTGTGCATTCATATTTTCAGAGATATGGGTAATCACTTTGCTCCCAGTATTCCGGGCTCTGTGGATAGAAAGCATTTCAGAACTGCCAATCAAAAAAAATCACTTAATACTTTGCCACTTTGCAAATGCAGTAACATGTTAAGTAGGTGCAAAATTATACACAAAAATTCTGGCTTGCTTTGTGTGGAGAAGAAAACAACTCATCCTTTAAAAAAATATTTGATTGAATTTATTGGGGTGACATTCGTTAATAAAAATTATATAGGTTTCAGGGGTATAGTCTATAATACAGCATCTGTACATTGTATTGTACGTTCACCACCCCAAGTCAAGTCTCCTTCCATCACCACTTATCCCCGTTTACTCTCTTCTACCTTCTCCCACCCCCCCCCTTTCCTTCTGATAATCATTGTTTGTGTCTATGAGGTTTTTTGGTTTTTGGCTTAATCCCTTCACCTTTTTTTACCCAGCCCTCCAAACGCCCCCTTCTGAAAGTTATCAGTCGGTTCTCTGCATCTACGAGTCTATTTCTATTTTGTTTGTTTGTTTGGTTCATTAGATTCCACATATAAGTATAGGTGAAATCATATGGTACTTGTCTTTCTGTGACTGGCTTGTTTCATTTAGCACAACACACCAGGTCCATCCATACTGTCATACAAGGAAAGAGTCCCATCTTTTTTATGGTCTATCAGTAGTCCATCATGTAAATGTACCACAGCTTTTTTATCTATTCATCTACTAATTGGCTCTTAGGCTGCTTCCAAATCTTAGCTATTGTAAATAACTCTATAATGAGCATAGCGGTGTATATATTCCTTTGAATTAGTGTTTCTGGTTTCTTAAGGTATATTCCCAGAAGTGAAATCACGGGGTCAAAAACAACTCATCTTATCTACCCTTGATGCACTGTAAATCACATAAAACTTTATGTAAGAGAAAGCCTGGGCAAGATCCTCATATTTGGCTGTCTGAACTGAGAACACACAATGTACCGGGACCATGGCAATCTCATTGCTTTTTTTTTTGACATAAAAGTAACAGTAATCACATTGTGTAAACAAGTGAACTGTGGCACAGCTACTTCAGCAGATGCTACGCCTGCCTTCCAAAGCTGAGGATCACTTGTCTCCTAAGATCCCTGCAGTAGCTCAGATTTATTCTTCAAAATATTCTTCTTTATTCTTTGATGATTTTATGATTATGATTATGATAATGGACTATACTTCACACTTCATTCCTGCCAAAAAACTACTCCATCTCAAGATCCCTGTTTGTTTTATATCAGATCTTTAGGCACATAAAAATCCGTATCTATACCAAATTCCTTTTCAGATTTGAAGGCCCAGAGAAAGCCATTCTTTCAAATTTTAATAAGAAAAGGAAAACAAACAAGAAACAAAGTTAGCTCATTACACCAGTACTCAACTGTGTTATAAGAAACGGTGTTTAAATGATATATCCAATATGGGGTTAATAGCCAAAATCAATAAAGAAGAACTTAAACAAGTCAACATCAAAAAAATCTCTAAACAATCAAATTAAAAATGGGCAGAAGACCTAACAGACACGTCTCCAAGAGGACATACAGATGACAAATAGACATATGAAAAGATGCTCAACAGCACTAATCGGAGAAACTGCAAGTTAAAGCCACAATGAGACATTACCTCACACCTGTCACAGAATGGCTATTACCAGTAAATCAACAAATAATGAGTGCTGCCGAGATGCGGAGAAGAGGGAACCCTAGTGCACTGTTGGTAGAATGCAGCCTGGTGCAGACACTGCGGAAAACAAATACGGAGGGTCCTCAAAAAGTTAAAAGTGGGACTGCCTGATGACCAAGCAATCCCACTTCTGGATATATGAGGTCTGCCCAGAAAGTATCCAGCCATGCACTTTAAAAAAAGGAGACATTAACTGAAGAAGATACAAGATACAAGAAACACTGAACATAGGACAATGATGTCTCAGTCCCCTTCGAAGTAGGCACCTTGGGACCTCACACAGTTCTTCTAATCACCATCAGCTGCCCCATAGTATTTTCTTGAATCTCACTGATGGTTTGAAATCTCTTCCTTTTCAAAGATGATTTATGTTGGGGAAAAGCTAAAAGTCACAGGGCGCCAATATGGGCTGTAGGGGGACTGAGTCACCTGGCTGATTTGATGTTTTGCCAAAAAAACTCTGCAGGAGACGTGATTCATGAGTGGGCACGTTGTTGTGATGAAGCTGCCAATCACCAGCAGCCTATAGCTGCGGCCTTCTGAATCATCCAGATAATTTCCACAGAGGAATGTTCAAGCTTAACACAAAACTAATGCAGATTCTTTGCTCTACTAACTCAGTCATTTGAATGTGATGGCCACACAGTACACATGCTCACTCAACAGCATCTACCACCCCCACCGACTAGCACAGTGAAGTCATCATTGTTCACACATGTGCATTCCAGTCCACCCTCCTTGGCTGCCAGGTTACATTGGTGTTGCACACACCATTCTCATTATATTAACAATGGCTGGACTTTTTTCAGACAGACCTTGTTTAGCTGAAGAAATGTAAAACACAGGATAGAGAATGTAGTCAACAACATTGTAATAACTGTATACGGTGCCAGGCGGGTGCTACAGATTATCTGGGGAAACACTTTGTAAAGTATGTGATTGTCTAACCATTATGCTGTACACTTGAAATGAATACAAAATAATATTGAATGTATAACTATAATTGAAAAATAAAACTAAAACAAATTTAAAAAGCATTATAAAAGAAATGGCATTTAAATTTTTTAGCACTGTTTATTTTTGCTCCTAATGGGGGCAAGTCAGGCTCGGCCTTTGTGCAAACAGGACAGAGCATCTCCACAGGGACCCACACCCAAAAGCTTCCACGCAGCCCCTGAGCATCAAGTCCTGTTCCCAGTGCCAGACATTCCCACTAGAAACGTCACTTTGCTGGCTGAAGACACCGTCTAGCCCAGCTTCTGCACCGAACACCACCTGTTCAACGTGCTCAAGCAGGCCGTGCTGCTGGAGTAACGAAGGGGCAGTCACACTATCCGGGGGAAATGGGCGCTGAAGTGGTCCACTCTAGACAGCCAGAAAAAGGCTGCAAACCCCAAACTGAACAACTTATGTCAGTACAATGAACTCAAAAGCGGGAAATTAATTACGTCTCAACAGTACATAAAAAGAAATTAACCACGCTGCATGCATGTGCCTGTGTCTAAAGAAGTGTGATGGGTTTAGATCAAGCTAAACACCAAGATGTGTTGCTACATCTACCTAATGACATTCAGCTCCCCTCGCGGTGATCTGGTGGCCAAGGCAACAGAGATACTGCAGCAGCAGGCCATATGGACAAGTGTAATTCTGGCTCTTGGTGTTGGAGTATTTTCCTGACTTCTATTCTAGTTTCAGAAGCCTTAATTCCAACCCTAGATGCCTGGGTAGGCAATGGGAAGGCAATGGGTTCCTCTGGAAACAACAGAAATAAATGAAAGATTTTAGCAAAGGGTTTGATTAAATGAGGTTACATAATGCAAGTGTACTTATCCTCGGAGCTTTGTAGGGCTAACCTGAAAAGAGAAAATTGATGGTTTTCCGTTGTTCCGCTGTTGGGGATGAACATGATCTGTAAGTCCAGGCTATCAAGATGCTTATTAAATTCCTAGTATGTACGATGCATGTGTGATGTATCATGATGTTGCAACACTAGACCAGCACTGTCCAACAGAAATAAAACATGGGCAACCTTCATTCCCTAACAGCTGTATTAAAGGTAAAAGCACCCTGGCCAGGTATCTCGGTTGGAGCGTTGTCCTGTACATCAGAAGGTTACAGGTTCAATCCCCAGTCAGGGCACATGCCTGGGTTTTGGCTTCAGTCTCTGGCTGGGGTGTGTACAGGAGGCAGCCAATCAATGTCTCTCTCACATTGATGTTTCTGTGGTTCTTTATCCCTTTGAAATCAATAAACATATTCTTAGGTGAAGATTTTTTAAAAAAGGAAAAGGAAACAGATGACATTAATATTTTATTTAATGCAACAGGTAATAAATCTAAAAAGATTGCTGATTTATTTTACAGTCTTTCTTTGTACTAAATCTCCAAACTCTAGTATATGTTTTTGACTTGTAGCACAACTTAATTGGGACTGATTTTAATTACAAGTGTTCAATAGCTGCATGGAGCTAGCGGCTTGTGCTGGACAGCATATTTCTAGAACTTTATAGAACAGAGCAAATTGAGGCCCTGTCCACATCATTTAGAAAGAGGGTTTCTGTTGCCTGTTTTCACCGTATCTTAAAAAGGTTTATGTTGTTATTCACCTCCTGCCCTCTAATCCCAAAATTTTGCTCCCTTTTTGAGTTTTCTAGTATTTCCATGTTTCTATAAAGCTGAGAGAGTGATGTAAACACTCTCTCAGATTAATTCTCAGGAGTGACCCGGCTGTCCATCCAGACAGTAGCTACAGCAGAACCACCAACTGGGTGAAAAGAATGACTTTTCCTGGGATGGTTCCCATTACAAGATACAATCAGAGAATCTGGTGTTTAAAAGAAATGAAGAAGAATGGTTTTGGAGACTTCAGTGGGAAATGTAACTGCTGACAGGGACAAGGCGAGAACAAAACTGCAGCTCAGAACTGCGACTACGCAAAATCAACATCCACATGTGTACTGAGGGCATGCGGCCTGACCGCGGTTCTACGGGGGAAAAACCCATGAAGTGTATGTACAGGCTGTGGTTACAGTGACGTGCATCTTCCCTTTATCCCGAATCTGTCATCAGCTGCTTTTCATTACTGCTCCGCTGGCTGGATGCTGGGAGCCTCTTTTTTGAACTTTCAGTAAGTAGGGCTGACTGCCAAGAACCGCAGGTCCATTTTTATGCTGCTGCCTGTCAGAGACCTGTTGACCTGCATACAGACCTTTCCCAAAACCAGTTTTTTCCCCTCTCTCTTGTTACGGTAACTTCCCCCACTCTGCCCGACCTCATTGCACCCCAAACACCAAACAGATATTCAAACTAAGTAATCATATAGAAACTTGAAAAGCAGGGTCTACTACGTCAATTGGAGAAGTTGAAAAATGCAGCTATCAAGTTTGAAAAACAGAACTAGTGTCCTCTGATTTTATCCATTAATTCAGCTATAAGAGGGCTGAGCAGCTACATTCTGTTTGACGCCCTGCTAGACACTGTGTTTACGAAGTTGAGTAACTTGTGGTTGCTCACCTCAAAGTCCTGCCATCTTGTAGGAGAGCAGACGAGCAAACAAACGGCAGGGCAACGTGATAAGGGCCGTGACAAGGATGCACAAAGACACTCAGGGAGCACAGAGGAAGAGCAAACACAGACTGGGGGACTCAAGCAGGCATCTGGGAGAGACAACATGTGGGAGGTCACATCGGATCCAGCTGGATGAAGAAACAGGAAATGCAATTAAAGGAAGATGGTAAATTGTGAAAATTCATCAGATTAACCAATTTGGCTAACATGGACATGAAAGTTGTATAGTGGGGTAGGGAAAAGAGTGGCTGTATGTGACTGTGTTTGCGTATGTGTGTATGTGTGTAAGTGTGTGGTGGGGGCAAGTAATAAATACACAAAACCTAGACCGTTAAAGGCTCATAATTCTAAGAAGAGTTTCACCTTTTGTCCTGGAGCCAACAGAGAGAAGACCCTACATCCATAAGCTGCATCAGGTTCACTGCCTTAAATATTAGCTCAGCAACTCGTTCCCTCTCTCAGGGTTGAGTCAGGAGTCCCCCACCTGGTGCATCCGCATACCTACTCCAAGGTGTCTGTCCTTTTCTGCCTCAGTCCTTCCTCTTCCTAAGCTCCTTCCTGTTTGAGCAAGTGCCATCAGGTGTACTTAACGCAGGGACCAGCAGTGTGAAAGCCATCCCGCAGACGAGTACACATGAATGAGTTGGGTGACGCCTCCTCCGTTTCCCAAGAGCCTGCGAACGCAGGTGCAGGGGCTGCCTGCTGAGTGCCGGGGCTGCGAGACGTTGGCACTTCGCACAAATCCCTCCACAGCAGGTCTGGCTGGGTGACGGGTTTACTTCGACTCATCCCGTGTTTGAGAAACTTGAGATTGTGAAGGAATTAACTGCCGAGAGGGGAGAGGCGGAAAATCTGGTGCTGGGAACAGAGTCAACTTGTAAAGGGCAGTTCAAGATTCAGTGAGACTGCGGGTTGGTGTTTGACAGAATTCCTGAAAGAAGATGAAGGGGAAGGGAATAAAGAGAAGAAAAGTAGAAACCTACTCTTTGCTAACAGGTCTTGAACCATTTTGGATTCCACCGGCGGAGGGCTTGACAACAAAAATGAAACCAAAGGCACACAGGTGGTGCCATCCGAGCCGCACCTGTTCCAGGGGAAAATCAGAACCGTGTTTCAAAGCAGACTGGGTAACTAAGTGCACACTGCCAACAACTCCATCCAGAGGAGGCAGGAGGGTGAGATCGGCAGACCATCTGGAAATGGGTCACGCTCAGTGAGTTAAGGTGGGAAGGAGGAGGTGAATGTGTGAAAAAAGTCCCCGGTGTTGACAGTGATTTTCACCACACACAGTCCTATCACTTTAAGGAACCGCAGGGGCCATGCTGTGTGGGAGACAGTGTGTCTTGCAGACACCTGTCATCATAGCGCACAGTGGCATTCTCTCACGTTGCTCCCAAGAATAAGGCAACGGCCAGTATCAAACGGCCAGTTACTGTGTCTCCATGCCTCTCACACACAGTTTGATCTTTCCACTCAGCATGTGCTGAACACAACCCCCTCTGATCTGAGGGCAGTCATGCTGTGGAGACCATGAAAAGAGCAAGTCAATGTCTCACAAAGGGCATGCATCTCCGCAAAAGGTCATGGGGCAACCCATGCCCTCTGGCCTATTCCCATTTTCACAGACCAATTTCTGAGTGCATATTTAATGGTTCTCAAGTTGATTGCTCTGAAGCAGAAAATCAAGATAGGTACCCTTACCAGTAAAGAGGAGACGGCAGCCACAGAAGAAAACAAGTGAAAGAGGGGCCAGAGAACAATCCCAAGTTAATGAAAATCAGTTCTCGAAGGTGAAAACCCTTGCAGAAGATGTGTATGTTTACTCTCCAGAGGCTAACAGGGCTGGCCGCTTACCCAATATCCATTCGCTTCTTAACAGAACCCCGATTTGGGTGATGGGAGGGCGGCATGTGTTTTCACCTTCACTCACAGCTGAGGGTGCCATGTGACTTAGTCCTGGCCACCGAAACGCACTGGAAGCCACCTGGCTTTCTGGGAGAACTCACCGAAAGCTGGTCTGCTCCTGCCACCCTGCAGGTGGGCCCCTTTCCCTTCCAGCTGCAAGGCAATTCCAGCCAGGTAAGGCGGACAAAGCTGAGAGGCAGAAGAGCAGCAACACCTGTCCTGACTTCAGTGTGAAAGAACACTTTCCTGGTTTACGGAAGCCACCGTTGACTCAGGTTTTTCATTACATGCAGATGAACGGAATCCTAACTGATAAACGATTCATTCTAAACGTTCCATCAGAACAAAAATCTTACATTTTTACAACTTAGTTTTACGTTCCTCACGACATTCAGTAATTAAATTCTGAATTCTTTGTTAAAAAGGGAAACTTGATGAAAAATGCCAGGTTTAGTTCTGGACATTTGAAAACTTAATTGCTACGGATGAAAAAAAAATTTTCTCAGTACGGATGAAAATTTTTTTCATCCGTACTGAGCTGAATATATTTAATAAAATAATGTACTGCTATTTAATAGAATTATAATGTTCAGAAAGGAATAAAAATTGGTTTCACTGGTTAGTATAATGTCTACATCTTGACCTTTAAATAAATCATTAAAAATTATGAACAGTTTGTGATCTAGCTTTGACTTTGAAGTACGTAAGAACTGGAATGAATACATAATTCCTCATTTTTAAAGAATCTTGTAATTTGGTGATTCAGAATAGTTACTTATTTATGCAGTCACTGAAATTCATTTGCTGCTTTGTCTCTATTAAGCAACATGAATTTATCAAATGCTTCATTTTCCCTCCCAAAAAAATTTTGAACAGAATTTAGAGCATTTTTTGGCCCCTATTTTCTCCACCTTCTTTAGTCAGTCAAAATGTAGCTTCCTCCCTAGGAAGAGGCCCAGAGTAGGCAACAAAAAGCTGTCAATTTAAGGAACTAACAAGTGAAAGCTGCATGGAAAGAAATTCTGGGTTTTTTTTTTTTTTTTTTTTTTTTGTATCTGAAGACAAGTAACAGCATGACCTGGAGGGACCGGACCGAGTTCTGCTGTTGCAGAGGTCTCATCATCCCCTTCTCGGCCTCGGCCTGCTGACCGCCGCTGGGAACAGCCCACAGTCTAACTCCCTCCCAGTGGGGCAGGGCAGGCTCGGCTCTCAGGCAGAGGCTGATAAGCGCAGCTGTATTCTTCTTGCTTTAAAACCTCCAAGGAAAAAGTTCCAATTAAAATTATTTTAAACATATCATGGCGGCATAGCCCTCAGACCATGAGCCATGCACACGTGTGTGGGGAGCACATAGGGAACGTGAGGGAGTTTTCCCCAGTGAAAACCCAAGGGCGCATTGAACGTATCACAGCACACTGGGCATTTTGTCACACTCAGATCAAAGATGGAGTTGCTGGAACTAGAAGGAGCTTTGGGACCTCGGCCAGGACTCTGGGTTTTATTTTATTAAATTATCGACGAGTTTTGAACCAGGGTCTTTCATCCAGGGCTGTCATTGTTACACCAGACTATGACTACTTAGTGCATGAACATAAACGCATATCCAGGACAGTCCTATCCTCTTTTCCTACCTTTACTCTCCTTTCTGTTTTTCAATATAATCTCTTTTCTTGTTTCCCCAAACCCAACTGTCCTCAAAACCTGTGGTTCTCTTCTCACAAAACCTCAGTCAACTTCTTGGGTTACCTTTTTGCTTTTCTCCACATCACTCTTTGTCTCCTTTACCTTCTTCTCCTCTGTTTGTTTCCTCTAGGACAGTATCCTTCACTGCTTTATGGAAGGCATATTGGGCCATTGTGCAGGCATTATACGTGAGTGTGGAAAGAGAACAAATAATGGGAGCCAGGAAGCCCCTGATTCTATCTCTAGCAAACAATCCAATCTTGGAGGAGATTCTGTCTCCTATTGGCAACACGACTGCAATGGACCCGATGCTCTCCAAGGGCCACAATTCTACAACCACTTATTAAGTAACTACTCCATGGATAATGTCTTGAAAGATACTGTACCTGCAAGGGCTCACAACCTTCTGGGTACAAAAATAATCCTCAAATCTGAGGGATTACCAAGTGCCCAAAAAAATGCAGACATCTCTCCAGGGAAAGCAGGTTAAGAGGACAGGTTGGCTGAAAGTTTGGAGTCTTGACAGGATTATTTTGAAATGGAAGATATGAAAGAATGTAGGTGTACCTACGGTGAGAGTTTCCTGGAGCTGGTTGGAGGGAAGGTAGCTGAAAGAGCATAGTCCTTGAGAAAGTAGGAGGGTTTGAGATACAGAGGACATGTGGCAGGATGAGCCATTCAAAGGAGGCAAGATGATCAAAATGAAAGGGTCAAGGAACATGTACAAAGGACCGTGGACAAAGACAACGGGGAAGGGGTTTGAATGTGGGAGGTGGGGGTGGGTAGGGCAGGGGAGACTAATGGAGGGAAATGGGGACAACTGTAACTGAACAACAATAAAAAAGGAAAAAAGTAAAGCAAACAAACAAACAAATAAAAGAAATGAGACAGTATTGTTAGCTGTTGGATCAAGAGACTAAAGCCTTTTAACTTAAGATAGTGAGTTATATAGTAAGAATAACTGAGATACTCCCCAGAAATAACAACCTAAGAAAGTACAGAAGTCATAGCAGACTACTATTAAAGTCAAGTACTTACTAACAAATTGGAAAAGTTCCCATCTTATCAGTAAAAGTCTCTCCAAATAATCTAATCTTGATTAACAAGATGAGACAGGTTTTCTGATATAGAAAGCAAAACAATAGTTTTCTGGCTCTCTGGATGAAACTGGTTTGAACAAGAAGCTGTGGCTATGCTCAGTGGGAGATACAGCCACCACAGGGACAACTCACTGAAGGGGACACAGATGGGTCTTTGAAGAAAATAGGGACGGAGGAGCATGATGTGGTGGCAGAGACAGTGCCGGAGAAGCACATGAGAAAACCCAGGACAGTTCCAATCAAATGACAAAGAGGCATTATGCACACATGCCCAAGAATGACACGTAAAGACCCATTACCAACCAAAAAAAGTCACTGCCAACTACAGTGAGAAGACAGGAATGGGAGGACAGACATCTTCATGCCTCAGCTACACAAAACAGAGATGTCTCCACAGACAAACTGCCATTCCCAGACACTGAACACTCTTTACTCTTCGGGAGAAACTGATGAAATATGAACACTGAGGAGTAGGCTGTTCAACATAATAGTAAGTAGACAATGACTGAGTAAGAATGTGTGATATTATAGCTAAAGTTTAATGACCAAAAAGAAGTCCAAATCCACACATTGCCCATATCAGCACCTCTGAATAGGCTTCTTAAAAAGAAACACTTTCTCCCCACATGTCACTTCTCAAGGTGGACTTTTGATTTATAAGGATTCATGCTCAGAACTACCATCATGCTGTATAACCTCCTATTTCTACAGATTGATTTTTGCCTTCCAGAAGATCGCTCAGATTTTCAGTAACAACTAACAATTTCTTAGGTCAGCTCAGTTTTCAACCTGAAAACAAATATTAATTTAATATGAAAAATAAGTTGCCTGGCCAGGTAGCTCAGTTAGTTAGAGCATCATCCTGACATGCCAAGGTTATATGTTCAATTCCAAGCTAAGGCACATACAAAAATCAACCACTGAACGCATAAATAAGTAGAACAACAAATCAATGTTCTCTCCCTCCCTCCCTTCCTCTAAACATCAATCAATAAAAAAATAAATAAGTCTCCATAGGCAGTATCCTTTGCCCTAGTCTTATGCGGAAGGCATACAATTCTATATTCCTAAAAGGGGAGGGATGTGAGAAAAGGTGCCAGATCCCACTTACTCTGAAGGAAGCAGAAATGTTTGAAACGGACTCACACGTTGAAAAAGCCCACATTTATGAAGATCCATTTTTGAACCCACTGCGGGGCCAGATGAAAAGGCAGGGCTCTGTTGAGACTCCCAGGCAACGGCAGAGCCCTGCCCTCGAGCCCAAAGCATCTCTGAAGCAAACTGTCATGACTATGAAAAGCCTGGATTTTGTGCCCTGTAATGAAACTTTGCACCTACCTCTCAAAGTCTGGGGACTGTATGCTTTACACAAAGAAGAGGAAGTGCCGGGAGCCCAGGCTGTGGTGCAGGCACCTGGAATCTCTGTGGCGTTGAAGGGTCTCATGTTTATAAACAGCCTGTTATTGGCCCAGAAAGGGACCCCCTGACATTCCTCCATTCATGTGGTTGATTTTCTGAGCTTAGGGAACTCTCTTGAAATAGAAAAACCAAGTGAGAACTGTCTTCTGACCACGAGCACCTAGGCAGCATCTTTAATGATTCTTAACTATTGGCTTCTCCTCTTTTCTTGACACCTTGGCAGGGGCTCCCCTAGACTAACCAAAGACCAATAAAGTACAGGCTTTGTCCTTAACATGACTTTCAAAAATTAATAGAAGGTGACAGAGGGAAGGAGAACACCCTGAGTGCAATAAAGAACAATGCTGTTGGTTTTGTCACATAAGACAGAGTGAATGTGACTGGCTATTGATTATTCAAACACATCCCACCAATTCCTAGGTACTGAAGGAGATGGGTCTTTCCCATGTTCCAGAAACCTATTCAATAGCATAAAGCGGACAGCAAGTTCTGGGAGTCATCCTAAAACTGATCTGAACTTCTTCCTAACACTGTGGTATATATCTGGATAGCTAGTGTCCAGAGCTGAGGACGTCAGTGGAGAAAGAGTGCACACAGAGCAACTGAAAGATGAGGAAAGAACAAAAAGTAATTATGGAGAAAAAGGCATGGATCCATTTGAATTAGAACTCATTTCAAAAGGAAAGAGCACAGAGTAAGCATTAGTGAGAACACATTTTAGCTACAGGCGAAAGCTGATTACATCTGGACACCTCACCACACATGCCATTATTTTGACATCTCCTACCTCTTATTTAAAAGTATCACTAGAAGTATAAAATGCCAGGACCAGAAGGTAGGTTTTTTTCCTAAACTGAGTAGTGATTATCTTTTCCCAAATTAAAAGTTTTTTCTATAATCTCCAAGGTTTCAGAGACATGTAGAAACTAAAGAGGACTCCACATGAGGGTGACACAGACAACTCCGAGGTGGAAAGTGGGTACTTGGGTTAAGCACGAACTGACTCTGAAAAGACATGCCTGAGAGTCACTTACCAATACTGTTCCCGATTTCTAAGAGTTCTTCCCAAAGGAAGCATCTTTTCATCACAGTGAGATGGAGACACATGCAGAAGTTGGTCATGAACAAAGAGCTGGATACATTATATAAACAGAAAATATTTCTCCGAGATAGAATGAGAAAATTTCCTTTAATAATCTGGCCAAATTCCATTTCCTTACAATTGTAGATTAAGAAAAATAGCGATGTATTTTCTAAGCTCTATATCTAAGATACAGAACTGGCTTCCTTACATTGGTCAATTTTCAACTGCAAAAATTCATTCAGTAACCTTCCCTGCCCACCTAAATAATTTACAACTAATAATGACCACATGTGTGGATTAAGGGGCACTCTACATACATGAGAGTGTAACTGTCATCACCCTTTGCATATCTGTTTGGCAGTATACACTGAGGCTGAAGAGCACATGCTCTTTGACTCAGCAATTATATTCCTGGTATACACCTACAGGAATATGTGGTCCAGTCATCAAAAGACATGTACAAGAACGGTCCTAGGAGCACTATTTATAATAACCAAAATCTGGCAAAAACCCAAATGTCGATCAAACATAGAAATCTGCACCATTCAATACATGAACGGTGCCGATTTCACAGTTCAGTAATGAGAACACCAGCCTGCAGCTACATGCAACAACATGTGTGAATCAGTCTCTCAAATAATATAGAGGGGAGCCAAACACTAAATACTGCATACTCTAGGAGAGCATTTATATGAATTTCCTAGGTATGTAAATCTAAACTCTGTGCTAGAAATAAAACTAATGGTTGTCCTGGGGGAAGGGGGTAATGATGGGAGGGGCACACCGAGTGTCTGAGGAGCTGGTACTGTTTGACTTCTTGAGCTGGGTGCTAGTGACAGGAAAGTGCTCCTTTTGTGAAAGTTCATTAGGCTGTACCCTTACAATTTGTACTCTTTTCTGTATGTAAATATAAATTAAAGAAATTAAAAGATCAGCAATCAATTATCTTGTGCAGGCCTTAATTTGGATTCTAAATAGAATTGCATATAAACAAATATGTATATAGGTGTTATAAGAATATACTTTTTATATTTTTTATAGTTCATTTAAGTTATAACACTTTACTTGAATTTATATATATTTATATGAGAGATAAATTTATATGAGGCAATTGGGAAAGTTGAACACTGACTTGATTTTTGGTGATATTAGGAAATTTTTTGTTGTGATAGTTTGTGCTTTTTAAAAGTCTCTGTCTTTTAAATATATACACGTGGAAATATTTAAGAATGAAATGAGATGATTTACATACAAATAAAGTGCAGTGAAGGGAAGTGGAAGGTGATGTAATTAGCCAGTAGAGAGTTAATTGTTGAAAATGGGCAGTGGGTACATGGGGGTTCATATTGCAATTTCCCATTAAAGGATTTTTAAAAATAATATTTAGGAATCCCACTAAGCTAAATAATAATCTCATTTCGAGCTTGTAGACCAAACAGCCAACTTAGGTGCACACAGTTAATATACGTGAGCATAAATATAGTTCCCACATACTATATTCAACTATTAATAGCACAGACGTCCCCCCCCAAAACCTTTCTAAGCTTCCATAAGGCTCCTTCCTAAGTTTTGCACAACTAAAAGCAAATCTGAAGGGTGTTAATCCAAGATACTTTTTATTTCTTCTTTTGAGTTATTCTAGACAAAACTGAATTTCTGAAGTGCAGGACTATATTCATGCTCTGCAAGCAGCATTTAATGTCCACAAATTTAACCACAATCCCACTCTTTATCATTAGAACAAAATTTGGGTTGAAAGATTTTAAAGTATTGTTATTCAAGGAAAAAATAATATACTAGGAACCAGATAAATACTCACTAAGCAGAGGAAGAAAAAGGTATCTTTCCCTCTTGATTTGTTTAATGCTGTCAACACATTTTTTCAAATAAGCAAACCCAGAATGATGTGACCAAAGGGCATTCCAGCTGAGAATAAACCACTTCATGAAGCTTCTGAGAATAAGAAGATATCTCTAAACTTCCTTATTTCTTCATATATTTGTGAGCATATGCAAAATGCTCACTATATAGACCACATTCTTGCTTAAATTCCTAGTAAATTTCTGGTAGACAGCATGAAGATAAGAATAATGTCTTCTGTACCTCTTAGAGCATTTCTCTGTATCTAAAGCAAGGCGTCCTGTCCAGATGTCTAAATGTCTAAAATCCTTAGTGCCGACAATGTAGCTTGTTACAGGGAGTGGTCTGTGGCTACCTTAACAAATCAGCCCAAACTGGGTGGCTCAAAACAACATAAGTTTACTCTTCCATAGTTCTGGAGACCGGAAGTCCAATATCAAGGTGTCAGTGGCCATCTTCTTGCTGGAGGCTCTAGGGGCAAGCCTGTTCCTTGCCTCTTCTACCTTCTGATGGCTGCCAACACTCCTTGACTTGTAGTCACATCACAAAATAGCAATAAAGTAATACCTACCCTGTTGTAGAAAATATGCCATGTGCTTCACACATATTACCTTTCATTTTTACGACCAAACCAAACACTCAGCTTGATTGCTGAAGAAACCAAGCCACTGAGAAGGGAAGTAACCTGCCCAAGGCCACACAGGTGGCATCAGTACAAAATTCAAACCCAAGTCTGTTTGACTGCAAAGGCCAAGCTCTATTTTCTGCTCCATCATGTAGCAACAAGCTAGAGAGAACTTAATTTTCAACAGGCAAACAAATGGGTAATCGAGCATGAAGAAAACATTGCCCACTATGTATTTGGTCATGTGGGTCAGTGGAATTAAGGAAAAAAATCATTGCACCTTTGAATAGGCTGGAGTTACACAGCAAAAATACCATCTCGGTAAGGTTCAGGACCAAGTTACAGAGGCTGGCACCTGACAGCAGAGAACTCTGCCACCGCCTAGAAGGAATAAGGAAGAGATGGCTAGTCAGGGGCGGGCGCAGCTGAACTGCTACCGACTGTCTTCAGATGGAGACTTTGGCTTTTCAAGTTTCTAATGGTAGATGAAAACACAAATGAATAGCATTAGTTTGCATAAAAATGAACATGAATAAAATAAAGTGATAAACCAGAAATTGGCTTTCAGAAGTTTCTTTAATTTCCTTAAATATGTTATCCAACTATAGGAAGTTCAAGCTCTTTGGGGACTGAGAGCATAGTGTAAAGCCATCCTGCATACAGACTTCTGAAAGCTGCCTGTTGCCTTCTGGGTTTTCAGACTATCTACCCAAACAAAGGAATTTTAAGAAGACAATAAAAACTGACAGTGCATCAGCTTAAAAAACAAACAAACAAACAACTACCTTGGCCTGCACCTCCCAAGAGGCCTCGGAGCCAGTGCACCCAGTAGACAGCCTCAGACCACGTGAGAACATCACCAACCCACCACCTCCACAAGCGACAGACACAAGGGATGGACTAAGTGGGCACCAGAGCCCCACTGAAGTACGTACTGCTCTGTGAGGTGGTCCCCTATACAGCTGATCTTCCACAGTGGTCAGAGGCTGGTATTCCGTGGTTGCAATCAGTCCTTGCAGCTGATCAGTCAGGGGGTAAATCCCTACTACTGACATTCCAACAGTAATCAAGGCTCAATTACAAGAGGAGGGTGCACACAGCCCACACAGGGGGCACACCTCGAGCTTCCATCTTGAGTGAAGAGGCAGGCTGTGCCACTGGAGCATACAGAACACCTACTACATCGGGCCACTCTACCATGTCTGGGAGATGTAGCGGCTCTACTTAATACTTAGAAACAATCACAGGGAGGCTGCCAAAATGAGGAGATAAAGAAACATGGCCCAAATGAAACAACAGATCGAAACTCCAGAAAAGAACTCAACAAAATGGAGACCAGCAATCAACTAGATGCAAAGTTCAAGACACTGGTTGTAAGGATGTTCAATGAACTTGGTGAGAACATCAACAACATAAGAAAGGACCAGTCAGAAATAAAGTATACACTAACTAAAATGAAGAAAAATTTATAGAGTAGATGAAGCCAAGAATCAATTCAGCAATCCGAGTATAAAAAAGCAAAAACAGCCGATCAGAACATGAAAAAGAAAGAAAAATCCAAAAAATGAGGTTAGTGTAAGGAGCCTCTTAGACAGCTTCAAGACTACTAATAACATATCATGCCATAGGGGTGCCAGAAGAAGAGAGATAGCAAAAAATTAAAAACCTATTTGAAAAAATGACAGAAAACTTCCCTAACCTGGTGAAGGAAACAGAGTCCAGGAAGTACAGAGAGTCCCAAACAAGATGAACCCAAAGAGGCCCACACCAAGACACATCTTAATTAAAATGCAAAAGGTTGAAGACAAAGAGAGAATCTTAAAATGAGCAAGAGAAAAACAGTTAAGTACTTACGCAGGAGCTCCCATAAGGCTATCAGCTGATTTCTCAACAGAAAATTTGCAGCCACAAGGGAGCAGCAAGAAATATACAAAGTGATAAAAAGCAAGGACCTACAACCAAGATTATCCAGCAGCTATCATTTAGAACTGAAGGGCAAATAAAAGTGCTTCCCAGAGAACAAAAATCTAAAGAAGTTCATCACCACCAAACCAGTATTATATGAAATGTTACAGGATCTCCTTTAAGAAAAAAGATAAAAAATTTAAATAAGAAAATGGCAATAAATACATATATATCAACAACTGAATATAAAAACAAAATAAAAGAACAAGCAGAACAGGAACAGACTCAGATGCAGAGAACAAATGGGTGCAAAGGGTAAAGGGATTAAGAAATACAGATTGGTTGTTACAGAATAGTCATGGGGGTGTACAGTACAACACAGAAAATACAGTTAATAATATTCTAATAACTATGTATGGTACCAGATGGGTGCAAGATTTATCAGGATGGTCACTTAGTAAGTTATGTATTGTCTAATCACTGGGATGTACACCTGAAATTATTTTAATAATATATGTCAACTGTAATCAAAAAATAAAAATGATTAAACAAAATAAAAGAGTATCAGAGGAAACTTTTGGGGATGATGGCTATGTTCATGCTATGTTAGTTTCTTGACTGTGATGACAGTATCACAGTATACATAATATGTACAGTTCGTTGTGTGTCAATGAAGTCTCAATAAAACTGTTAAATAATTTTTAAAAAGAGAAACTAAAAATCTGATCAGATCAGCTCTAGTACATCACTGGATGGATTACAAAGAATTACAAGAAAATGATAATGTTCATTATCTTAATTTTGGTAATGATTTCACAGGGGCATACACCCTTTGTCAAACCTCATAAAATTCACCCCTAAAATGTGTGCAGCTTATTGTATGTCAATGAAACCTCAATAAAACTATGAAAACAAAAAACAAGCCTCACACTGAACCAGGCAAGCTTTGTTTTTTAACACACTAATTCACCATGCCTTAAAACTAAAATACGGGAACTTAGCCCTTAGCAGGTCCCGCATTCACATGGAGGCCAGGTCGGTGGCATTTCGAGTACAACAGGTAATACCGCCACAAAGTAGTCAGATGCTGTTCCCGGTGTGTTCTTCCCTTGAATGTACCACTTTTTAAGCATTCGCTATATTCTCAGGGCTCTTAAGCTCCCCAAGGGAGGAGCTGCAGTTTGTACGCTTTTGAACCCCTCCCCCCAACACACACACACAAACCCTGTGCTTAGCAGGCTGTCAACCAGCATTTGTCAGAGGTCTACGGTGTGCTGGGCCCGTTACAGGCGGTCCTTATTTAGTTTCCACACCAAGTCTCCGCTGTCTAGGCAAAAAGAGTGGTTCACAGAAGTCAGAGACGTTCTACGGAAGGGACATGGCTACGATTACTTGAACAGAGCCATGTCTGAGTCTAACTGTGCCCCTTCACCTCACCCAAAACTCTCAGCAAATGCAGTGACAGCAGGAAGTATCCAGCCTCCTTGCTTTGTGCTGAAACTCCACTGGCTTATCACTCATTTGCTCTTCAAAGAAGATGGAGCATTTCCATCTTCGGGGTGGATAATTTCCTATGAGCCAGTACGGCAGCGACAAAACTTGCGATTAGGCTTTTAATGTGTGTCAAGCTCATTGGACTGGAAACCCTCTTTGGCTCCTCTGCAAAATTTTGATTCCTGTTTGAGGAATGTGCAAACTTGCCAGCTGCTTTCTTGACTTTTCTAGCGTAGTTGCTGACAGATGACTGATGACTCTTACTCCTTGTCATGAATAAAAGAATGCTCTAGTGTTACATGAGGATAATGAAGGAACTAACATTTAGTAAGCATTCCTTATGTCTGGGGCCAAGCAGAGTGGTTTACGCATATCTTCTCTTACAATCTTTTGAGTCCTCACAATAGTCCTCCAAGATAGGTATTTTTAATCACCATTTTATACACACAGAAACTGAGGCTTACAGAAGCTGGGCTGAGTGATTCTCTCTAGGTAACACAACTAGTCAGTAGAACCAAGATTCAAATCCACATTTTTTTCTGTCTCCAAAATTTGCCCTTATGCAGAGTAACTGCTGATCACTTTGGTCCTGGAAATGGAAGAAACACATTATACGCACAGAACTATCACTCACTAAGCTATTTCTGGGCCACAGTTCTATCTCCACTCGTTACTCTTTATATGACAAAACATTCATATAAGGCGGGCTTCTGCAATTTCTCACCGATACAATATACCTGACAGTGTACACAGAGAACTCTTGCCTTTTCAAGACCCATCAGAAACTTAGGAAAATGATGCTCTGCAGAGCATCTCTTATAAAAGCAAAACTTGAACGTTCTAATTGGACTCAATGTGGTTAGGCTAAAATTAGAGTAATCCAACCCATAAATCTAAGTAAATCATTCTCATCCAAATCTCATTTTTAATACTACACAAACCAAAGTATTTATGATACTAACTACACTGCATAATGCCAAGTGCTGTATTCTCAAAAGTCTTTAAGTACCATCATCCAATTCTTACTTCTAGGCAAAAATTAAACTGGCCACGGGGAAATTTAAACTCATTTCTGTAAAACTCTCCCCTTGCTTGTGACCTGCAAAGTATTTCCAGTGCAGACTGAAAGAGCTCATTTTATGGAAAAGAAGATTCTTTTCTTCCTCTGACCTCAACATTCACAGAGCTGTACTGCAGCTCAAAATAAAATTAGATTTTGGAAGGAAGCAAGTTTGAAATATTATGTAGAAAAAGCTTGGCAACAAGATCCCTATCATATCACAGTCTTAAAGCCAGGGAGTTTTATCTGGAAGGCTCACTAAGAGGGATTAAAAAATAAAAAAACCCACAAACACCATTTTTTTTTGGAAATTGAAGGAGGCATTTATAATCCTAAATGCACTTGGTAAATAAGTCAATTTATGAAAACGAATGATGTAAGGCTCCTTAGTTTCAAGCTACATTTTTTCCTGTAATATTCTTCGTTAAAATGCAAAAACCAATAGCAGCCAAATGAAATGAAATCAAATCCATTTAAGAGGCTATCCTCTAAACCACAACCATACAAGAAGTTTCCAAGTAAGAATCTTTTAAGTGTCACTGCTGAACACTGCCAACAGATACACAAGGAGATAAGCACTATGGAATAGTGATCAAAACAGGAAGCCCAGGTGTTTATATACAGTGTGTCTTATCAACCCCAGTTATATTATCTAAGAAGGTGTAAAACAAGATAATAGTTGCTCAATAAATGCTCTCAGTGTTACTACTACTACCACCACCATCAATAGCTCTAGAGAGGTTGCCATGTTTTTAACGTATTGATCTCAGAGAGAGAGTGAAAGGGAGACAGAAAGGAGTGGGGAGAGAGAGAAAGAGAAAGACTGACTTACTGTTCCACTTATTTGTGCATTCACTGGTTGCTCCTTGCATGTGCCCTGACCAGGGATCAAACCCACAATCTTGGTGTTTTGGGGACTATGCTCCAGCCAATGGAGCTGCCCAGCCATGGCAGGTGTTACTACTTTTTGCAAATGCAATTGCCCACAGGGAAAAGCATTCAAATTACATATCAGTCTTTAAGGTTTTAGCAAACTACAGTATTTCTGTCCTAATGTTGCAGATCAGTTGCTCAGGAAGAATTTTTAATGGTATTGGTGAGGGAAGAGAGAAAGTGATTTCAGAGTGAGTGAACAAACAGGGGCCAACCATGATGGGGGTTGCAAAGACTGATTGGCTTTGGGAGACAAGGATTTTAGTATCCAATAGTAGTTGAACAGGACAGCTGAAATGAGGACCAGTATCTACAGGGGGTTGGATGGTAAAGACAACTTCTGAGACACACACTCAAGAAAGTCAAATCCAATATTAGAACTATGTTAATTCTGAAAAAAAAAAAAAAAAGTGGTATGTTTAATAGTTCCAAATTCCATGGAAAAGGGAGTTTTGTGACTTATGTTTATGTAAGATGTGGGACATTTGACTGTCTTTTGGAGACCAGCCATTTTAACTCAGGTTTGAAAAATGTGTTTCTCAAAATGGTTGGCATAACCATGCTATAAGTAAATAGTCTATACAATGCTTACACAGGAAGTATAACAACTGACAAATAAAGAAAAAATAATTACATACGAAAAGGATAGGCACTTGCTCAAACAGAACTGCTCATATGGGAACTGAGGACTTTGCTATATCAGCAAAGAATGAGGCTCTCAGGGATGAATCAATAAATGTCAAGTCCAGAAAGGAAATGCAGATTTCCCTTTTCTAAACAGTACAAAAGGCCATGAAGCTTCAGAACAAAATGAACCAGGCCGGACCTGATGAGAGCATCCTAAACGCAAAGTCGTAGATGTTTACATCCAGTCCAGATCAAACCTAACATTCGAAGGGAAACAAATGGCTGTCTCGGCCAAATTTCAGGTCCCCAAAAGAGAGCCATCAGCGCTAAGCCCTGTGACAGGCCCTTTGCCTGTGTTAAGGCACTTAGTTCACACTGCAGCTTGCTCTCTACCTTCTAGAAAGCCATGGAATCATGGGAGCCGCCTGGGGGGAGGGAGTGAGGGCCAAGGCTGGTTCCACAGGGCCGCTGTACGCTCTCTACTCGGGGCGACTACCTCCAAAAGCCAGAGATTTCCAACTGCAGACTGCAGGCCACCAGCCAGAGGTTATTATTACAGCAACAAAGGCTTCCACTACCCAGGCCTCTATGTGGGGCTCTCCAACCATTTCTGACTATGTGTCCCCTCAATAAAAAATTTATGAGTATTAAGTGACGGACAATTACTGTGAGAAAAAATGCACAGCAAAAGTTTTGATATATTCAGTGCCCATCAAATGATCATGTATTCCTCTACAGTATGAACTCTTCAGGAGAAACACTCAGGTACTTCGAAAATTTGAGATAACAGCTTCCCACTGTAGGTTACAATCAACGCATTTATAAATTGCTCGTTTTGGATGATTCTAAAAATTTAAAATAAGTCAGAGAAATCTGTGTTTTCTTTTTGGTAACTGAGCCATTCGGTAGAATAAAAGACTCTCCTCAGCAACCAGATAAATTCCAAGGAAACTGAAAGACCACTCAACAGCAATTTAGTGTGAATAATAGCAAGTAAAAAGAAAAAAAAAAAAAAGTGCCACACCAAGCCCCAGCTGGTATAGCCCAGAGTCGCGTGAGCTCACAGCCTGGAGCTCCAACCCAGAGAGTAAGCCGAAGCTGCAAGCTGAGCGGGCGCGGGGTGTGCCCGACTCCCCCTGAGCGCTTCGTGTGCTCCACACGGGGACGGAGAGGTGTCTTCCCCGCGTCCCTGCCCTCTAGGGGCTGGCAGTCCGGGGAGGCAGACAGAAAGCAACCGACAAAGACCAGCGGGCAGTGCTAAGTGGTAGTAGGAGATGACATGGGAGACCAAGGAGCAATGTGACCAAGTTCAGGGCACAGTAACTAACTGGTCACCTGTTCCATGTGGGACTGGATGGCCTGGCAACCTCACTGTCCTTGTGGCTATTTATAGTTCCTTCTGCATATGGTTCAGCATGGCTGTAACTGGTATTAAAATATCCCCGTAATCATTCTTTCTCTCTGAATGAAGGGTAACAGGAAAGAGCCGGGCAAACAAGAACCTGATCTGGGCTGAAAAGCCAGGTCCCCAGGCGTGTGCACCAGCCTCTCCCACTTCTGCTATTTGCTGGACAGTGCACTTGACCTACCCTAGAGAACATTATGTTTTATTTTGTTTCAGTTTTTCTTTTGATCCAGTGAAGATAGGTGTAGGAAAACAACATCTCCCATTTCAGGGACAGGAACTCGACCGACTAAGCAAGCCAGTTCTAACTCCCCACGAAGCTGGATAAAGAGGCTTGCACACAAGGACCTCAGCATCCAATACACCCAGCAAGGCAAAAATACTCAGTAGCTATGAGAGTAGAAGTCTTCAAACTCTCAGAAACAGAACAGCACTGTGATACCTCCCAGTATTCTAGTTTGGGGCAGGGGTAGAAATAATTTTGGCACACACAGAATTAAGAGAAGCTAGGTTCAGAACCTGGGAGTCAGAATGCCCTCGAGATCGCTGGCAGGGGTGGGAAACAAAGGTGAGGGGGGAAGGAAACTTGAGATGGAAACCGAAAGAAGCATGAAAGAGGAACCCCCAAGGCAAATCCTGTAACAGACGTACATTGGTATGTTTTTTAAAATTGCAGTTGAATTATCTTCGTATGACAAGAATCAGTGAATGTCCCATTTAACAACTAGATGATGGTGCTCATAAAGCTGGGGACCGTCTATGTATTGGGCTGTACACACACACGCACACACACACAGACTCATGGTGTCCTCAAGTGCCTGTAACTGCAAATGACATGCTGATGATGTTCAGCTTGCAATACAACAGACAACAGCATGAACTTCTGCAAGTGGAAACTCACACAATGACCACCATCAAAGAATGCACCTGAATGGATTAGAACCCTGCCTGTGTGGCGGGCTGCCTGCCGCTGAGGGCGTCTGCCAGGTACAGGGTTGCCTTGCCAACTGCCGTCCAGAAGGCCAGCTGCCTTCGTGTGCAACCTCCTGAACTACCACTTGCTCTTCCTCTGCAGTCAGTCAAAACTAAATAAAACGAACATTAAGTGAGTCAGCTGCGAAATTCCTGACCTTACCAGTGGGCTGCGGTGGGAGGGCACACAGATGGAGTTTCCTTTTAAAATGAAATGTTTTGGCACCGGCCTCGGCGAAGAGTTTTCCTATGTTTCCATCTGGTTTTCGAATTGGAACGCACACATGAGAGAGTAGAGAAAGAAAACCCTGCTGATGTGCTAAAGCCACTAGAAAAGCTGAAGCGGTTGAAGGCACATCCTCTAAACCCTCAGGGATTAGAATGCTTTGCTCAAGGAATGTTGTCATTGTTGTTAAGGAAGGGGAGAGGTCTGTTTTGGGGACCCAGCCCTGTCCTGGAAAAGAAGTTAAGAAGTACGCAGCCCTGGGTGTGAGACGAGCCCAGACGTGAGTCTCAGCTCTGTCGCCACCCACCCGCCTGACCCTGGGCAGTGTACCTACCCCCTCGAAGCCTTGGCTACTTCATCTGCAAAGCAGAAATAACAGAAGCCACATCACAAGGCTGTTGTGAGGATGAAATGAGGTTAACACCTGTTAAGTACTTAGTTATCCATTTTTGGACTCTCCCATTTACAAGGCTTTAGAAAAGACAAGCATTATTACTTCCAATTTTAACAGGAAGAGATCTAGAACCACCAAGGAAACTTTAAAAAATTGTAAGGCATCTACTTCCTTTCTGTTACACAACTGAACAAGAGAAGTCCATACACAGCAGTGTTCCTTTCAGGAGCCTCCCAGAGTTGCCCTGAGGAATTAATTTTCTCTAAGACTCAAGCACATCCCTGACACTATCGTTGTAACATGTGGCTTTCCTTAGCAGCCCCAGTTATTGGTGTGGAAGACTATCACCACCCAGTCAAAAGCAACGAAGGCCTAAATGGGCAAGAAAGCAGAATAACAGGAAGACAAGATTATCACTAAAGTTGTGTGAGGAAAAGCAAGAGAAACACTTGGTCTGGGAAGTCTTCTCTTACATGAAGGGAGGTTGGGGGAGGCGGAGGGGGGGAGGGAAACAGGAGAGAAACCAGAGTATACAGGCTAAGGAAATAGGCCTAGAATCAAACCACCCAGGTTCCCTATTCCGTAACACACCAGTTGATGATCTTGGGCAAGCTAATTTACTTTTCTATGTTCAGTATCCTCGTCTGCAAAATGAAGACAGTACTGTTACCTAACTCCTAACATTGCTGTAAGAATTGAGCTGATGTAGGTAAAGGGCATAGAAACTCAGTAAATACCGTTGCTGTTATTATTGCTCATTCAAAGGTGGGCTGGTCCCACCTAACCACACTGAGCACTAAAGCATGTGATGGGAACATGGCAGCGCTACACCAAAGGTCTTTTGTAACAACACCCGGTGGTAAAATCTGCTGAGCCAGAAAACATCGCAGACGAAAACCCTCTCTCTACTTTTCCTTCTTGTAACCAATAACTGTTGTTGCTACAAATGTGCTAATCAAATACATCTATGTCCATGTCATGGAAATGCCAAATTCTCATCACTGAGTATAACAGAGGATGTTATAGTTTTATAAAATAAAAAAGAATATAGAAAAGATCATATAATCAGGGCACTGAAAATAACTTCGTTTTTTTAATTGCATTGTCTTCTAGAGCAACTTAACATTTTATGGCTGGATTTACATATCTGATCTCCATACTGAGAGATAAAAAGCTTGCCCTGACTTACACTGTATTCCAAATGAAGTCTATAAATCACTAATTTCATGAGAGGGACAGGAAGACACAGCGTAGGTCAAGACTGTTCAATGTCTTTACCAATCTTGAAAAGTTGGGAAAAAGCCTGCTCCTTAAAGCACGGCCCTCCCTACAGCACACCACCCTCCTGACCGACGTCAGAGAGCCGAGGTGCCACGGCCGTGCGAGAACCCTGGGTCACAGGGATTCTGAGTCTGCCACCTCCGAAGTGGTGACTCTGGGGTGTCACAGTCTCTGTGATGAACATCTGTCCCTGTGTCAGTAAACATGCTGCCTAATGATGTGAAGATCACTGGAGTTAAACACAAGAGGAACTATTTTTATTCTATATCATTTTCTGATTCATATTTTCATCAAGATACACTACTTCTATAATACAGTAACAATAGTTAACATACATAATTATTGTAGTTGTTTTGTATTGCCTCTTTTACTGTTAACACTATTATATACTTCTCAGTTCAATGTGGATTTCTTCATTTATCTTGGATAAAAACTCTTGGAAGGTCAGCTCACCATCCTTAATAAGCCATTTCTATCAAGGACAAATTTCATCTGTCTTGTATTCTTCATGTCTCTCTCTTCTAATATTTATAAACCTTGAGATGAGATCCAGTCTGAATTAGAAAGTGGATAAAAAGAATTTCTTTCTTATGCCAGAGAGCTGCTGACTAACTTCGGTTACCACATTTTTCTGACCATAAGATGCACCTAGGTTTTAGAGGAAAATAGAGAAAAAATTTCTGAAGCAAAAAATGTGGTGGTAAAATATTTAATAACATAAATAACATAATATTTCACCAATGTAAGTGTAAACAGAACTCAACAGCAGCATTAACAACCATTATTCCTCCCAAATTTGCCTGGGGTGGGGGGGCGGCAGCGTGTATGTGTCTTATAGTCTGAAAAATACAGTACCTTAATTCAAATAACAACCTATAAAGAATGTTCTCAAACCCGCATAAATGTTTTAAGCACCCATTTGGATTATTAATAACCCGAATTTCTCCCTACATGGTATGTATGGAATAAGAATGAATATCAGTATAAAACTTCCAAGGGAGTTCAGAGTCCTAGAAACACGGAGTCCAGTGGAAAATTTGACCTTATCAACAGTGAACTGAAGCCCAGAAAAATTCTGAAGTTTGACCACAGTCCATCAATAAAGAGACTAAAAAGTATTCTTTTTGATAGAATTAAGTACCCAAACCACGTCATTCTGTCAGATACACCAGTAAGACGAGCCCAGAGCGTAACTCCCCCGAGACAAAACCTCTCGACCTTAGATTCAGCAGGACACTTTCGAAACCCCCCACCGCTCAGCGCTGTGTTAGTGCGATGTAGGTGGGACCCGGCCACACATGCCGAAACGTTCTAGAGGTTGTTCTAGGGGCACCCAGGGCTGCCAACCACGGGGATAAAGGAGAGTATTGCCAGGTCCTAGGTTCTTAATCCACATCATTACCTTCCATGGGACCCATCGACATAAATGATTTCATCAGAGAACATTCTAAACCTGTTTTCCAATAAGAAATGTTTGTTCTCTACAAATTCAAAATCGTTTTTGAAAAGATTAAGATTTTGTGTTTCAACAAAATATGTAAAAGGATATATTAATCACAAAAAAATAAAGGTTCTTCAAGCTCCTTCTATAGGAGAGAAAGTAGCAGCCAATGAAAAACTTACTTTATCCATTTGTGGACATGAAGGCTAGCATTCCATACTACACATGCTGAATTAAAGCTGGCTCAGGGGATAGATTTTAAACATGAAAATAAGAAATGTTCAGTAGGCAACTAGCCTCTAATAATAAACTGATTTTAACGTTTTAGCCTGTTTCCAATTTAGTTTTATAGACCTAAGTATCATGGAAGGGGCAACTAACTGTAGAAACGGTTGTGAGCAGGGCCTGCTTTATGTTTGGAGTGAGTGAAGAGTTCCGTCACACACGAAGTCTACACCACAATTAGATACGCAGTAAGGTCTACATTTAAACAGCCTCTTCCATACAGCAGTTATGGTGTCTGCAGTTGGCAACGAGCCGGCTGCTATCAGGAACGCAGAACACGCTGGCACACAGATCCTGTAGACGGGTGCACAGGTTTGTAAGATGCACAGCTGCGACACTCTGAGCATTCAAAAAGGCCAAACAGGGTGACTTCTCACACCTAGAAAGAATGAACTCACTAGTGTCTCTGTAAGACACTTTTAAAAAGCCAATCGATTGAGATACACTTACATATAAAGAATGCACCCATTTTAAGTGTGCAGCTTGAGGAGTTGTGAAAATGTACAGTTCACTTGAGTAACTATCACTGGGACTGTCACTGTTAAGTAACAATCGACATATAGAATACTTACTCTATTTAAACAGTTCCCTCACGCCCCTTTGCGGTCAATCCTCAATCCCAGTTCATGGCAAACAACACGGGCTTTCTGTCAATATAGCTTAAGTTTTGTCCATTCTAGAATTTCATATAAATAGAGTCACACAGCATGCCGTCTTTTCTGTCTAGTTTGTTTCTTTTTTCACCAACATAAGGCTTTTGAGATTCATCTGTGTTGTTCCATGTACTGGTAGTTCATTTCTTAGGGTAATATTGCACTGCATAAATATAAGAGAATTTGCTTATACATTCACATGTATAATTTGAGTTGTGGTTTTTTGGTACTATAAATAAGACTTACAAATCTCCATGCACATGTCTTTATGTGGACATACGCTTTTATTTCTCCTGGGTAAACACCTAGGAACACAGTTCAGTTGCTGAGTCACATAAATATATGTTTGACTTCGTTTAAAAATGCCAAATTGAAAATAAAAATGCAAAATTGTTTACCAAAGCACTTACATCATTTTTATATCCCCTGCAAGCAAAGTATCAGAGATTAAATTGTTCCACATGCTTGCCAACACTTGGTGTTGTCAGTCTTTTTCATTTTAGCCATTGTCAAGGAGAAAAAGCTGAAACCAGTGCTTTAAGAATGCTCATCAACAGAAGCATATTAGTACATAAGCATTTCACACTATTCCAGAAGCCATTTGGGAAATCCCATGAGAAACACTCAATTCTGTGAATGACCTAGAGATTTATTTCTCTCCTTACACAATTACAAACAAATAACTCAAGACAGATCTTCTTATTTCCCATACCCCAGAACCTTTTGCATTCCTAGAGAGGTTATACAACCCACTCTGAAAATAATGTCTTATATTCACAGGCTTCTAACTCTCAGATTATAAATTCTGCCAGATACTGGAAGGGGGAGGGATTCACACAAGAAATAAAAGACATTGCACATCAATGTCTTACATGCATATGTTGGCAAGCATTTAAAACTATGATAACCTTCCCTTCTTTAAAGGAAACTATTTACGCTGTTTTATAAGGGGCTAAGTATTATCTGTAGACATTGCCCTAATTTGGACAGATTCTGCCTGTTCAAAATGGATAGCTGGTTTTCATCAACCAAACCACAGAGTTGAAAGGCTTGGCCTCCCTGGGAAGCCTAGGTGGCTCATACTAACAGCGGGAAGAAGGCTGTCATTTAAGGGCTCTGCTTCCACTTCACAGTCTCCTACGTGAGTTCAGCTACAAAGAGGTCATCCTTAGACTGAACAGGAGACAAGGAGAAACTCAAAATTCCAGCTGAGTCTTTTAATGAGGCTGCCATTTCTTCTACCTGGAATGTTCTCTGCACCAAAATCCTTATCTTTTCAGGGTCAGTGAAGCAGCTCTGGGTTCTCCCAGCCTGGCCAAATTCTCCTTACACATGACTTCATCTCACTATATTTTTCCTAGTTAGCCTTTTTACAGTTATGATTATGTTTATTGTAATGAGTAACTTATTAATGTTCACTGTTCCTTCCCCACAAAACAAGGTAAGCTTCACGAGTTTTTCTCATAACTGAGTCCCTACCTCCTAGTGTGGTCAACACATAAAAAGTACTTAATAATCATTTGAGTAACTAATGAATTACTTGTTAATAAAAACATTCCCTTATCAGAGACATGACCGCTATTCCTCTAAGATTCACTTAAGTTAGAAAACTAAGGTAGCTGCTTTTTTCTCAGTTATAAGAAGAATCAAAGTACAAGAAACTTTTGGGCGTCAAAGTTGCCTAGCATGCTCCTGACCTAATTTCTATGAACTCACCTGCTTACATGTCAGGTATATTTATGAACCTTCCCTCTCAAAATTCAAATCCATGAGGAGGATGAAGCCTTTCAGGACAAAAGACTTGCCTCCATTAGAATGAAACAAAAAAGCAGTTCTCACAGTTTCAGACTTTAAACCTGAAGGTCTTGGGAATTTGTAAAGGAAATGCAGTTATCCAGTCTTCATCTCCTAGGGCAGAGGAGATTTTCATGCCGCTCACGGAGACGGAGACGAGGCGGTCAGAGCCCCCACATCACTCCTGCAGACTGCAGGATCCCATGCAGGCCAGCTGCACACGAAACCTCCCTCTTCTGCAGCTGCAGGACGGTACTAGGAAAACCTCTAGGGGATTCTAGACCGTCCATCTTTTCTTCAACTACCCTCTTTCAAGAAATCTCAATGAAACATTGAGAGCACAGAGCTAAATAAAATTAGAATCACTGCATGTCCATGTTCAACTCAGCCCAAACACAAAACAAAATTTACCCTAATACATTTCTATTGTTACTGGTGCGAGCAAAAACTCTAGAATCTAAATTTAAGAATATGGAACTATTTTGAGGACTCGAATCTCATTAACAAGATAGTAGGAAGGTATTACAAAAGGCGACATCTTCCTTTCATTTAGGCATTAGATATAAATAGCACCCTATCACATGCCGGGCACTGTCTCGCACATTAAAGGCATGCAAATGTCCTCCAACAATAACCAGATTTTATTAACCTAATCTTTACTTGGGATTAAGAAAGAGAGACCAATATTTCAAGCTCAGTTCTCTCAAATGCATTGAAATGAAAGCTTCCTTTTAACCATCGAAAAAGCATTCTTACCAAAGGGCTATGGTCTCATTTCATTTATACTAAGATACAATCTTATTATCATTTTCACATTTTTTTGCAGGAAAAAAAGCTATTTCTACCTTGAAACAAATTTTGAAAAACTTAAATCATCATGAGCTTATATTTTTTCTTAAAAGCTAAAAAATGGGTCCAAAAATAAAGTTTTATTCCCAAGCCACAATTGAATGATGTTAAAAAAAAAAGATGAATTAAGGCAAGCTTAATCTTTCATTGCTCAGTTACAAGAAATATCAGAAATAGTACAAATGCCCCCAGGTGTTCAAAGTAGCATTAACCACAACTCCATGGAAAGCTTGTCCAAGTTTAATCCCAAAAAGCTTGGTTTGAATCCACAGTAAATTCTACAGATCTTCTGCAATCGCAAACAGAAAGAGAAAAGAGAAAACCAATCAACAAATACTGAGCTGAATAGACACAGATGCTTCTTCCTGACAGCTGTCGGGCAAGGCAGTGATCTATGAGCTCAGACGACTTCCTCACATTCCACAATGTGTTGATATTTATCTTGAGACAAACTATTACTGATTATTGGTAACTGTTTGGAAAAGGAAATTCAATGAAACTCAGGCTGCCAGTGTATCAAAATACCAGCCATTGTTCTAAAACAAAAATCCCGGAGGATACCCACATTCTGTCAACGTCCTAGTGAAGGAAGCATGGACACGCAACTGTGTCTGCCAAACCCTTTACAGAAGCTCTTAATGAATCAGAAAATACGTTAAAGTTGAACTTCATCACCTTTCCCAGATAAGACAACCTCAGATGTAGAGGTGCCACGAATAAGTGAGGATCGAGGAAGTCAACGGAAAAATAAAAGCCAAGTGGAAGAGCAGACGTGTACAAAACCTGGGTATCGAACCCTTGCGGGTACCTTAGAATGAACCGTTTTAAAAAAGAAGTTGTTTTAATAATAGCAATATCTGGCTTTCATTACCTGACAGGCAGATGTAAGTTAAGTATTCGCCTTGACCCCCAGTTGCCAAGAAAGGAATCTTTTTCTTTGTTCTCCTCTTGACCTGGACAGCTCCCAGCATCCTTTCATCAAGAGGTGCAAAAATTTCCTTGCTGATGGCAGACTTGGCACTCATTGTAGAGCAGGAGAGGAGAGCTCGCAGTGAGTTTTCTAAAGAAGACAAAGGAAAGGCAAGTCGAGTTGAGAATGTTGTGAGGGCCCGCATATTGTGAGAATGAGCAGCAAGTTCATTTGCAGGTGAAGTAGATTTCAATTTGTGGTTTAACGTCTCTCTTGCTTGAAATGCATTATAGAACCATTAAAAGCAAGCTATTAGCATTTGAAATAACTGTGAAAACACACAAATAAAAAGAAAATAACTGATTTACTCGCCAGAAACATTAAACTCAATGTGACATGAGCAGCACGAAACAGGGAAGTCTGTCAGTCTGTCCCCCAACCGCACCCAACCACTCTGGGTCAAAACGGCACACAGGGCCCACTCCGCTCCTCTGCAAGGGACGTGGCTTCACACGTCCAGCTGCGAAGTCCTTCCGCTGTCCAACAACCCTTAAAGTCAAGAAGTTCTTTATGCTCCTTCGAAATCCCCATTAACTGTAATATAAACCTACTTCCGTAATTCTATTCGTAGTGGAAATAATTGTATCATCTTCTACACAATACTATCCTTGCACCAGAAGGCCATTAACATAATCACCCTTCAGCTGCTTTGGCTCAGGCTACGTATTCAACGCCAGTGTATTTCTTAGCTCCTTTCAATACGTCCTGTTTTCCAATGCTCCTCTGCATCTAGTTGCCAAAATCTGGACCCTTGAAAAATTCTCCACATTTTCCTTTAGCCAAGATGGACACAGAATTATACAAGTACCTGACTAATGCCAAGTTATTTTGGAAATGTTACCCAACAGTTCCCATATATTATGCTCTTGTGGTTAACTGGAAGTGTGTGCCCAATAATTAAGAAACAAAGCAGTACTTTGCTGACTCACAATGAGCCCCCTTACTGCCCCCCCCAAAAAAATAACTTACACATACACAGGCCCCATGTGATATTTAGTTTTCCAGAAGTTGTACTTCCCTAGTGGTTTTAATTCTACTTATTTGTATCTATTATATTCAAGGTCAATCTAAATTTTAACCCTGTCTTCCAAAATGCTCAACAGTAACTTGAGTACATGTTTTCTGTAATCCTAGTCATAGTCTACACCTTAATCAATACACAACATTGGTTCAAGCAATTGATAAATCAAAACTAACAGTACAGAGAGGGTTTATGCGTTGGTCATGCAGACTACACAGAGTATCCAGAGACCCTACATGAGGGTCACTAACACAGCTATCCTATGTACATAGTTAACAGCAGCTCACGAGAGCTGATCAGCCTGCTGTAAAACTGAGCCAACTGGCCCTACTCGGCGCTAGCTACCTCTGTGTTCAGTATTAGAGATATAAGAAACCATGAAGACATGGTCCCTGTTCTCCAGGAGCTGACCACTGACCACATCAAAGGCTTCACTTAGATCCAGATGATTTGCAATGAAGACCACGGGAACGTGCTTCCCGATACACGACTCACAACGCTACCAACACACCTGTTCGCCCATGACCAGACCACATCTATAATCTCACGGTAGAAAAGAGAGACATTACAAAAAAAAAGAGTCTCCTCTGGTTAAAGAAATTTTTCCTAGTTTCAATTCTGTAATAAAACAGATATTCTTAGTGGCTCCAAGAATAAAGAATAAAGGGGTCACTTTTTATTATCTACCTATACCTCTGCTACATATTATAAACCTGGACTCAGATCTATTCATGTTCCGATCACAACATTTTATCATTGCTGCCAGGCCCTTCATACGGTCCGAGAACAAACGACAACAGTGGAGGGGGCCTGGTTTTCAACGTACTGACCACTAAGTGATTCCCCAGAAGCTATCAAACAGGATTAGTTCGCCTATGGTTTTCCTAGGTGGGTGTTACCATTCACAGGTGCATTCTCCTTTTTCACAGAGGACAGCTAGTTCTTCTCTCGCTCCAAGGCCTCTCACGTGTCACCACTTGGGGACATGTGAAAAAGCAAGCCAGTGACAGCAGAGGGACCGCAAACATTCTATAAGCAATTCAGGAAGAAAAGTCATATCCCCAAGCTCATCAGGCGTTCTCTGACCAGTACCTTCCCAACCGTCGCGTGGCTTCTGATTTTCCATCTTGGATTCATACTTTTCTAAAATTGTGGTTAAAAAGTAGAAAGCTATTGTTTTATTATGTAAAATATGTCAGGAAAAAAGTGACAGGCATGTTTTACTAAACTCTTAGGAAATTTTATTGTTTTGAAAACCCAGTAATACACGTACACTGATATTCAGTGGTAAGTGCAAAAAAGAAAAAAGAAAACCAGTTACTTCATTGAACTCAGGTTCAAATTTCAGCCCTACAATGTAAGATCCATATGTGACTAGGCAAACCTCTTAAAATTCTAGACCCTCAGCTTACTATCTGCTCCACGGAGGTACCTTCACCTCCCTCATGGAACCACTAAAGAATTAAATGGAACAATGCAAGTAAATCACTTCTTCCTAGTGCCTAAATTATAATAAATGGCTAAAAAGAAAATTTGTATTAACTCTCCTACTATAATATGAAAAATAAAAGGCCCTTTGAACTTGCATGAAGCAAATATAGCCATCCATACCAGAAAGTATTTGTAAAAGAGAAATGCCACTTTTAATTTTCCAAGCCTTACTTTTCTCATTCATGAATATGAAGCCCTCGAAACAGGGACCAGTGGTCTAACATGTGAAAGGCTCTGTACTGTGTCACAAGGATAAGAAGTCTATTGGTGTCACTTCAGGAAACTCTCTAGTAGGATACTATCCAAGTCATTTCTACGGGAAATTGTCAAAATCGTTGTTCAGGACAAAACCACAGCGCACGATAAAGCAGCCACACGGCAGGCCTGCCAAGCTCGGTGGCCTAGGGTAACCTCACAGGATGAAGTGTCATAAATTCCTAGCTGGGAAGGTCATGCCGGGGAGTCACACCCCAGAACTACAGCTTCTCTAGTAAAAGGTTCATCTTAAGCAAGGCCTGTCCACCGTCCTTCTGCATCTCGGCTGGCCACTTTGAACTGCCAGAGTGATCTTTTCTGACCCTCTCACAGGAGCACATGCAACAAATGCCCCATGGGTACCACTTGCCCTCCTACCGCCTCCATCTACTCTAAGTGTTAAATGGTAACTATCCTATACCCAGCAATGTGATTAAGTACTGTATCTCGTCGTGTAGAACGTGCACGTTTTTGCCCAAATTTTTGAGGGAAAGGTGAAAATGCATATTGTACATGGGGAAGTACTAATTCTGTTTCTATATAAATGTTTTTAATTCTTTTACTTATGCATTAAGAGTATAACTCTAGAAAGCAATAATGATAGCCATACTGAAAAAAGTACCTTTGAATATGATAATCAGTTGTGTTTCCAAATGTAAGTAAATAAATAAGCGAATTAAAAATTAAAAGGAAAAGATTTTTTCCCTGAAAGTCTGGGCCAAAATCATGGGTACGCATTATACATGGGAACGCATCATACATGGCGAAATACAGTATGTATCTATTCACTTTGCTTTTTATCCAATCCCCAAATTTCCCCGCTTTGCTTTCTCTCCATTCCTTAATCCACCACCAATGTATTTCATGTAACCTTCCTTGTGTTTTCTCCTTCAATTCTAAATCTATAAAAAGAACTGCCAAGGTGCCATTCTCCAGAACATTTTCTCAATCCACTGAGATCTTGCTTCAGGGCATGTCCTCTGTTTGGCTCACATAAACTCTAAGGAACTCTTACAAAACTTTACTGGAGGTTTAGATATTCTTTTGTTGGCGACACCAACAGGCCTAGGCAAAACCACGCATGTTTTTAATGCCACCCCGGCAATGGGAATGTACAGCGGCTTAGAGAGGAAAGACTCCGGAAGTAAAAGGGCTGCTATTGTAGCTTTGCGGCAACAGTCTACGAATGTCTCCCAAACCTGATTTCATACCTGAATGCGTCAGAGAGAGCTTTTCAAAACTGCAGACTCCTGTGCCCCTCCCTTCACACCCACCAAAGTAGAATCTTGGGATCTGTGTCTTTAAGGACTCTAACTGGTTCTTCTGCAGCCATCCTGACACCTAATTTGAACGCTGATAGCTTAAAGAAGAACTGTGGCATAGAAAGGAATGTATTCTCAGAAGAGAATATAGGAAGAAAATGTAAAGGATTTTTTTCTTTATATTCAACCAACCAGCTTTCTCAGGTCTTACATCTCTCTGTTGGTAAATTAACATCCAGCCCCAGACTGAGATCCCACTGCAGGGAAACAAGATGAATTCAACAGCAGTGGTGACCCAATGACAACAGTTACTCCAACCTACATCACCCTGAAGGGTAGCAAGTCATGCAACCCCAAAATATGCCACTTGGAGCTGAAGGCATCCAAAAGATAGCAAATTCAGGGGGAAGCTTTCTCTGAACTCCACTTACCTGCCTGAAGAAAGGTCTACAAAAGGAAGGAATCCGGTTGTCACAGACCCCTCCCCGGGAGTTTCCTCAACCAGAGAAGAGTGACTCTTGTCACAGGAGAGAAGACTAGAAGTCAACACCACCAACCCAGAGAAACTTTGTCCCAAATTATTCTACCTCCCATCTATTCCTCTAAGGTTCCATTCATGTTTCCTATAAATTATTTACTTTTCCCTAAGAGATCTATATTCCCTTTCCCCTTTTCGTATTATGATGGTATTCAATCCTAAAATCAAGCTACCTCGTGGGTTATCTCCCACGTATACATGAGGTATACCTGTTAATGAACTTCTGTTTGTTTTTACTTATTCATTTGTTTTATATTGCTGGGTTCTCAGCTAAGAAGTCAGGAGAGTAGAAGGAAGATTATTTTTCCTCCCCTACAACCCCATGAAAGTTCTTTTACTCGTCCACAGCTTCCACAGGCTATAATTACAAAGCTTTCCCATCCAAGAAACCAACCTACAATATGATTTGCAAGTCAAAGCAGCCTTAAGTGGTAGTTGTGGGAACTAATTGCAGACAGTTCTAATCTTTCTCAAGCGCATTCATCGAGCTGCTTTTCACTCTGAGCCATCTATTTTGTTAGTACATGGCTGCGGCAGCGAGATAGCCGTCCACCCCCACAAGTGACCATGAAATGAAAGTATCCTTCAGAGGAGGGGTTGGTAACTCCTACAACCGCAGGAAATAGGCAGATGAATCAGACACAGTAAATGGGTACGAATAAAGACGTTTCTGTTATCCAACACTAACACTTTTTATGCCCAAGGGTCGAACTGACACTTGTCCTCTGCGGTCAGAAGACAAGGAGGAGTGGAAAGGACCCCAGCCAATCAAAACTGCAGCTGCCCTCTGCCTGGGCACTCACTGTCTTGCAGGTAGTTCTGAGCGGGTATGGCCACCAGGCCACAGCCTACTCTGGCGAGATAGCGGTGCCATCTACTTAGCGCACTGTCACTAGAGAACTGATCATTCTGCCTCATTAACCTCCCTGTTCGGGTCCCATGGTAACATGCCGTCTGCTGGTCAGACTGTGGCCCTGGCTGCATCATCAGCAGTAATCTGGACTGCAGGACAATCACGCCCCCAGGGTCAGTTTGTAAACAGAATCCCTGGTTTTAGATACTACCCATGAGGCAGATGCCCTCAAAACAGGCTGATACCAAGTTTCAGAATTCTCCAGGGTTAACAGCAACCATGCCACCCCGGAAGACTTTTGGGGAGAATCAGTCGGTCTTCCGTAGTGCACGGGGACTCCAGTGAGGTGACTGCACATAACTTAGAAATGAGAGAAATAAGGTTATGTTCTGATACAGGACTTGTCTGCATTGCCACTTTGTTTCTGAAATTCTACAAATGCAGCTTTTCATCTGATGACATGATTATGCACCCAGCTCCCACTGCCTTACTGGCTTTAAATCCACTTATTTGGCTGACTACTGAGCCTTTTCACTAAGAGTTAACCTAGACGCGATGTTTTTTCCCCTCAACCCTCCAACCTTGCGTAAAAACTAACCAACCATCAAGTCCTATGGATCCAACTTAATATTTCTGGACCCCACCAGTTCCTCTTCAGTCTCACATCCTCTGCCTCGGTTGGCATCCTCATCATCACTGGCTTGGGTGACTTGGATGCTCCAGTGCGTTTCCATCTTGCTCACAATCCTCCCTCCACCCCGTGCACTTTAATATCCTAAAGGAGACATACGACGCGAGCTTAACTGTGTTTGTTTGTTCCCCATGAATGAGGCCTTGACAGAGAAACATAAATTTTTAATTTTGCTCCTAAACCCCCAAACTTCACGTGGTAAATAGAAAACCTGCAATTTGTTGTTTAGTGAAAGTCTCCTTTTTTCTGGCTCCAGATATTAACGTCCATGAGATAATATGACGTCAGTTTAGCTTCCTTATAAAAATTTACTCAAGTAAGGGTTACTGACTCTGAATATGCAAAACCCTAGTTAGGCAATATTACTTTTTAATAAAATAGTTCTCCAGATGAAAACTTTAGTTGCTCCACAGTATGTAAGCATGAGGAATAACTAAATAAATTAAACAAAAATTTAAGTCCACCAGCCAATTTTTCCATGTAGTTCAATTGCTACTAATAACTAAAAATTCTCATTACAAAAATCTAAAAAGGTGGTCTTATTTGCCACCATAACAGGCACACAACTTTAATGTGGTAACAACATACACACCAAGTGAAAACGTGCAGTCACTACAAACTCGGGCAGAAACAACTAGGACTCTGGAACGGTCTTGCCATGGTGCGAAACCAGAGGGACGGGCAGGTCAACAATCCGTATTTAAGACTTCACAAAATTTACAGAGATTGGGACTAAATCAATACCCCTTCCCCCCAAAAAAATTCTCTAAAAGTATTCTGAAAGTAGTCAGAAACTTTTGAACAGGAAAATAAAAATTATAAGTATATGAAAGAAGGCTAAAAATATTCTCTAGTCTGCTAGAAAAATACTTGGAGACAAAGAAATACCTTAAAGGGGGAATTCCAAATAAAGACTTACATCGACATCAACTGAGGAGCCCAGGGCCTGCTCACAGAAATTCAGGGGAGGGCGGGGCCTGTGTTTGTTTACTTGAAGATCTGCTTGGTCTACTCTGCTGTACAAATAAGTTCACAACCATTATTGTTGGAGGTCCATCCTCCACATTTAATGAATTATTTATAAAGTAAATAAATAGACTCCGTAACATTTTTGAGAGAACACGGCAGGTACTCTGTAAAGCCCTAATAAGAAGTCACCGAGGTTTGAATACCACCGAATGAATTACAAAGTACTCCCACATTCAATCCTAAGTGTGCAATCAAGATAGCCGCTAAGTGCATCTTCCAAAGTTTGCTTTAAGACTGTAAATTAGAATCATAAGGCATGTGTTTTTATGAATGGCACACTATGCTATTCTTAACTCACTCCTACTGGTCTAAGGATTATGAGGAAGTTGTAATTTCTCTCTCACAGAGATTAATTTTTGAGTTGGAAGCCTCTGACCTGGCAACTCCGCTCCTGGAGAAGACAGTGAGAGCGTGCACGACTATGTTAAAAATGCGCGCTTACCTCGGACTTGTTTTTAAGAGCAAAACAGTATAAACAACCTAAATTCCCATCAATATCCAGTCTTCACTGGTTAAATACAGTATGTCCTATCCAGTCAATGGAATATTACATAGCCTTTAAAAATCATGACATAGGTCTACAGATACTGTCTTGGAAAAATGACCATGGCACACTACAGAGTGAAAACAAGGAGGTTACTTTCAGAAAATGAGCTCATGGATGTAAAATCACATGTGATTATTTATATTTATAACAAGACGTCTAGAAAGTTTGCCAAAATGTTAATATGATTATCTCTGAATTGTGAAGCAAGAAATAGATCAGAGATTGTGCAGGGCAGTTTTCTTATTCAACCAAAAACACTCTCTCCCCAAACTGGAAGACATAGCAAAAGATATTTTATTGAGATCCAGTTACCAACCTGCCCTCCTCTCTTTTCAACGCCAGTCCAGGCATGATGTTGGGAATCCAAAAGGTGAAACTGGATAAATTCCCACCTTCAGAGAGTTGTGAGGAAGAAGAGCAAATGATGCGAACTATTTATAATAAGGCCTGGACGGCATTTCTGTGAGAAGAAAATGGGACCGCTCCTCTAAGCAAACGCTGCAGGGCCCTCGGCCTGGTGAACAGAACCCCACCAAGATGTCAGCTCGTACTTCTCCCTCGGACGCACACCTTTGGATCAGCACAAAAACAGCGCAGCCATACAGAGCAGCCTGGGTCATCGCTCACTGACGTTTTTTAAGTGCATGAAACATGCAAAAACTTAAATATAGTTTAACTCTTTAAGGAAGGAAAAGAGGGAGCTCTTTCCACCATCAGGTTACCAAATACTGTAAGACCTGGTTGGCTTCCTTTCCCGGTATACACTAACCCTCCTTGGGTAGGAGACATTACGGTCACAGGATCCTCTAGCCCAGCAACTCACATCTGCCTCACCTGTAAATCTGGACTATTTTGATCTCCTCTTTCCTTGTGTATTTGTTCAATAAGCATATTCTTCTTGTAAGCTTAATATCCAAAGGACAAACCCTGCTCTCCACCCAGACCGCAAGACCTGTGTTTACACAAGTTTACTGGCACCGTCAGGGGACTTTTTAACCTTCTTGTCAATCAATCACTAGATCCTAACTTTAACAAATGCTACAAGAAAGCCAAAAAATACCATCACCGACAATAAAAGACAGCTGCCGGGAAGATGCCACATGGAGGATTTGTTAAGGTGGGATGGAGATTTCACAAGCGTCACTCGTTCTGAGGGGTTCATTCTGTAACAGAACCTTCACATTCACAGGTTCACATTCCAAGGACCAGCTGGGTCGCTTCCAGAGAAGCCATACACCAGCCCTACAGTAGCAGATAGCAGTGAAGTACCAGAGGGAAGGGCAGGCTGGGATGCCCTTCATCGAATCATGGCAGGATCGTCAACCCCAAATGCGAAGCAGGCCTTAAAAGCTGAACTTAACTATATAGCAAACAAAAAGCAAGGGTTGTTAGAGAACATGAACCCCAAGGAGCTCAGACTGTTGGCGTCTCCCAACGTCTGAGCGCTTGTGTCATCGGGACGCCCCACAGCTGGCTGGCAAACTCAGGAGCAGGCCACGGGCCTGGGACAACACTGGCCCCAGACACACGCATTCCAGCCGAACACGACAAAAGCCGCACGAAAATCGACAACATGAAAATAAACGCTTAATGATGTGCTGCGGTCTGTACCGCTCGTTTCTTCTACTTACGCTGGAAACAGAAAGGGTGTGGTGGGGACACTGAACCCATACGTGGAAGGAAGTGGAAGTTTATAACAGAAATTGTAAATTTTTAAAGAGACCAAACACATCAACCACTACAAGTAATTAATTAATTAATCCTTTAGCAAGCACAATACGAGCCTTTATCTTTTAATTTTAATACCAGATAGTTGTTGATGCAAACGTTAGGTAAATTGATTCAGCTATTTCTATTTTTAGAACAGACCTGGAATATAACACTGAAAAAAAAAGATAAGCCTTTAAAAAGACGTTCCATTTTTTAAGTATATGAAACATAAAGAGAATCTAAAATATAAAAGACAAAACCTAAAATATAGTTGAAACAAGTTTATATATTTCTAAAAACCTAAAAACTGGAGCAAAACTTCTCAAAATATTCTCTATATCTAACATCAATTTTAAAATGATATTTCCTACTTGAATTCCTATTTGGAGAATATCATCAGTTTATAATTTTTTTTTGAGAACGCTTAAATAAGTTTTCTGTAATTGATATTTTATCCGTGTTACACACAGCAATGAGGGAGAAGAAATGTGACCCATTTTACATGTACTTATGGATACCATCTCAATTTAAAAGGCAAGGCGCTGTGTCCTCCAATGTCCCAATTTCACAAACGAGATTTTCGGTGAGTTCATTAAACTCTTCTATTTGATATGGATCTGCCAAGGATTGTAACTTCAACTCTAATTGTTCTCCGCAGTCATGGTCAACTTCATGATTCTGTGCCTGGGCTGTACAATATGAACAGCGCTGGCAAGATTGCTGCGCAGCCGCCAGGAGCTTTCCCCAAAGCTGCCTCAAATTCCAACAGGAGGAGCATTCACGTAGATCTGACGCTTTGGCATTTGAAAATCCCCACTGATAGGTACATACCTGGGGGAAAGGGGCCAGATCCCATTCTACAAATAAGGACACTGATGTTCTAGATAACAGGGATTTTAAAGGGCAGAGTAGGTTATCTGAACCTAGAAAGTGTGATTTCAGGAGTCTTTGCTCTTCCTCACTATTTCATTAAAAGAAATGAGCGTGGTAGGAAAAGGTGGAGTAGGAATGCACTCTAGGTGAACGGAGACAAATCTGCTCCACAGTTCCGCCTCTAATCAGCCGTGCTTTCTCCTGGACCAGAGACTGTTATCCCTGCCCAGCGGCGATGAAGATAAGGAATCAGGCTGTAGTCTGAGGTCATGCTTTGTGGTATCTGTTCATCTTGGGTGTGCACGTCATGTTGTGTAGCTTGCACCGAGGACCGGCACAGTCTAGTTAAAACAGATCTTGTTTTGCTTCTGCAGATAAAAAACTGGGGAGTTGAGAATACGTTAGGTTAGCAGAGCATCTACAATAGACCTCTGTCCCCATAAACAGGACAATACCTGCTGAAGCCTCATCACAGCTGTTCGCCACCCTCCTTTTGGGACCGGCAGTTTGCAACAGGAGTCAACTCCTTGGAGGATCTTGGATGGCTGCCACCAGGCAGTTTTATGAACCTTGTAGGCTATTATCCACACCGGAAAAGGCTTAACTATAAAAGGCACGTATTTCAAAGGTTTCTGCTGGTTCTCAAGGGAAACTCCTCTTTCCACTTCCTTTGCCGCGTTGCCCCCCTCTGGCATCTCAAAAACACACATGAACCCTCCTATGACCCCCTCCCTCACTTTCTTTCCCTACCCTCTATCTTTGCTGCCAGTGCTTCAAGCAACCTCAGTGGCCTGCCTAGCAGCAGTGCCCCAGGCTTTGGGGTCTTAAAACACTCAGCAAGGGGAATTCCATCCACTTGATTTTACTGCAAAGGATCTCAGCAAGACCTTCCAAATGAGCCAGCCAACCACCATTTGCTGATAGCTTCTTGGGCTCTATCCACCAGCAGCTTATACTTCAGTGCAAGGGTATGGGCCAGTTAGATGCTGGCATTCATACGCTTAAAAATTTGATATTCATAGCTGTAAGTGATCCTGGTGGACGTCTAGCTCATCCAGCTTTCTCCCTTAAATCGTAAGAAAACAAATCCAAATGCTAACTCCCAAATCATACCAGTAAAGAGTGGCAAAGTCCAGATGAGCACTAGCCATTGCTCTCCACTCTGCTGAACGCCCTTTCAAGTATCAGTCATGACAGCGGCCTCCAGTGTGTGGAAGGTGAGAACAGGCAGCATGTCAGGAGGAAGAAGGAAAGAGAGGGAAAACATGACTTATCCTAGTTTTATTCTTTTTCTTATGATTTGGCACAAAGTTAAGCATTGGACTAGAATACCTCTAAGTCCACAGATTCCTCAACTTTTGGCTATCAACTGTTATTCCCTTGAACTTTCACAGTTTATATTCCCTCATGTGGCTGCTGCGGCTGAAAGCAGTGAAGGCCTACCCAAGCTGGAACAGCCCGAACCAGTCCAAGCAGCACAGGATAGCTCTGGCCGAGTCCCAAGCCACAGGGCTCTGTGCTGACCCCAACTAACAGGAGCCCCCCTGCAGTCTCAGTGCTCTGAGCTATTGGGAAGAGATGCACCCTGGACAAAGTCGCATGTCCATTATCAGTCTGGGAACGAATGCTCTGGCCTTGGTGGTCTCCTGAAAGCACATGATAACCATGCCAGGAGCCTGGATCAGCTGTTGTAAGGGTTTCTCAGTACCTAGTCCAGGCCACGGGAAACACAGGAACTTGTCAAGCCTGAGTTCTTAACTTTGGAACTGTACCCTTCAGCCTCCGTACAAAACACCACCAGGTGCCTGCAATCTGTAATCAGCGCTCTATTAAAATGCTCTTCGAAATGCCAGAATTATCCTGATTTCCACACACAGCTGTACAAGGTCCTGTTGGGTAACTGAAGAGTCTTTATAGGTTCACGTGAGACTCCCCAGAAGCAATGAACTAGAATGCCTTGGTTAGGACCCAGCATCCAATGCACTCTGAAATCTCCATGATCAAGGGATGGGTGGGTAGGCAGCCATCCCTGTTGTAAGTGTTGGGATGCCACAGACCAGCCTATAAATCCAGGTCAGACTCAAGGTCCATAAGCAAATGAAAACTCTGCCCCATTTAATCAGCTCTTCTATCATTCGATGTCAACCCCTTTTTTAATCAGCATGTTCCAGAAAATAACGAGCTTCTGACCTAACTAGGTGTGCAGTGTTTGATAGGGAAGAAAAATCTATCTATTGAAAACTACCCTAATACTAACTCAGGTTAACACTAGTACAGCTTTATGGTATTAGTCATTAACAAATTACAGAGACGTTCAAGCACATCTGATCAGGCTCCCTGTCCAGACTCTGGGACCAAAGCACTGTGGTCACTTCTCCCCTGTCCCAATCCTACAGATGCTGGATGGTGAAGAGAAGGCTAAGTTTCTCATCCAATCATCTGGGTCTGAGCTCTGCCTCTGCATTTACTTGATGAATAATTTTGGGTGAAATTCTCCATCTCTGAGAGCCATATCTTTATCTTTAAAATGGGATAGTGCCACCCACTTCCTAAGATGTGTGAAGGATGAAGAAGGAGGTTATGGAAATCACCTTCCACGTCAGGTGCCCCGGTCCTCAAAAGGCAGACAGGTACGTGCGCGTCAGCTTACAGCTGACAAACCGCATATGCACATCACGGTGTATTTCCCAAAGCCTTCCTCAAGGGTAATACTACCTCCTCTGCAACCCGTGAGGGAAGGAAGGGGGTACTGTCATTGCTCCTTGACAGGTAAAGAGAATGAGGCTCAGAGGAGGGACCCACTTTGAAGACTCCACTAGGACTTCGTCAGGAAAAGGGATGGGTTTCCTCCTGCAGCCCTGCCCTGTTCCCATTGCACCCCCCTGCCTCACCACATGGAACCGCCAGCTTAAGCAGGAAAATAGTGACAGAGTCAATTTAAGTCTGGTCCACTGGGGACAGAGCGTTGTTACCACGGCAGATGCAGGGGAGAAATTTAAAAAAGGCAAGGGCAAGAAAAGATAAAAGGAGCAGACAAGGAGCAGAGCAGAGCAGAGCTGGGTGAGACACAGCTTCACCCATTCGAGGTGCAACGGGTCCTGGACACAGAGGGACAAGATCAACACAGTCCTTTCCCTCGTGGGGCTTATACTCTGGGTGGGGTGGGAGGGGAAGCAATGAACAAGTGAACAAATCAGCGCAGCAGTTGAAAATACATCAATTTAGACACAATCTGTGGGTTTAGCAATTAAGCAAAGTGATAAAGAATATAGTCACTATCATTGACCACTAAGTGTCAGGCAGGAAGATCAAATAACGTGGAGCCAAAGCTCTCCAAACCTTCCAAGAAGAAATTCATCTAGTTCTGATGAGTATTTCTGTCCTAGCAACATAACGTTTTTTATTGCCAGAGGTAACAAGAAAGTTCACCTGCAGGGACAGAACCTTCATTCAACACACATGACAGAGTAACAACTATGAGCTGGGCTTTGTGCAAGGGATGGAGATTACAGGCAAAGTAGATACATTCAAGGAAAACAGTCTAGTTGGCGAGAAAGACAAGGAGAACAGGCAACTAAAAGAAGGAATTCAAAGTCGCTGCCCGACAGCAGCAGGAGATGCAGATACCTGAATCCTTAACTGGGGTGTCCAATCTGTGGCCCACGGGCCACAGGTGCCTCAGGATGGCTATGAATGCGGCCCACCGCAAAACTGCAAATTTACTGAAAACCTATTTTTTACTCATTAGTTTTCGTTAGTGTTTGTGTATTTAATGTGTGGCCCAAGACAACTTGTGACCCAGAGATACCAAAGGGTTGGACACCCCTGCCAGAGGCTGGTGATGATCGGGAGAGCCTTGCTCTGTTCCGCCTGTCGCTGAAATGTAATTACAGAGTGTAGTTAGGTCTGCCTGCACGAATGAGCAGGGATTTCCGCTGCCCTGAAAAGCCATGGATGCTGTCAGCTCTGGGTGAGTGACGGGGACTCCACCGGGGCGGGACCGCTCCAGCTCCCTGAGCTAGGAAGCACAGCAGACACCCTGTGGGGACACATTTATGCACACAACCTACACACTTTCAGAAAAACAAGAGGAAACTCTGGGTACATGTATAGAAAAAAGAAACGGTCATGGAGAAGCTGCTACAGGAAAAAGGTATCTGAGACAAAAACAAACTCCTCCAACGTCTATTTGGTGCCAACTATTACTGGGGGGTGGGGAGGGGCGATGAAAGGAAACTGCTTTTAAAGGGTTCATCCCCACCCTCTGCACCAAAGTGGGAGTGGCTAGATATGAGGTCGTAAACAGAGAGTTTGAAGAATAACTTTTCTTGGCCCATGCACTTTTAGAAATACATACTTTACGTAAAAAAGAGTTCCAGTTTCTCTTGCAAATTGGGAGGATCTGACAATATGAGGCCTGTATGCCTACCGCTCCCCCATCATCACCATCTCCTTAATGTCCACAAATTCCCCAGTTCCCACTGCTCCTTATTTTATTGCACTAACCGAGGCTTAATGAAAACTGACCATCATTCAAGTTGCCCTGTTCTTCTTTTATGTGGCCTGTTAATTTATTCCTGTCTGGTTACTGAGTACAAGTGTAGATACTAAATGAATTAGCCTGACTAGAAAAATTGTAAGAATATATAGGAAAGAAGGAGAACAGTTTAAAAAAAAAAAAAAAAAGGTCTAGCCTATTGGGAAAGTAAGCAAAGTAAGCAGAGATCAAGAAATTATCATATGAATTTTGGGAAATTAAACCAAAGGCATGAAAAAGAAAGTGCCAAATGTTCATATCACATAGTCATCTTAGAAGCTTAGAAACACTTTATATTCTCAATTCCTACAAGCCAACTGCTTTGAGAAAGTGCCGCCAAACAGGCTCTGGAGACACAAATAAGGTGAAATGTGGATGGTGGAGATAGCCTTTTAGAGAATACTTCAGTTATATTCACCAAAAGCTCTGGAAATAAGCATCGCAGCAATTCTGCTCCTCAGAATTCCTCCTAAGGAAATAAAACAAGTGGGCAAAGATACACATTCAAAGGTGATAATCTATGCGACTGGTAATCTTAAAACACCAGCCTGATAGTTTTCTTTTATTGACATCCAATTTAATCTCTCTCTATATATCAGGTTAGCCAAAAAATCCATTTAGTTTTTTTCTGTAAAATAAAAAACACATTTTTCATTTTCACCAATAACTTTATGATATTTTGAGATGTCAGCTATCCCCCATGTGACAGAATATTGATTTTCAATTAATGTCTTGATTTGATCAATGTCAACTTCAACTGGTCTACCAGACCATGGAGCATCATCCAGCGAGAAATCTCCAGCACGAAACTCCACAAACCATTATTGACACATTCAAGTAGTCAACACACCTTCTCTGTCCACTGCACAAATCTTTTTGTGTGTGTGTGTGCGCGCTTCGGGTGCATTTTTTCCTTTCTTGAAATAAAGCATAATATGCCAAAAATGTTGCATATTTTCTTCCCTCTTCAATATTAAAATGGCTATGCAAAAATTCATTAATTTGGTAAGTTATTTTTAAATGCACACTGATATGACAGGTATCACAATACAATCTAACGAAATTGCTTCAAATGAAGTTAAAGACAACTAAGTGCTACTAGAGCCATTCATTATACAGAAAAAAACCAAATGAACTTTTTGGCCAACCGAATATAACTTTAAAGAGCCAGTGTTCTGCAGAAATATGAAGGCCGAAACCTTATGTATTCATGTTTTCGTCCTTCCAACCAGGCATTTCATTGAGTATCTACGAAGTTCCAAGTCTGGGCTACACCTCAAGACAGTGGCTGCACAGGGAGAGGTAAGCGGGGCGGAAAGGAGCTTTGAACTTGCAGTGGGGCTCTCAATGACCACGCCTCTCTTAATGATCACTGGCTTTGTACGAAGAGCTTAAATGTACAGGGGTGGGCACAAGTAGGTTTACAGTTGTCTGTATGGAAAAACATAATACAAGAATGAATAATAATTCAAGAATAAACTTTGTACTCCTAACTGTAAATTTTGCCCACCCCTGTATAATACCTGAATTTTTTTAAAAGAACATTTATGTCTAGCTTGTCTCTCATAGTTCATGTAGTAAACTTCTTGGATTTCTGCATTCATCTAAAGAATTCCTGGAAAGAAATAAACTACACAATGTCACAGGATCATCCCCAGTATAAGCATCATCTGTTTCACTCCTGCGTGTACCTAACATCACTACCTAGTCGGTCGGTTGATTCTGCGCGTGTGTTCCTATAATACAGAAATCCTCGATTTTGGATAGCTGTATCAAAGTGATAAAATGGTTACCCTCTGGGTAAGTCCAGATTAATCCAGAAAAAGCTGGAAAAACCTAATGAGAAAGAGCGCAGGGCTGGGAATCAGGAACTTCAGGACTTTTACTAGCTAAATTAAACTAGATAAATAGCATATATTAAAAATAAAACAGGAAGCCCAAGATGGCAGTGACATGGGCGGGTACCAAACTCACCCCCTCCCGTGAGCAAACTCAAATAGACATGTATGGAGAGAGCAATTACTCCTGAGAGACAACTGAGGGGTGAATGAACAGCTTCTGAATAAACAAGACCCCACAGGGAAGGCTGGGAATCTGTAGGAACCCTCTGGGAGCTGCAGCATCTCTCCAGGTGGGAGAAGCCAGTGAGCACCACTGCTTACACACTCTTCCACCTCTACAGGGTAGGCAGGAGCTCCACTCGGTGCTTTGGCTTACCTGCAAGGTCACCACAGCTCGCTCCCAGGTACATCGCCTGTGGCCTTTTGTCTCTAAACAGAGGGAGCAAAAGGAACAGCCAACAAGGCATCATCACTGGCATCCGACCTTCCAGCCTGGCCTCGCTGCTGGGCCAACTCCAGCCGGCCGGGCCAGTGCCCCAGGCACCACAGGTGCCTGTTGACTCCGTCCAGCTTCCCAGAATTACGCAACACATAACGTCTACGTGGAGGTTGCTTCTATCCAAGTCCACTTTCCCTACAATGAACAAGGGAGACCGAACAGAGAATGCCGTGGAGCACAGGAGCTCTCCAGAGACTGTAGGAATTCTCCGGGGTCGGGGTGCTGGTGAGCACCACTGCCTACATCCCCCCTCCACCTCCACAGGGTGGATGGGAGCTCTATCCAGGCACTATGGCCTGCCCGCCTCCAGCATTGTGCAGCGTGTTCCTAGACACACGCGCTGAGCCCATTTTGGCCCCAAACAAAGGGAGCAAGCAGGACCAAACAACCTATGCGCCTGGCCTCCTTACCTGAAGCCATTCTGGCTTAGTAGGCCAGTGCCCTGGACGCCACAGGCTCCTGCCTGACTCCTGCAGGCGTGTCCACACCACCTGACACACACGGTCTACAGACAGGCTGCTTCTGCTTATTAGGACCACTTTTCCAAGACTAAAAAAGATAGCTATTTTGTTGAATTCATATAAAAAAACATAGTCAAAATAAATGATAGAAAAATAGCTCTCAAACAAAGAACAAGAAAAATCCCCAGAAAAAAACTCCAAGGAAACGGGGATATGTAATCTGCCTGATAAAGAACAAAAAGAAGCAGTCATAAGGATGCTCACCGACTCAAGAAAGGAACACAGGAGCTTAGGAAGAATTTCAACAAAGAATTAGAAAATATAATAAAGAACCAAGCAAACCTGAAGAATACAGTAACTAAATTGAAGAATACACTAGAAGAAATCAACAGCAGATTGGCTAATACAGAATGGATCAATGGCCTGGAAGGCAGACTAGTGGAAATCAACCAATGAGAACAGCAAAAAATATTTTTAAACACCACACTGACAGTCTAAGGGACCTCCAGGATGACACCAAGTGCTCAAACACTTGCATTATAGGAATCTCAGAAGGAGAAGAGAAAGAAATAAACAGAAACTTGATCCTAGGAAATGATGGCAGAAAACTTTCCTAACCAGGGAAAGGAAACAGACATCAGGTTTAGGGAGCAGAGAAGTTCCAAACAAGACGAAACCAGAGAGACCCACTCAGACATACTATAATTAAAGAGCAAAAGTTAAAGATAAACAGACAATCCTGAAGGAAGCAAGAGAAAAACAATGACTTATACATGAAGTAACCCCATAGGCTATCAGCTAATTTCTCAAGCAACAATTTTACAGGCCAGAAGGGAGTGGAAGGATATCTTTAAAGTGCTGAAAGAAAGGAAATTACAACCTGAAAATACTCAGAATGGAAGGAGAGAGAAAGAATTTCCTGGGCAAGCAAAAATTAAAGGGATTCATCACAATTAAATCAGCTTTACAAGAAATTTTAAAGGGTATTCTTGAAACATAAAGGGAAATTCCATGGCCAGAATTTTTTAAAAATACGAGAAAGGAAAAAATTGTTACAGGTAAAGTTAAATGTTTAACAAATATAGTGAATCAGACTTAAAAAGCTACTACAAAAGTAAAAAGAAAAAAGTATGAAACTCAGCTCTAACTACAGTAAGTTAGGAAATACACAAAACAAAAAAAATCTAAAATCCCAAATAACCAAATGTGTAGGCACTGGTAAAAATGTAGTCCCTTACAGAACATATTCGAACTTAGACACCTATCAGCTTAAAAAGACTGCTGTAGATCTAGAATGACGTACATAAATCTCATGGTAACCACAAACCAAAGGCCTACAAAAGATATACAAATAAAACAGAAAGAGGAAACAAAACAAAACACACAAGAATACCAGCAAACCACAAATGAAGAGATCAAGTAGGGGCGGGAAAGGAACAAAGGAGACCTATAAAACAATCAAAAAACAATTAACAAAATGGCAAAAACACATACTTAACAATAATCACTTTACATGTAAATGGTTAAGTGCTCCCATAAAAAAATATAGGGTAGCTGAATTCATTAAAAAATATGAGCCATCTATATGCTGCTTGTAAGAAACTCAATTCAAATTGAAAGAAGCATACAAATGGAAAAATGCAATAAAAAATGGACTACTAAAAGAAAAGGAAAGATACATACAGATTGAAAGTGAAGGGATGGAAGAAGATATTGCATGCAAATAGAAACAAAAAGAAAGCTGGGGTGGCTGTATTCATATCAAACAAAATAGACTTTAGGAAAAAAAAAGTTAAAGAAAAAAAAAAACAACAAAGAAAGACATTACCTGATTACAAAGGGGTCAATCCAAGAAGAGGATATAACAAACATATATCTGTGCACCAAACATAGGAGTGATTAAACATATAAATTATTTATTAATGGACATAAGAAGAAAAATCCATAGTAATACAGTAAACAGGGGACTTTAATACCCCACTCACATAGTGGATAGATCATCCAGACATAAAATTAGTAAGGAAATAATGGCCTTAAATGTCACATCAGACTAAATCAACTTAATAGACATTTGTAGTACATTTCACCTCAAAACTGCAGAATATACAGGTTTTTTTTCAAATGCACATGGAACATTCTCCAAGATAGATCACATATTAGGCCACAAAATAAAATAAGTCTCAATAAATTCGAGAAGATTGAAATCATATGATGCATCTTTCCTGACCATGATAGCATGAAACTAGAAGTCAAGTACAGGAAGAAGGTTGGAAAAAAGACAAATATGTAGAAGCTGAGGAACATGCTACTAAACAACCAAGGGATCAAAGAGAAAGTCAAACAGCAAATCAACAACTATCTTGAAACAAATGAAAACATAACTTTTCAAAACTTACGGGAAGCGGCAAAAACAGTTCTAAGAGGGAAGATCATAGCTGTATAGGCTGGCCTCAAGAAACAAGGAGTCCCAAAGAAACAATCTAACTCTACTAAAGAATTGAAAAAAGAAGAAAAAAAATTGAACAGGAGGTAGGAAACAGTTAAGAACAGGACATTAACAAAGCAGAGATTTTTTAAAAATAGAAAAAAAAAAAAACAGTAAAAATCAGAGCTTGTTCTTTGAAAAGGTAAACAAAATTGACAAACCTTTATCTAAATTCATCAGGAACAGAGCCTCCATAAACAAAATCATAGATGAAAGGGGAGTTACAACTGATAACACAGAACACAAAGGATCATTAAAGAGTACTAGAAACAATTATATGCCAACAAATTCAACAATCTAGGAGAGATAAATAAATTTCTCTAAGTTTATAACCTTCCAAGACAGAACCACAAAGAAATAGAAAACCTAAACAGACTAGTTACAAGCAATGAAATTTAAGTAGTGATTAAAAAACTCCCAACAAATAAAAGTCTAGGACCACATAGTCACAGGTGAATTCTACTAAATAGTCAAAGAATTAATACCCACCCTTCTAAAACTATTCCAAAAAACTGAAGAGAAAGGAATGCTTCCAAACTCATTCTGTGATTGCCAGCATTACCCTGGCACCAAAACCAGACAAAGACATTACACAAAAGCAATTTACAGGCCAATATACTTGATGTACACAGACAGAAAAATTCTCAAAAAAATTAGCAAACTGGATTCAACAATGTATTAAAAGTATCATACACCATGATCAAGTGGGATTCATCCCAGGGGTACAAGGATGATTCAACATCCATAAATCAATCAATGTGATACATCACATTAATAAAATAAAGGGTAAAAACCATATGATCCTCTCACTAGATGAAGAAAAAGCATTTGACAAAATTTAACATCCTTTTATGATAAAAAAAACTCTCAACCAAGTGGGTATAGAGGGAACATATCTAAACATAATAAAGGCTGTCTGACAAATCCACATGTAATATCATGTTTAACAATAAAAAGCTGAAAGCTTTTCCTATAAGATCAGGAGCAAGACAAGGATGCCCTCTGTCACACTTCTGTTCAACATAGTATCAGAAATCTTAGCCACAGGAATCAGACAAGAAAAAGAAAGAAACTCATCCAAATCAGAAAGAAGTAAAACTCTCATTTTCACAGATGGTATGATCCCATATGGAGAAAACCCTAAAGGCTTCACAAAAAAACTGTTAGAACAAATGAATTCCGTAAAATTGCAGGCTACAGAAATGACATACAGAAATCTGTTGTTTCTATACACAATAATAAATGATAAGAAGGAAAAATTAAGAAAACAATCCCATTTATAATTTCATTAAAAAGCATAAAACACCAAGAAATAAAAAACCCTAAGACACTGAAGAACATACAAATAAATGGAAGGATACACTTGATTCATGGACTGGAAAGTCATTAAAATGTCCTTATTACCAAAAGCAACATAGAGATTCAGTGCAACCCCTACTGAAACACCAATGGCATTCTCTCAGAATCAGAGTAATCCTGGAATTTATACGGAATCACAAAAGGCCCTGAATAGCCAAAAGAAGTCTTGGAAAAAAAAACAAATGGGAGGTAGCATGGTCCCTGATATGAAACTATACTACAAAGCTACAAAAAATCAAAACAGTATGGTACCAGCATAAAACAGATATATAGATCGATGGAACAGAATTGAGAGCCCACAGATAAATTCTCGTTTTTATGGTCTGTTAATCTACAACAAAGGAAGCAAGGATACACAGTGAGGGTAAAGATAGTCTCTTCAATAAATGGTGTTGGGAAAATTGGACAGGTACAAAAAAAATGAAATTGGACCACTTTCTTACACCATGTACAAAAATAAACTCAGAATGGATTAAAAACTTACATGTAAGACCTAAAACCACAAAAGCCTTAGAAGAAAACACAGGTAGTAAACTCTCTGACATCACTCTTAGCAATAGTTTGTGTGTGTGTGTGTATCTCGTTTTGGGCAAGAACAACAAAAGAAAAAGACAAATATCAACTATATCAAACTAAAAAACCAACAAAAACCTGTATCAAATTAAAATTTCTTTCCACAACAAAGAAAACCATCAACAAAACAAAAAACAACCTAATGAATAGGAGAAAATCTTTGCGAATGATACATCTGATGAGGTTAATATTCAAAATACGTAAGGAACTCATAAAACTCAACACCAAAAAAAAAAAAAAATACAATTAAAAAATGGACACATGATCTGAATAGACACTTCTCTAAAGAGGACATACAGATGGCCCATGGACACATAAGGTGCTTAACAGTAGTAATCATCACAAAGATGCAAACTAAAGCCACAATGCGATACCACCTCACACCTATCAGAAGGACTATCATCAATAAGTCAAATGAGTGTTGACAGGGTATGGGGAAAAAGAGAACAATCGTGCACTGTTGGTGGGAATGCAAATTGGACAGCTACTGTGGAAAATAGTATGGAGTTCCCGCAAAGAATTAAAAATGGAACTACCGTATGACCCAGCAATCCCAATTCTGGGTTTTTATTCAAGGAAAATAAAAAACACTAATTTGAAAAATATATATATCCCTATGTTCACTGCAGCATTACTAGCGATAGCCAAGCTACGGGAGCAACCTAGAGGTCCATCAACCTGCGGATGGATGAAGATGTGACACACACACACAATGGGATGTTACTCAGCAATAAAAAGGAATAAACTCTTGCCCTTGCAACAACATGGATGGGCCTAGAGGGTATTATGCTAAGTGAAATAAGTCAGATAGAGAAAGACAAATTCTGTATGATTTTACTTATATGTGGATTCTAAAAAAAAAATAAATGAATAAACAAACTACAACAGAAACAGACCTACAGATAAAGAGAACAGGCTACAGTTGCCGAAGGGGAGGAGGGATGGGGAATAAATACACCCACTGCAATGCCTTAACTAGTTTGACGTTATTTGGCGCAGGCTGATGGCTGCAGGGTTCCTTGATGCTTAGTTTATTTATAAAATGACTATCCTAACGTCCTCTATTCTAACTCTGCCCTTATATATCGTATAGTTCTCAACGGTATGGAAACATAAAGACAACTCGCTGTATTTACTGAGATGGAAGAAGCGTGAACGATCAAATGCAAATGCAAAAGTCATGTCAATACGATGCAGACAACTAAATTTTTCACTTGTTTCTATGCCATTAACTTAGAAACTTACACGGAAATTAGCTGAGAAGGAATGCTCAGAAATAAACAAGCTTGATTACAGAATCTAAGCACCGAAGATACCTACTCTATCCGTTACAAAATTAGAGTGCTCTAGATCCTTCTCAAGGGCTGAGGAAAAAATCCGAAACCATTCTGCTTTGAGATGTGTCCCCTGAGCTGAGAGTCTATTCTACGTCACATCTTTAACTACTGAAGAACTCATTTAAAAAATAAATAAAAACAACAACTCCAGAACCAAATTTTAACAAGGAAAGGGACAAAGAAGAAAAGTAGAAGGCAGGCAGGCACAGGAAGAAATCAAAATTCCACGGTATTCCCCCAAATCCAGGTCAATCAACGGCCTAGAGACAACATTAGAGTAGCTGTTTACAGATCAGAAAAGTCAGTTCGGGGTCAAAGAGGAGAGGCAACAGGCCAATACACCACACTGTTTGCAAACAGCGGGGTCACAGAATGCCAGCAGAAGGCCACCCCGCACCAGCCATGGGCTCTGCTCCGCTGGACAGAGTGCATGCTGGGCCAGTGACCTAGGCATGGCGTACGTGTCTTTCTCACAGCTGGATGGGGAGGTGGGGATTTCTCCTCCTTCCTAACTGAGCATTAAGATAGTCTCCACCACTGAACACAGGGTGTGTCAATGTTATGGGTCACATATAGTCAGTGGGCTGCGGAACAGCTAGACTGGACCAGTGAGAATTCGAGTTGAAAGGGACACCATTGAGAACTGTGGACTCCCGATGGAGGATGCTCTTTAAGTGGCCCACGGCTGCTTCTCGTTGTAGCAGCTAAGACTTTGGGATGCTTCATGTTGGTGAGTGTGTGGTTTTATCTCTGAGGATTGGGTTATGTTAGAAGAGGGTATGTTTAGAATTGCGTGTAGGAAGTGAGTTTTGGGTCAGGCAGGGAAGGGATGTACTGGACAGGTTACCTCAGGGTGCGGTGCTTCTCACATTATGGGAGCTGCCCAGTCTTCTGCCTTCGTGAATCACATTATTCATTAAATGGCTATCCTACATTCCCCCACTCCACCTCCCACCCTGTCAAAGCTGAGTGGAACAGGGCGGCGGGGGCAGGACTCTTGATCCAGGGAGGGTCAGTCCAGCACAGTACGGCCTTGCTTGAAAAGATAAGCCGGGCCATTCAGACAATGAAAGAAAACAGAGCTAATGACTCAAACTGCAGTGGGAGCTCAGCTGTAAGTGTCATTTATGATGCAGAAAGCAGCTGAGAGGAGACAGCAAGCAGAAGTTAAAGAGAAAACCAGTCTGTAGGCCGAGGAAGGGATGGATGGTGCAGCCATGCAGAGAGAAGGAAAGAGAAAACAAAGCACCCAGCGCTGTCTGTGTTCACCCAGCTTCCCTGTTCAAACGCGAGGTTTCGATAAACTCTTATTTTCTGAAGTATTAAATAACTGGCGTAGTTGCTGCTACTTGTCAACAAAAGAACTTACTGAGAGCAATGAACGTTGGCAGGTAACTGAAAATCTGCAAGTGCGTGTCTCACTTTCTCTTCTCACATATTAGGCCCGACACCTGCCCAACTCAGCTCAGAGAGGTCACCAGGAGAGCACAGTCAAATGAGTGTGTAATTTGTCATCACTGAGGGGCAAGAACAGTAAAATGACAGCAAGTTCGGAGTTTTAAATAAACGAACTTCCATTGCCTATCTTAGATGCTCAGCTCACTGAGCTTTATCATCCCTACAGGCAAGACAAATCCAGTCAAAGCACAGATTAACACAAGATGACTTCCATATTTTATGTAAGGGGAAAAAAATCAACAAATTCAAGGTTACAATTCCCATAAAACCAAACCACACTAAATGTGTCATCTGGGGGAAAAAAAAAAGATTGCCTAGAAGACAAACTTTGGTAACAGACAAGTTTCCCTCTCAGAACTGCCTTTTCTCCACGGCTGCACAGCCCCAAGAGCCTCACTTCCCACACAGGACCTCCAACTACACAGCTGGCAGGCGATCTCCTCCAGTTCTAAAGTGGCAAATGCAGCGCCCAGGTCGGCCGGTGGCCGCCTCCCAGTACCGTTATTCTTCCTCCGGCTGTTTCTCCCCAGGCTGGGTCAGGAGCCCCTCTCTTGTGCCGCTTGGGCACAGCTTTGTCACCGTGCCTCGCACATGACGGGGAATTGTTTCTGTTTATCGGGCTATGTCTCTGACCAGATTATAAGCTTCTAGAGAAATCCCAGCACCTAGCACAGAACCTGGCACATTGCAGGGCTGAAATGGCCTGTTCTACGTGCACAGACCAATGTTCCCTCCCGCCCCACGGGCCTTTTCCTAGCAGTTCTCTGTATAAGGGCAGCACTTAGCCCGGTCGTGTTGAAGGAGGCTGCTGTTGCCATCTGCTGACTTTGGTTTCCTTTGGCTCTACTGCCTTCATGCCAAAAATAAGACCATTACCAGCTCCAAGAAGGCAGAGTCTATGTTCCATATCTTTTCCTAAATATATTAAACAGATTTTTTTTTCACAATCTTTCCAGCTTACAGAAATCAGCTTCGGGACCATAACCCAGGGATCACACGATAAATATTTTAGGTTTTGTAGTCTTGTTCGCTGCTACTCAGCTCTGCTGTTACCGTGTGAAAGCAACCATAGACAAAAATGAATGGGCAATCCCATGTTCCAATAAACTTGATTTACAAATGCAAATGGCCAATCTACAATCTGGAGTTTGCCAACAACTAACTAATCCAATGCAAAAACACACGCGGAGCATATACTTCTGTGCAACACAAGGCCAAGGCTGACACACGAGCAGCACAGTGCCCCTGGCCTGTATTTTATTAGGGGAGAATCACCCGTAAGGAACTCTGGAAAACAGACTTGATGAGTATAATAACAGAAGCACAAACAATATCGTGCAGTAAACTTCTGAGCACCTACGCTGTTTATCATCGGCCCCTCTTCCGATGCTCTTCCCTGCCTGCCAAAACATCATGTCCTCTGGTTTTCTCCCGACCGCTCCGACCGCTCTCACAGCCTCCTTCACGAACTTTTCCCCACTGCTGTGATCTTTCCTAAAACATTGTTATTCCTCTGGGTTCTGCCCGATGATTGCTTCTCTCCACACTCCATAACCTCCCTTGATAATCTCATTCATTCTAAGGCTACATGTACAACCTACAGGCTAAAAATGCATCACACCCACACCTTAGGACTGGATATCCACAGAGCATTTCCAGCTGGATGAGCCACAAGGACCTCAAATCTCAAAGTCCAGAACTGAATGAATAGTCTTCCCCTAAACAGTTTCTAGCCTTATGTTCCTGTCTCAGTAAATGGAACCACCATCCACCTAAGTCACAATCGCAAACTTCCTCCTTAACTCCTCCCCTTCCTGTATCCCCTCTGATCTCTACCCTTATCCCTCACACTGTATGTGCCATCCCACATTCTCAATCTCTCCACATCTACCCACACCTCTTTCTCTCTGTCCTTGCCCTAAATCAGACGGCCATTATCTGCTGCCTAGATAACACCTCTGAACTGATCAACAGGTATCCAGGTTTGCCTCCCTCCAATCCAGTTCCCACAGCATAGCTACAGTGACTTTTCTTCTCATGCCTGGGGCAGATGATTTACCGGCCATCTCTCAGGCCACACCCACCCTTTGACAGTCCGCTCTGTGACGCTAGAGCTAAAAGTCTGCAAACTGCATTTCCCAGACTCCTTCGCAACTGCCTTCCTGTTAAATTCTGACAGTTGGAGCCACTGGCAAGAGACTAAGGCAGAGGAGAGAAGAAGCTCTTCCTGTTTTGCAGCTCCTGTCAGACTCCGCAGCAGCAGCTAGCTCCAGTTCCCCGCGCACAAGCCTTCCCTCCCCAGAGGTCCAAGCACCCCCTTAGCGGTTAGCACAGCTCTGTGGTGGTACCAACTCTGAGTGTCTAGGTCTAGTGACCACACCTGTTCCCTTCACCCCCTCCTGCCCCAGGGATGGCAGCTGCTTCCTGAAGTTTCTAATCTCTAGGTTACATCTGTGTTCCCGCCATTTGCTCTTTCAGCCCTTCTTTATCCTGTCCCCCCCGTAGCCTATATGAAAGCACCTGTATTTGGAATATTAGCATGCCATCTGTTACCTGACTGGTCCCTGATCAATGTAGTAGTACTTTGATACCAGCAGTGGTTCCCAGGAAATGAACCCTAAAAATGAGGTTCTAGGGTGGGGCCACTTACTTCTTTCTTGGGTCTGGAACAGTGTTGACCCCATGACTCTCTCCAACACAGTCACTACACAGAAGCTACTAGGTGTCCACAGAACACCCTGCCATCAAGTGAGTGGTGACCACTGCCATCCGGAGAGGGGGTTCCCAAGGCTCGCAGGGCTCCAGAGCCACGGTCTCTCTCTGGCCTCTCTCCTTGCCACCGCGCCCTCCTCCTCCCTCTTGCTCCAAACAACCACTCCCAACGGCTTTCCTCTTCAGAACCACTGCGCCCCTTTCACTCCCTTCACAGAACTGCTTCCCCAGCCTTGTCCGCCGGGTCCCTGGTCCTTGCTGCTCACCCAGCTAGCTCCCACTTGCTTAGACAGCACTTTTTCCAGGCGCCTTCCAAGACGGACGCGCAGCCCGACCTCATCCATTAGAGCAGTAATGCTGCTGCCTGTTAACTCTGCGTGCACAGTGCACGCCCCGCAGCTCTGGAGAGAGACAGGTGCTCTGTTCATCCTGATCGCAGCTCTAATCCCATACAGGTTTTCAATAACAGTTTGTTGAGCGAATGAACCAATCAATCCACGAATGAGAGGCATAGATTAATTCCTACTAGGAAAGATTTAAGGATTCCCTTTAAAGAAGGCAGGGTTTTATACTGGGCTGCTGGACTCAGTCTCCAGCGCTGCAGGAATTTTACAGAAAATTTCATCCATAGCTTCCACGGACATTCCCTCACAATGTAAATAAAGAGATTTATTTTTCTTTTAGGGGTATCCAAATCATCAAGCAGCTCTTGAAAAATAAACTTCTTGGGAATAAAACTTGTATCTTTGGGGTTTATCCATAGGCAACCACATAGGTAAAACTACTTCAAAAACATAGTAAGCAAACGCCCTCGGGCGTTATCGGCCCTGCCTGCTTTTCGAAGGCCTCGGAGGCCTCGCTGGCTTCCGACAGTGGCTCTAGTGTAAAATGTGTACTGATACCCCAATAAACTTGTTTTATTCTTTCCTTTCAAAAACTCACACACACCAGATTTCAGAAACTGCTTTAAACCAAGTGTGTTGTAAATCTGAACACTCCTTTCAGAACTCAGTAAATGGAAAGAAAAGCACTTCAACGTAGTAAAAATCTTTATATTGACCTCTCTATATAGATTTACTATATAAATTAGAAATGTGTTTCCGTATTTGGAACTCCATCTCCCCCACCCCAAGGAGCTGAAATAATAAGAGAAATGGCTATGTTTTAATACAGTTGTATGGTTTTATGGGTAAAAGTCACAGATCTATGTGAATTTTACTTCTTAAAACTTACCTTTCATACTTTAAATTTAGTTATGATGAAAGAGGTCAGACAGTGGCCAAAAGCTTCTAGGTTAATTTTTTTCTTCAAAATAATTTTTATTTAAAAGTAAGTTCTTAAAGCAAAGAAGGTTAATTTTTTTAATGCTTTTTGGCTATTTAGGTACGATAGGTTTATTTCCGCTGACTACACATTACCGAGACAGGCCAGTTAAGCCAGGAGAAGCGGAACAGGGAAACCAAGACAGACAGCTGAACAGACTGGCTAAGCAACTTCAGCCGGATACGGAAGTTCACCTCCCTGGAGACTGACATCTGGGCTCAGTTGTACTTCAGCTCCAGGCCCAGAAAGGCAGTAAAGCCAGCGGGCGAAGCCAGGCCCTGCTGCAAAGACAAAGGACCCCCTGCCCTGGCACTGAGACCAGGACCCTGAAACAGCACAGCTGGAGAACTGATGAGTACTCCGCTGAAGCCCTCCCTTGAGATTCCCCCGCCTGCAAGAGAATAAAAGCCTCAAGACAAAGGACCCAGCAAGCTCAGGCTCAAGCTCAGGCTCTTCCCCTAGGGAGCAGCCCATGCCATTCCCTTGGCCCTCTCCTCTCTCTTCCTCGCCCACAGGCACACATCTCCTAAACTCTAAGGGACCACAGGAGACTTGCAACTAGGGGAGCAATGGGCAGAGGCAGCTATACCAGGCTAATTCCCTGAACGTGACCCCAGAGCCCCCTTTTCTGTGGCTTCCCAGTGAGCTCAGGCAGCCCAGCCGGGCTCTCCTGTTGCTTCCTCCATGCTAGGCCCTCGCTTGTTTTACTGTTCCCAGCTTTGATCAGTGTGCCCTCAGAGTCACCTGGACTGGTGTTGTGAAATCTTTCCTGCATGAAGTCAAGAACCCAGGCACCACAACTGGTCTTAGGCACACCTGCTCAGTAACATTGCAACACTTTGAAATTCAAAGGTTTTAGTCGTTAGAAACTTGGTTAATCATTTACTTTTTTCCTAGATCTCTTGCTAGCCACAATATACTTAGCACAAATCAATGATGACACATCTTCCTATTTATTTCCAGGTAATTATATTAAGACTATTCTTGGCATGATTTTAAAATAGCACAGCAGAACAAAAGGAGAACTCATTCTCCAAAGTTACTTAGCTATTCAAAATAGTAAAATAATAGACAGGAGAAACAATGTTCTATTTCTTTACTTTGACAATAAATCAAACGCCTGGCTCTGCCCCTTTTTCTCTTCAACTTCTTCCTCACCCCCAAAGTCCTTAGTAAACTTGCAGCTTTTGACCTAAATGGGCTTGCTACACCTGAATCTCTCAGCCTCATTTCCCTCTGAGAAATCCGTTGAAGACAATGTCTCCCAATCACTTCTCTTCTGAGTTTCAGTTAAAGCTTAACTAGGTCACTGCGACTCTCTTTTCAAAAAAGAGAAGGAAAGAGAAGGAAGAAGAAAAGGGAGGAGAAATGGCCCCAGAGCACACAAAGACCCAGGAATGAATGAGAATACATCCTTCTAAGCATTGACAGCTAAGAAGTGAAAGTAAAAAAGTTTAGGCAACTGTTGGGCAGAAGGAGCCCGGTCGCCTACGCTTGAGTCACCATTTTGCCAACGGTTTCTCTTTGACATCACATTATTTGCCTCTCTGTGCCTGACTGTGTCTCATCTGGAAAACAATGACATTATCGCCTGCCTCGTGAGGCTGTCACGAGGATGAAACGAAACCCCTTATGCAACATGTTTAGAACAGCACCCACAGTGGGCACTCGGTCGTGTTACCCGTTACAACAATTTCCTCCATAGCCTGAAAAGAAAAGGCCAGTCCGTTCACACAAATTGAAGAAACGTGGGCAAGCTCAATAAGAAACTAGAGGTACAAGGGAAGAAAAATGGCAAGAGTGGCATAAAGCAGAGGAGCACTTCAGGTGTCGTGAGGAACGACACGGAACACAGGGGAGCAGCAGACCCTTGGGAAGGGAAGAGATCAGGCCAAAATGGAAACAAAGCTGAAGATGAAGGAATCACGGACATCAACACAGTTTTGTGACACAGCCAGGGTCTTCAGACCTGAAAGGGCTGCCCTGTTCTGCCAGGCCAGGGTTTTCCTCCTGTGCTCCCCCCAAAGCCCTGGGGGTTCCACGGAGCCCCCCACAGGAGCCTCTTTGAGAAGAGGGCGGGGAATCCTCATCGTTGCCTCCCAGCCATCTGCTACCACAGCTCAGGTACCGTGGCTCCACTTTTATCTGCTTCATTTACTCCCAATTTAAAGTATACTTTCCTTTGATTAAACGGTTCTATTTCTAAAGAAAAAAAAAAAGGAAAAGGAAAAGTACAGGAGGGTCACTAATCAAGTCCAACACTCTTATTTAACAGTCTGAGAAACTGAGGCGCAGAGAGGGGAAGCGATTTTATCTGAGCTCACACGTCTACGTGGCAGAAGTAGGATGGAGTAATTTCCTGCCTCACAGGCCAGAGTCCTGTCCACTCTTCTCTACAGGCGTGGTCCTCACCTTCTTCCCCATAGTGATACTCACCTATATTGGGTGCCCGTGTACTGTAGCCACGCCAACCTCCTTGACTTCCCAAACTCAGACTGACACCACGATCCACACCTTCACTGCCCCGTGTGCCCTTGACCACTTACCCAGCTATCGAACATCCACGCAAACATCAAAGCTCTCAAAATTCAGCTCAAATCTCTTCTATGGGGGCTTTTCTACTTTCTTTCACACCCAATTCCTCTTTCCCCATCCACTCCAACTAACCCTTAAGCCTACTGAATACTTTACATCCCATAAGATATAACTAGATGTGTCTGCTTTTCTGTGTTCGCTGACTAAAACATAAACTCCTTGAAATCTGTATCAAATCTCATAATTATGCATTATCCCCCAGGCCAGAACTGAATGTCCCACGCCTAAGAAGCACTGCATCTATATTTTTAAATAGTTTTAATTCTTTTCATTACCAAAGCAACAGAAAAAGCATAGAGTAAAAAATAAAAGGCTCCTATAAACCCAGACTTATCTAAGGGGTTGGCCGAAAGTTCGTCTGGTTTCTTTCTGAAGACGGCTCTAGTGGTGCTGAGGTGTCTTTAACTTCATTTGAAACAACTTTGTTAGATTGCACTGTGACAGCTGTCCTATCAGTGTGCAGTTAAAAAAAACTTACCAAAGGGGCAAAACTAGGTTTACAATGCTCTGTATGAAAAAGAATACAATAATTAATAAATAACAATACAAGAATAAGCTGTTTTGCCAACTCACAACTGTAAATTGACCCACTCTGTATATAATTCATACGCACAAAAATTAATTCCAATGGGATATTATAAATACAACTTTGTGCCTAACATTTTAAAACATGTCATTTCTTTATACAAATATTTTATTTCATTGTTTTCCTATCAATGAATAGTCACACTCTTTCCAACTTTTCAATAAAAAGTACCAATAGACATTTGCTGTATAGTGGCACAAATATTATGTAGGAATTGCTAGAAATGGATACATATTTAAAATGTTGATAAATATGTCCAATATCCTTCTAAAATTTTGCACTAATTTTGATTAATACTCCATCCCAAGAATGTGAGATTACCTTCTTCTTGTCCAATTCGGGGTACTATCAGTCTGACTAGTTTTTGCCAATCTGATATGTAAAAAATGGCATGTTATTAAATTTGCAGTTCTTAGGTTTTCAATGAAGTTGATAATCATTGTATATGGTAGTCAAGAAAGGGAGTGTTCTTACAAGGAAAAATTATTTTTTTAATAACATCAAAGTAGTATCTTCTGGTGCTTAAGATGGAGTTGAGAAGCTGCTTTTCTTATAACCCAACGCACAGATACTTGGCAGAGCGCCTCCAAAGGTCTTTCCTGCAGGCAGATAAGACGGAGCAATATTTCCAGGCCACTATAATATCATTTAGTCCAGTGGATTGAGATGCAGGAAGAAAATTAACTCCTTCACTATTAATCATCGTGGACTACTTTGGAAGAAGATAATGAGATAATTTATTAATGAGATCAATTTATTTGTAAACATAAATGCTTACAAATTCTTAAAGTTAATTTATGGCAGGGAATTCTATACAGTTGCCTGCTCTCGGTTTTCCAAGTCCTGTTAACGAAATAATGGCTTTCCAATCTTCATAAAGCCAGTCGCAATTAAATGACAAGTAAAACAGCGCTGAAATGTGCATGTCACAGATTCTTAAATGTAAAGGTCAAACCGTCAAAGACGTGAACTTCTGCTTCACTGACTTTTAGCAGAAAGATTAGTAGAGCGAGATCAGAGAAAAAGCTCTGACCAGCTTCTTTTAAAGATACTCCTAAGCTGGAGGGGGAGGGGAGGCCAGCTGTTAAGTCTAAAAGGGAGGAAGACATTGACAGTGACCCCTCGGCTGCTCACAGGAATACACAGTTGAAGCCCCTAATCACAAAAGAGAGTGGAATGGGCTTCCTGGAAAACGCCTTCTTTCCCAGCCTTTAGCATCCCTTTAGGAGGACACTAAGTCAACCTTCCGTTCTGTTACCATTATTAAAACGTGCTCTTAGGAAGGAACACAACAAACCCCCGAGGGAAGGATTTTAGCTGCAATTTTATTAGGAGAAGCAGGTATGGATGTGCACAACTACGTCCAGGGAATTCTCCAGAACCTTCTTCAGTGACACACGCAAGACCTAAAATACAAACCTAGCTAACAAGCAGAAGAAGATTAATCTATTGCTCTTTTATTAAACTGAGCGATACAGTACTCCATGTAACATAGTAGTTTTATCAACAAATCACAAGGCTGCAGTTCAGTATCACCCACCAGACATCAGCCTTACAAATACCTTTTGAACCAGGTCAAGGCACATCCTACGCAACCATTCAGCATGTCAGCACTTCCCCTTCTTAGCCGCCTGCTGGGTGCCTCCCGTTACTGGCTAAGGTGAGGCTAATGTCCCAAAGTCAAACAGGATGCGGGAAACATCGCATGAACGGACAGAAATCAATGGCGGCAGGAAGTAATGTTCACCATGGGAAAAAGACATTCACCAGCATAAGACTGGCTCAAGAAGTTCTTCCAGTGCAAGAAATTTGAGTAATCAATTGATTCATCAAACATTTATGGGGAGGCACATAATATACACAGAGCATTGTACTATGCTCTGGGGTAAAGGACCAGAGGAAAGCATACAAAGACAGCTGAGGTCCGGTGCCTGCCTCCAAGGAGTAGGCCGCCTCAGAAGGAAGACAGACAAGCTGACAGCAACAACTACAAAACAGAGCAAACTGAAGAGGGGGTTTGATAATGGGCTAAAGAAGAAAAAAGCGAATTTCAAATTCTAACTTGGCATACAGTGATAAGGACAAATGAAGGAAGCCATCGAAGCTGCAGAAACTAGCAACTAAAACACAGCTGGATAGGATTTTCTCAGGTTACACACGCTGATCTCCGCACATCACTAACCACCATTCGTAATACTCAGTGAAGCAACAGCTCTAACTCTTCCACTGTGGGCCCAGTTCAATGGAACGCAAGGGGAAAAGGCACCCAGTCAACTTGCACTGGACCACGTGGAACAGCACTTAGATAATCCCGGTTAGAATTAGAGACGCAAGCAGAGGGTAAGGCAATACTAAGGGTTGTGTACTAGACTCGGTGGTGCACCACAAATTTCAGGGGTAGGTTTAAAAACCACAGAGAAGCAGCGCCTGAAGTCTACATACCTCTCAGTTCTTAATAATAATAAAAAAAAAAATCACTGATTGTTTAAGACATTTAGCTTTTGTGGAGTTTTTTGTTACCTCTAGCTGAGAGCGCCATTTGAGGTGGTCAATCAACCAGGACTGGTAGCTCTCTGAAGTTACAGGTCATGTTTCTTTCATTCCTAGGCATCCCCGGTAGCACCTAGCACGAGGTAGGTACTAAAATATATGAGGAGAAGGAGAAAAATCAGGGGTCAGCTAGCACGCCCTGGGCTCTACCCTCAGCCGCGGAGGATACAGCAGGGGGCACAGACATCTGCGAGACGCAAATGGTGAGTCCAGGAGTAAACCCACGCCCTCGGCCTCCAAGCGCGATAGCCACCCGCGTCCAAGGGCGCCGGTTCTGCCATTCAGGTGGAAACAACTGGGTCCGGTCTCCCAGGCAGGTAAGACCAAGGTACGGGGACTGCAGTCTTTGCCTCTCCTTTACCTCACGCGGTATCAGCCCGAGTTAGGGAAGACCTGTGCTGAAATCGGGCCAACAATGTATAATGGCTCAAACGCCTCAGAGCATCGCGTCTTGCTCTCGTGATGGGGACTGGGTGGAACAGGTGCTCCTCTTCTTCACCCTGAAACAGACTCAGGCTGACAGGCTCTGCTGCCCTCACCACAGTCACTCTGATGGCTAGAACTCAGGCACGTGGCCACACCTACGTGCAAGGGAGGCTGGAAAATGGAAATATGGATCCTCACCCGAAGGTGGCTGACCCTTTGTTTCCAAAGGAAAGGGAATAACCTGATATCAGGGCCCAGATGAAGCAGCTGATGGAGAAGCTTGGCCTAGCGTCCTCTAAGAGTCACCTTCAGTAAGCTGTAATAGATAAATGCTGCCATGTGCACACTTCCCTTAGGGCCCTTATCAGGATTCACCCAAATAATACACTCACGAGGGGCTCATCTCTGAACCGGCCAACACTAGTAGAGCATATGGTCTCCCTCACAAAGGGAGCAAAGTGCTAAGCATGTCCTCGAGACCCTCAGCGACTGCACCTTCGGGGTAAGGGCCACCATGCCTTGGCCTCGGCACTGTCATCACCCGCACCAGAAGGTGACTCCTTCTCGGAGCAAGCCTTCGCAAAGAAAGCACGTTTCACTCCAGGTGCGTTTTATACATCAAACAACGGGCAGAAACAACACGGTGCTGGAACGTGGACACCGGGCGACTGGCTGACATACTCCTAGGCTATTTACCCTCCCCTCCTCCCAACGCAGGTGACGAAAACCACGCCACAGCCAAACGACAAATCAGCACGCGCCATGGACCCTTCGTAGTCTATTTCCGATGTCGAACCACTGCCATGCAAATGATCTGCTATTCACAAATACACGTTCTTGTAAGTTCAAGATGCATAAGTGTATCTTGATTTACCTTGCCGGCCTCCATCATGTCTTGTATATACCATCATCAATAAACATTTGCTGAGTGAATATAGTGCATTTATTTATTTTTGTTTGTCACTAGTTAAGCCTTCCACACCAGGGCTGTCAGTCCAGAGGACAAACACTCAGCTGTATGACGTCCTTGCTAATAGGTGTGGGATAAATACTTTCTGAGCGTGACAATGACAACCCTAGTGATGAGTATGACAGCACAATCGGTCACAATACGTAAAGGACTGTGCTATTTCATGCCTGTGGGTCCAATCACGGTCCACAAGTCGTGCAAGAGCCTAGGTCCCAAGACGGTTCCCTCGCCCCAGGCACTGTTCCTGTCTCCCACCCCCGTTTTGATTTTCTCTGCAGCGTGTCACCACCAGACGCATCTAACTTACGTGTGCCTGTCTTCCCCACTCCAGCAGTTCTGTGAGGCGAGGAACTGTGTGTCCGTGTTGCCCAGCACCACCACAGTGCCTGGGTGTTAGAAGTGCTCAACAGACATCTGCAGAAGGAATGGATGAAATGAGGAAGACATGTGGATGCCTTCCTCTATATCTGAAAATTTTAGTCGCAAAAGAAATTACCCCTGCAATGCTCCAGTATATTCTCATTCTTTTGACATACTCAGAACATCTAAAAAAAAAAAAATCTCATAGACAAGCCACCTTTTGTCATAAAGCAGGGTTTCTAGAAACTTGAGTCATTGTCATGCCATCTTAAAATGCCCACATAAACTGAGAAGGGACAGAATCTTCAGGATTGCCACTTCTGGCCGCCTTTCACCAGACACGAAGCACCTGTACTGGCCTCACCGCCGGCTCCCTCTCCCCTCCGCAGTCCCGCCCTGGGCGCAGCCCGGGCACCTGCACCCGAGGCCCGGAGCCAGACAGGAGGACGGGAAATTCCTTTGAACAGCTTCAGAAACAAATCTGCCTGAGTCTCACATGCATAAAATGATCAGACCCTAGACTCAGCTCTACTCATGAGAAGGAGCTAACATTCATTCAAAGAAACAATAATGGTTCAAGCTAAAATTCTCGGCTTTCCAAAAGTGCCCATGAACCCAATAAATTACTTTAGGCTATTGAAAAAAATTACTGAATGTTATGGAAAACAGTGTGGGGGCTCCCTAAAAAATTGAAAATAGAACTACCATATGATCCAACAATTCCACTTCTGGGCATTTATCTGAAGAAAATGAAAACACCGACTTGAAAAGATATATGCTCCTTTATGTTCATTGCAGCATCATTTACAATAGTCAAGATACGGAAACAACCTAAGAGTCTATCAATGGATGAAAAAAATATAGCACACCCATACAATGGAATATGATTCAACCATAAAAAGAAAATCTTGCCACTTGCAACGACATGGATGGAGCATTACACTAAGGGTAATAAGTCAGATGAGAAAGACAAATAGTGTATGATTTCACTTATACATGGAATCTGAAAACAAAAACAAAGTCAAAACAAAAGACACACACAAACACACCAAGCTCATAGACATAGACAACGGATTGCTGGCTGCTGGAGGCGTGTGGAGGGGGAAAGGAGGGTGGATGAAAAAAAGTGAAGGAAGTCAAAGGTACAAACTTCCAGTTATGAAGTAAATGAGCAGCGAGGACATAATCTGTAGTATGATGACCGTAGTTAATAACACTGCATCGCATATTTGAAAGGTGACAAGAGAGTAGATCTCATCACAAAAAAAATAAATTGTGACTATGGTGATGGATGTTAACTAGACTTGTAGTAATCATTATGCAAAATATATAAATATCCAATCATTATTTTGTACATATAAAACCAATATAGTGTTGTATGTCAATTACTCCTCAATAAAAAATAAATTTTAAAAATTCTACTGAGACATAAATACAAATATATGAAAAACTAAAGAAAAAAATCACTGAAATGTTACTTTTAACTTGCAAAGCTATTGTTTACTTGATGGAACTTTAAAATCCACATTTTATCAGATTTTGGCATATGGAGAAGAGGAATTAAAACATATTCCCAAAGTAAAGGTAAGAGACAGCCATCTTGAGAGGATGTAACACAAAAGATATTTTACACCTCAAACGGTTTAACACACTGGACATTTTACACATTACAACTTTTTAGAATGGCAAAGTTTTTAAATTCCAGAAGAAGAGCTGTTTTATTAACACCCTCCACCACACTTCTCAAATGTTCCACTGAGACTTTCTTCAGATACACTCTGGCCAGAAGGTTTGCTGCAGTGTTTTGAAGTGAATACTGCGCCAGTGAGCCAGTAAGGACGCATTATGTGTTAAACCCACAGCTAAGCGTGGGAAATACTGAGACGAAGCTATAACTTCATGACAACTGGATTCACCACACAATTACAAAGGACAGACCGGCTGATGGCTGAGGCTATTTCTAGTTCATCTGCTTTGGTTTGACTCCAGAACAACTTCACATAGATGTAAAACTTCACCGGGCATCAAGTTAAGGCATGCAGCAACAACGGAAACGGAACTTCAAAGCAGTTCAAGTAGGTGGAGAATTCCTGCTTTTAATACTTGATGCTCTAACACTTATACATCTTTAGAGCTTATTAATTTTTCTAGAGACATTTCTCTCTTTTTTTAAATAAGATTTTATCCTGAAATGATTTTCAATTTACAGAAAAGTTGCCAAGACAGTACAGAGTTCCCCACCTACCCCAATGTCAACATCTTACAATCTATTATTATAAACTAAAATCCAGGTTTTATTCAGAGTTCCAGTTTCTCCACTAATGTCTTTATTTTTTTATTTTTTATTTATTTATTTTTTTGGCTGTTGTTGTCCCAAGATCCAATCCAGGACATCCCAGTGCATTTAGGACTCCATTCCTTCTAAGCTCTATTGGTCACCTCAGACGTCTTTCCCTGGGACACAGAGCGGGTGGGACAGCTGCTGTTGTCACTACTAAGCTGGGTAAACTGAAGCTTGAAAATGCCAGGTGACCAAGACCCCTCAGCAGGGCAGGGAGGGCAAGGGCCACCTCGCTCTACACCCTTCCTTGATGTCTTCTCTTCCCTCCAGGACTCTTGGCTTTTAGAGACCCCTTTGGAATGTCCCACTTGACCTACCTCATCCCGGTGCAGATAAGCTGCCCCTACTAGAGTGGGCCCAGCCCTGGGGGAAATCCACCCCCTGCCCCATCACCTCTTGCCCTGGATGTGAGGGCCAGGACAATGTCATAGTGACATCAGCCTGCGCAAGCCCTGGGTAAGAGATAGAAACACTGCTATGTGTCTATGCAAATCATTTGTGATAGACGGAAAATACCTCAAATTATTTTCTCTGAGTTTCTGTAAGATAGTCTGTTTCCCCGCCCCCTGAATCTGGGCCAGCTTTATGACTGGCTCTGACCAAAAGAACTCAGCGGAAGTGATGTCGTACCAATCCTGGGCCTGGGGCTCAAGAAGCCTCCCTGCTTCTCCTCTCATTCTCTTGGAATCCTGACACCATCAGATGATCAAGCCTGAGCTCACCTAGTGGTGAGGCCACATGGAGAAGAACTAGTCACTCTGCCCGCAGCCTGCCGCTGGCCAGACCAGCGAGTTAGACCATCCTAGACCCATCTGGGTGACAGCTGGCTGACTGTGTGCAGTCCCAGGAGTGACCCTGGGCGGCCTCAGAACCGTCCAGATGAACCCAGGCCAAAGTACCAACGCACAGAACTGTGAGCAATAAATGACTATAAATGACTTGTCTTTAGCTGCTAAGTTCGACGACGGTCTGTTATGCAGCAAAGGCTGGCTGATACTAATCCTCATTTCTCCCTCGCGAGTGGGATCCCAATTTTGCTTCAGGAGGTACCAGTGGCTGCGACAGTCTCAAGACACTTCCCTCTTAATCTTATTTGCAGATCACCTGGGTTTTCTGCTTTTCCACTTCCCAAATTGCCTCTCAAAGTAAAAGAGACGGAAGAACCACACAAATTATACAAACATACATGATACCAAGTAAAGCGTATTTCCTTCCCGCACCCAAGCCCCCAACTGTCAGGCTGCACAGGAACACGCAGCATCGTGCAGTGCAGAGGAAAGCTCTCCTCCCTCGGTAAACAAACACTGCCAGCCCAGCCCCACCGCCTGAGGAGTGAGGTCATGGCCACAACGTCACATACTCCGTCCTGAACTCCCTCCAGCTTGGCTTTGACCCCCAACTAAGCAGTTCCAGTTTTCTAGTCCCATGGGTTTCTGGTAATGAGCTCCAAAACACCCACATGCAGCCTCTTCAGGCAAAATGACATCACATGCAAAAAAAATTTGCCCTTAGAACCAAACCAAACTACCACAAATTTAAACACGACATGGTCCTAAATTTTCAGCAGCAGTGATGGCCTCTGTGTAGGAGCTCCATGTCACACAATGCCATTATTTATCTTTTTTTTCTAAAGAGTGGTACTTTCCAGGGAGAAATGCTGTTATACTAGGCTATGCCCACTTCCCGCATCAGCCTAACCCCAGCCGTGTTTTAAATCCACAACACCGGAAGGATACGAAACACAGTCGTTCCGACAGTGGCTCGCCGAGAGGTGGGGGGTACGGTGTGGGGTGTGTGGAAGAGCTCTTCCCAATTTCTAGGATATCCTGATAGGGCCTTGTTTCCTCTTGGGCATCATCCATGTAATTGATTCTACCTCCAAATGTATTCCGAGAATTCTGAGTTCACAGCGCAGAGACTTTTTAGTCAAGGCAGCCATCACAAACAGTTAAGTTATGGCTCACTTAGTGATGAATAACCTCACTTAGACTTGGAAAAGAGATCAATGGACTGCTCCTATAATTAGACACAGAGCAAGAACAGAAATAATCTGGCCCTCATTTCCACTTCAATAAAGCCTTTTCTGCTGTCAACCTGTTCAGGCAATTAAAATCAATTCCAGTTTCCACTTCCTACATCTTAATATTCTTTGCTCTTAAGAGAAAGAAAGAAATTAGGTAAACAAAACCTGAATTTCATAGGGTAGAATTGTATACCTGAAGCCATGTAATTTTATTAACCAACGTCACCCCAATAAATTCAATTTTTTTAAAAAAAATCTGAATTTTAAATCTAAATTCAAATTGCCTGGGGCTATTCACACCTGAGTAAATAAACCAGTGTGGCATAAACTGACAAATATTTCATATATATGTAAAGTAAGTTTTTATAAAGCATTCACCCACCTTTATCCCAGCCTTTTAGTTGAGACGGCACACTGTGGAAAACTCCACACGCAGAGCACCCGTCCTCCTGGTACTTCAAGGTCTTTATGAAGGAGCAGAACTTTCTAAACAGGAAACCAAAGGGCAGAAAGGCGGGGCCATTTTCCTCAGTGACACCAGAACCCCAAATTCCTGGCATTCCTGAGCCATAGATTCAAGGCTCACATCATCATACACCTGATGCTTTTCATGTGGAGCTGGGTTTGGTCAAGTGCTGAACATGAAACTTAAATTGTTTTTCTTCTGCAATTTAATCAAAGTGACAAATAGAAAGGAAAATTAAACTTTGACACGACCGGAGGCAGTACCCGTCCCCATGAAAGACTACCCCCACTTCGTACTCTGACTTCCACGTATTCTAAGGCTGCCGTCAGCAAAGTCGATGGGACGACACGCTGGAAAAGCCCCAGCCTCTGACTTTCCGAATACGTAAGTCTAAACGCAACGGGTCACAGACAGCAGACATGGAAACCATGTCACCGTGGCGGCTTTGATGTTTAGAAAAATAAACAAGGTTCCAGTGAAAGATAAATTTATTCATAAATACAAAAACTTATTTAGTATTTAATATCTACTTGTGAAAAAAGAAATCTGTGTCTTACTAAGAGCTCTGAGAAACCCTTGACATATACACTCTTTGCCTCACTCCCCACCTGAACCACCAAGTAATTATGAAGCACCTGGGCTCTGGTCCAAGCCTCTTGTATGATGACACTTTGCCAGATGGCACCTGAGGTGGTCAGGTGCTTCTTAGTTGGTAAATAGGCAAGGACACTACGCAAGCTCACTCCTCATCCGTACATACTCTAACTTCAGAAAGCCACTGCTAGCTGTTTTAAAAACACATTTCCTTTTCTTTTTAAAAAAATACTTTATTTATTTATTTTTAGAGAGAGGGGAAGGGAAGGAGAAAGAGAGGAAGAGAAACATCAATGTGTGGTTGCCTCTCATTCGCCCCCTGTGGGGGGCGCAACTTGGCTCACAACCCAAGCATGTGCCCTGACTGGGAATCGAACGGGCAACACTTTGATTTGCAGGCTGGTGCTCCATCCACTGAGCGGCATCAGCCAAGGCCACACTTCTTTTTCTTAGGATGGAAACTCCCACAGGCTGGGAAACAAGAGTTAATGTGACTCATTACCCAAGAGAAGCTGCAGTTATTAGGAATTGTAAACAAAAGATGAGTTACTGAGTTTGCCTCAACAGAATGAAGACAAAATAGATTCCCCTGAGGAGCCAGAACTGCAAAATCCAGCAGTTTTAAGTACCCGTCCCGTAGATATTTGTATCCTATTCATTGATGAAAAAAATAAGAGATCCAGGCTTAAGATGCCATTATTCAGCTTTCAAAACTGCAGGATGCTTTCTCGCAGGATTTGGTTCAACCAACGACACGATGGGGGGGGCGGGGGGGGTAGGATTTCTAAGCTCTGTGGTCAAGCAGCCAGATGGACCCTACGTTCAGAAATTAGTCGGAAATGCATGAGCCCTTATGGAATTCCATGGGCTAAGCAGGATTTTCTCTGCATGACTGAGATTTTCAAAAGTTAAGGCTCTAATGAATTACCATGGTATCCTGAATTTCCCTACTGTGACCAGAAAAACAATTACTCAGCGCACTGTTCTCCGTTTCACCACGGAGCCGCAGCAACCACTCATTCTGCCTCAACATCTGTTTGTCCCTTTTCACGACCATTCCAGTCCAGAAAAAGAACCGATACATTTTACTTCGTGTCCCCTGAAGGGTGCAGGTCGAGCGCAGCAGCCGTGGGCACCACTGCTGAGCTTTAATCATGAGAAACTTCTGGACACCAGCGATTCTCTTTCAGGAGGGCGGGGGCAGGCAGGGCACTGCGTGAACATCTACCTCAAATTCCGGCTTTTGCTCTTTATTCGCTGTGGGAGTTGGAAAAGATCTCTCACACATAAGAAAGTTAAGAAGCAAGGGAGTGAATTTATAAGGTCACCAGTGATTCCGTGCATGTGGCAAGAAATTTAAAAGATGAACACAGAATAGTAGTTCTTGAGTTTTTTGGTCTTAGGAGCTTATCCGAGAAACTTCTAGAAAACACCAATACATGCACACATTCCAGTAGCCAACATGTGGTATTTAGAAAGTTCCACTATACGTTTTGAGAAAATGAGAGTAAAGGAGATAAATAATGTCTTAATACGACCTTGAAAATTGTTTTGGCATCACAGGCCCTTTTACAGGGTCTCAGGAATCAGGAACCCCAGGTGCCCTCAGACCACACTTTGAGAACCACTAGCCTAGAATATATCTAAACATCAGAAAGCAGGAAAACAATCAAAGACGGCTCGAATCATACCAAAGGATTCAGGAGCCCACACGAGGGGTTCCCACTGGTGAGGGACGGCACAATTTTAGTATCAGTAAGAATGAATGCAATGGACTGAAACACTAATATTTTAAATTCATTAAGTCTTAAAGAATCACTCGCCTGTCTGTCCCTGCCTCCATCTCTGTCTGTCTCTCTCAATGGTTACCTTTGGAGAATATTACTAATCAGCTAGCGAACAGAGCCAACTAATTATTTTGAAAGCTGGTAAATAGAGAGGAAAAAATCAGGTGTTTTTCCTGCCTTCCCCACAGAAACTGTACCTCAGAATAGCTAAATGCCTGATTCATAGGTGTTTCCCTTTATAGAAGCATTCTAGATCACAAATGAAGAAATGACTGAAATAAGATTTTGAATCCCCTAATGAGCTGATGGATTTAGGCAGCAACAATCACCACTGACTGTCAACATATCTCTCTCTCTCTCTCTCTCTCTCTCTCTCTCTCTCACACACACACACACACACACACACACACACGTGCACAACTGATGTGAATGTAAGCGGCTCCTGGCAGGAGTGCACAACGCTCTTAAAGTATCCTCAACAAAAAACAAAAACTAAGCTTGATCCAGCCTCTAGATGTAACCACCAGTTCAAAAGAAATACAGCAGCCAGAGGAACATTCAACAGCAATGTAATCAGCAAAGTCCAGCCTATGGGAAACTTTGCAGAATGCATGATTCACTTCAGCAACAAAATAAATCGCAAGGAAAAGATAGCGAACAGTGAACCTATATATTAAAAGGGACTCAAGAGGCATGTCAACCAATTGCAATGCATGGACCTCACTTGGATCCTGATACAAATCAACTGAAAAGAAAAACGAGGAAAACAGATGAATTTGAGCGCTGACTAGATATTCTATAATTAAATATACTAGAGAAGGTCTTAAATATGATAATAATATTGCAGTATTTTAAAAGTCCTAAGTATTTCAAAGATGCGTACAAAAACACAAATGAGTATGTCAGAGATTTGCTTCCAAATCATCTGGGGTGGGGAGAGGACGCTGGGGTTCGGATGAAGCAAGACTGCCCTTAACCTGATCATTGTTGAAGCTGGGAGAAAGGCACATAGGGTTCATTATAATATTCCCTCTATGTCTGCATATGTTTAAAATTTTCCTTATTAAAAAAAGAGCCGTGAAAACACTCTGTGTCCCCGTGCTTGGGAACGTGGAGCACCACTCCGCCTTCAGGAAGCACTTCGGGGTGCGGGCTGCAAATCTGACCTGGATGCAGAAGGTTCAGAAGGGAAGTTCTGAGTCGGCTCCAAACCTGAGACAGCTTCCCAGCACAGCAGGAAACAAAATCACATTTACAGTATGATCATCACCAAGAAACAGAAACAAAAACCACAGAAAAAGGTGTAAAAAATTCTTCACAGATAGAGAAAATACAAGAATATAGCAAGTTACTTTCTCCTGGTTACAGTGACTGTGGCACACCCTTCTGCATGGCGTGGGCCCAGCTCCCACTCGGAGATGCACAGGACCCACGCCCACAGATAGGTTCTCTCGTGGGTAATCAGATTTGCAATATACCTAGGCTGTTTTGACGCTTGCTCTTTGCTAAAACTCCCTCACCCTGCAAATACCTTGCAGGGGCCAGTGTGACTGGCTCAACCACTTTTGCCTTTTCATTTGCTAATATCCTTCTTCTGTGATGTAATGAGGGGCATTGGCTCCTTTGTGGTAACCTGGGGATAGTGAGTGAGGACCATCTTGTAATGTGAGGAGACATAGAATAAAGGCCTGTCATGGTAGAGGCCGTGGCTTTTGCTCCCCTTGAGAGAAAAGCCACGTTGTCGTCCTTATTCCTCCACTGGACTCAGTAGTCCGTGTGTATGTTTTATTTCATCCATAATGACGCGGACACTGCTAGTCGGTGTCTGCATTAAGTGACTACGTGAGTTTGCTTTTCTTTGCTTCTATTTCTGTGAATTTTCTAAATTTTCTTTAATTACTATATTGTTTTAAATTATTATATTGATTTAAACTTTATTTTAAAATTATTTATACTATCAAAGCTCTAGAGATAGCTATTTTTATATCATCATACCTTGTTATATTTTCTATGACCCTTTCTATGGGAAGAGTATTATAATAATGAAGAAAACACTGAAAACTATTATTGAGGAATTTTTTAATTGAATTATAAAAGCAAAACAAGAACACCCTTTTTATATTTGGGAAGGGGGGATAGCCTTCATTACCTTTTCCTCTACAAATAGAAAAGAACTGCTATTTTATAAAACCTCATTTGGATAAACTAGCTCAAGATCTCCTGAAGTCTTTCTAAAACCTCAGTTTCAGGAAGTCTGGGACCTAATGAAGGAGCTTCTGTCCAGATGGAGGACAGATCTGATATAGAGGGTGGGGCTAAAATAGGGTTACAGTTGTCTGTGTGAAAAAGAATGAATAATACAAGAATAAAGTCTGTGGTTTGCATACTCACAACTGTAAACATTCTTTTGCCCCACTCTGTGTACATCCAAATACTCTGTCCACCCAGCCCCATCATGCCACCTCCCACTGCCTTGCATCAGCTCAAGGAAGAGAAAGAAAAGTTTAGTTTAATGCCAAGATTCCACCCCAGGTAACACCATATTCCAAAGAAATTTGTGCCCCACCATCAAAAGTGGATATTTTTTTTTTTAAAGAAAGAAATAGGCAACAGCTTGGAATCCTATGCAAGCTTCAATTATTTCACTTTGTAAATAAATGAAAGAATTTATGCACCAGTGACTATTAATAATTGAACATTAAAAAGTGCTGGAAATTTGGCATAGATAATGGTTATGTTTCCACACAGGTCTAATTAAAGTTGATTTGGATTGCATGGCGCCTTTTTTTTTAAACCCTGCTATTAAACAAACAAATAACAACAAGGAAAAAAAAAAGCTAAAACTGCCACTTTTATGCTTTATGTATACTGTGGGAGTCTGCATCAAAGTGAGAGAAGCAGCACAAAGGACTCGATATAGGGCAGTGCAGCCTTGCAGCCGGCGGTGAGAGCTTTGGACCAGCCTGCCGAGGTTAGAACCGCCGGCCTGCCACTCACCCGCCGCGAGACTCTGGGCAGGCTGTGCGACCTCTCTGGCCGCAGGAGTCTGTCAGCTACACAGTAAGGATGGGGGGGGGGGCGTGTCGGAGGGTTGTTGCAATAACTGGGCTGAGACACGGAAAACGCTCAGGACAGTGCCCAGCGAATACACGCTCCACAAATGCTGCCTAGTGTTGTCGGTAGAACCTAACATTCCGTCCTCCTACTCCCCACCCTTTTTTCTCTTTTCACCCCAGAAATAAAGATTTGACAAGCTGCTTATTCTTTAGCCTCATCAGAGAATATTGTCATCTATTTTAAACCTTGACTTTTCTATTTCCCAAGAGCAGAAATGAACTTTTTCTCTAGGAAAAAAAAAAAAAAACCCAAACCCAACAAACCACAAAGATGATGTTAGATTCCCCTTTATTTTGTATCAATCACAAAGAGCAGCAAATTCCTAACTCCTTGAACCTAGAAAGAATCTCACTGACTCTGAGGTCCCAGGAAATCCTCAGAATTAAAGGGAGTGACTTCCCAATCCCACCCAAAATCCTTTGTATTGGGGATCTAGTTTCTAGTTACACCAAGTCCCTCCAGGCTCTTCTGAGGGGAAAAAAAGAAAGACATTTCACAATCCGTGCCAATGACAATGATCTTGAGAAATTTATATCTATTCTTAGAGAAAGGGACACAAGTCTTAAGAATACTTGCACATCATTTACCACTTTTACTCAAAAGAAAATTCTAAGTGTGCTGGTACTATTAGGGAGATTCCCGGATTGGGAACTTAATAACAGGCCATAAAAAAGGATGCTGAAATCATAAAATAAACCTAACAATACATAAAATTTTTTTTAAAAAAACCCAAACAGTATTTTCTAGGCTACAGGAGTGGGTAAGGAGAAATGGAATGGGATTCACACATGCTTCGGGCTCAAAAACATGAGCACTGATTGGGATGAGTGCTAAGCCACCTTACAAGGCTTGGACTGAAGAAAAGAAGTTGGTAGACAAAGAAGATAAAAGAAATCTGAAGTGAGTGCTGTCCAGATGGTACAGTGTATAGTGCTGAGTACACAGTAAAATATTTATTAGGAATGGGTACAAATAGTCCATTAGGTATGAAGTCATATCTCTGATTTCACATATTTGCACCCAAGTTGAAGTGCATGTTATGAGACAAATCTGTTATTCACCAGAATTCTTGGAAAATAAACAGTATTTATGTGTGCTAGTTGTTAAGGTGTACCTAATTCTTCCTCACAGCTGCCTTAGCGTGGGGAGAACTTTGATACCCAAGTGAGAAAGAACAAGAAATAGGGACAGAATCAATAAAGCAAGTGAAAGGCCACAAAGGTCAAACCATGACCCTTCAAGCCTATTCCAGGGACCAGATTTCCCGTGGAAACAGGTGTGGAAGGAACTGTAGCCTCAGAATGCACGTGAGTGACACAGGGACAGCTCTTTAGGGATCGGAAACACAGAGGGAGGCCTGAGGAAGGCAGACATGGGAACGTGGCATCTCCAGAAGGCATTGGATTGAGCCAAGTTTAACTAAAAATCTCCAAAGTGCAAGGAAAACCAGTTGATACGCTCGGTTACCACGCTAAACGGTTGCTGGTGTAAGGAAAGAATGCAAATGCATTCAAAGATCGGAGATCCAGGGGAATCTAAAAATCATTGAGGTCATTTGATTAAAGGTGGTCCTGGGTCGTAGAGTAACCCAATGACATGCTAGGCCCTAAGGAACCCGTGGGACACCAGACAGCAGGACGACTTCCAGGACCCGGCTGCTTCTCCAGGGCGTGGATCCCAGCGGGTGGCCCAGCAGGGCCGAGAAACACGGTGGTGGTTGAGGCCTCCAACTGTGAAGCAAAGGTGCCTGGTTTGCACCTTATTCCTGCCAACCACAAGCTCGATTAAGAACCTGTTCTGTGTGCTCACATCACACATCCACCCCTGAATTTTCCCTCTGGCCAACTGCTCTTCGTTAGGGTCACCAACAGATGTTCTCTGTGACCCTACAGCACACAACACAACTGTACCCTGTCCCCGTCTCAGCCGTTGCAGAAAACACACTCTCAGCCCGAACCTTGTATATTCTGTTCTATCAGCGATGTGCTGCCTAGTTTCTTTATTTTCCCGTTCTCCCTTCAGGCCTCGCAAGCAGGACCCCCAGAAAATCTAAATACACTGCAGACCTTGGCCACTGCCCATGGCTTCTCACGTGCCTGCAACTCGCTCCTGCAGAGCTGAACACTGAGCCGCGAGCCCAGGCCTCAGCAGCGACACGCTGGGCGGCGTGGTCCCCACAGGCCCGGAGGCCTCTCCCAGCCCGGGCTCTTCTCGCTCACTCTTGGGCAGCTACATTCTCAAAGCGGTGGCCTTTAACATACACGGGAGGCCACGATTATCACTAGGGCCCCAAACTCTCCTGGTTTTCCAAAGTATGGACCCTGATTTTAACTTTAAAAGCCGAGAAGTAGAAGCCCACCATCAAAGAGGAGTAATGTGGTAAAATAGCAGAGGGCCACACCTCTATATTTTATGCTATTCTTTGACATCACCACCCAAGACTAGGGCACCCTCCGAACACTAACCCTTTCCTCATCTTTCCACACTCCTCTCTCCAGAGTGGCTTCTCAGGGTCACACACCCGATAAAGGTCTGGTTCCAGGGCCCAGGGAGCCACACCCCCGTCCCAAGCTGCCAGTATAAGCAGTACGGCCTGGGGATGGTCCCCAGCCTTTCGCAGGCCTCAGCCCTCCTGCGTAGCAGTTCCAGTGCTGAGACCTGCCAGCTGTAGCGCTCTGTGATTCTAAGGTCCCCGTTTATTCTTTGGTGGCCTGAGTGTAGAAAACTGTCACAACGTGAAAACCCTGGGGTTCAACTTATGTAGAAGGCAAGCTCTTCATTATAAATTTCTTCAGCATGGGATCTTTCTGATTAGCCGCCAGGCCCAATAAGAGCAGCTACCATTAACGGCCAACTACATGGCAGGCACTATTCTTGGAAGTTCGCGACCCTCACTGAGGCTTCCTGAAGGATCCTCAGGAGACTGGGGTTTTTTAGCTACTAGTTAGCTCAGCCCCCTCTACTCTGTGGAGCCCAAGAAGCAATACTTGGTGGACTTATACCTCATCTCCCACTTTACAAGCCTTACGGTGCCTAGTAAAGATGTACACAAAGGGACAGGGTACATTTGTAAGCCACAAGAAGACTCGTATCCAGAATAAACTAAGGTTTTCAAACAAATGCCAAGAACAAAGTGGCTGGTTTACTTATTTTGAGAGCAAGATAAAAAAAATTATCAAGGCAGGGTCAAAACTACTGCTTGGGTAAAAGAGTATGAAACAGCAGATGTCAAGGACAGGCAATGCTAGTCAGTAACTCTTCGTTCTCTTTATTAGAGAAAAATGAGACAATCCTTAAAGCCTCAAGTCCCAGGCAGGAGAACCCAAGTCTTGGCCTCTAGAATACCCCGGGGTCTAACTTGTAGGGGTGTCTAACCTGCGGCCCATGGGCCGCATGTAGCCCAGGGTGGCTGTGAATGTGCCCACACAAACTCGTAAATTCACTTAAAACATTATGAGATTTCTGGGGGGGACTATGTGTTGCAATGTATTTCATGTGTGGCCCAAGATAACGCTTCTTCCAGTGTGATGCAGAGATGCTAAAAGGTTGGACACCCCTGGGACTCTAAAGGAGCTGTAGTCTATAACCTTGAGTTGGGTAGAGTGATTTTTCCTTGGGAATAGTTTGTGGGGTCGGCAGGGTGGGGGAATCGAAGTTTTCTCACTACCTTAATAATGTATAAATCCATGAAAGACCTAATTTACCAAATTATACAAACAATAAATACCAGGAGTCAGAGAGGAAAGATGTAGCATCATGTTGGACTTGGACTTGGTTTGGGAAGGGGAAAATGGATGAAATGTGGAAAAAGGGGAAGAGAGGCATTAGGACAGGGCAAATTAAAGGCAAAAGCAAGCATGGACAGATTCCTTGGGGAAGAATGAGACAGAGCTACAGAGAGCAGAGTGAGTGGCTGGCTGGCAGCAGAACTGCTCTCGGCGATGAAACATTTCATTCCAGAGCAGGTCTCTTGAGTGCCGAGGGCCTTCTCCCACTATCTGTCATCATCATCCTCAGCCTGAAAACATGGACACTCTGGTCCTGCGCACTGTCATTTATCTAATCTTCTCAGAATCAGTAAGGAAAAAATGCTGTATCTGACAGCTGGCATGCTTAAATGTTTTTTATCACAACCTTCGGATGTTTTTTGAAATGATCAGATTTAGCATTTTATTATAAAACCCAACCCAAGTGTTTTTTTTTTTTTTTTCTTGTGAGCCTTTCAAACAAAACCCTTTTCCTTTGCAAGCATAAGCATCGCTGGCTCCAATGCCTCACCACTCAGAAATATTTTTTGAGCACTTAGGTTACTGCTTAGAAGCTACAGACTGGTGGGCTTGCTCTCCCCCAGTCACTGCCAAAGCAGGACACGTATTACAAATGACAATAGATGCCGCTACCCGGGCTTCCTACTTACCCTCCCTTCAAAGCTATTGCAGTGGGAGCCACCGAGGACTCAGTGAAAGCTGGCCCCTCTGAAGGCTTTGATTACACCATCAGTCACCTTCAGAGGCAACATAGCCACGCAAGGCAAAAAGGGCACCAATCACTCCAGCAGCTGGAGATTCTAAGAACTCAAGTGGTTTAAGTGATTCATGTTTTCTGTAGTAACACAAAGTGATTAGAGGTGCATTTTTCCTGATAAAATATCACTCCCAGGACATACTGCAAAAATAAGAGAAGCGGGGCCCCAAACCATTTAAACCTAGACTCCCAGCTGAATTTCCATCAAAACTCAAGGTAAGGAGGTTTAGGGAAATGGATAACCTATTTTTAATAAAAAGAAAAAAAAAAACAATTTACCTCATTTGAACCCTGATCAAGATCTTCTTGTCCTCCCCAATCCTGCAATCAGCCTGGGTGACCTGAATACCCAAACGCATGGACACCCTAGTCTCTATTTCCTGACTGCTTCACATCCAATGAAAGACCCTTTCCTCCATGCCACCTGAGCCAGCCACTGCCCAGACAGACATCCCACCCTCTGACTACAGTACCCTCAGCTTCAGCTTCCTCATCAAAATCCCCTTCACTGGGATCAACCACTAGGGCCTCATCGGAAGCTTCATTTAGTATCCCTTCTTGCTCAATTTCATTTCCAAAAGCCATCATTTCCAAAACATACTTTTTATAACACCCTTGCCAAATGCCAAATTTAACTTGCTCACCCTTTTGTCCTCCTGCCAAACCCCAGCCTTAGACGATACCTACTGTGTAGCTCCAAGCCGAGCACCTGGGCACAGGAGGAAGTCACATGCAGGCAGACAGTGGCATTCTACTTTCATGAGCGTCAATGGCAAACAAGTACTGCAAAATGCTGGGTGGTCCTATCACATTGCTCTCGCAGACTCCTTCTTTCACTCCTCTCAACTGTTATTTCACTTTCAAGCTTCCACCCCTTCTGACACCCACAGCACCAGCACCAACCCCAGTCTCAAGCAACCCTGTCACCTAAAAGAGAAGTGGAACCCATCCCACTTCAATCAGCTGTTATCAGACGTATGCCCCTACAAACTTTCAGTTTCTCCCCTCCCGTTGCATCATGCTCCCTCCTCTCATCCAAAGACAACCACTCCACTGGGGCTTTAGATCCCCTCTGTCCGGCCTTCTCATAATCACATAATCAGGCTCACATAATCAATTACCCTTTTTTCCTCCTGTGTATTCAATCAACTTGTCCTTTCAACCAGATCCTTCCCATCGACACTTCAACATCCTCAAGTCCTACCTTTAAAGCCCTGCAGCTCAACTTCATGTGTCTCTAGCTAGTGCCTGCTTTCCTTGCTTCCTTCCCAGGAAAACTAAAAATTGGCCTCCTTGCATATGCCCATTTTTTCCTCCCCCATCCATTTCTCAAACCATTCCAATCAGGCTGCTCCATCACTCCTTGAAACAGCTCTGGTCCAGGTCAACAATGATCTCTTTGTTGCCAAATTCTAAAGCGAATCCTTTCTTCATTCTTTATCTTTGGGCAATGCTGATCAATTTGCTCCTTGAAACCCTCCTTGCTTTGGCCTCTACAACCACTGCTCCCCTTCCCACTGCTGTTCCTCCCTTCCTTTTGTAGGCTGGCTCCCCTCTATCTATTGGGCAGGGTTGGAGCTCCTCAAACTTTAAACCTAGACCTCCTTTTCCTTTTACTGTACATCGGCAGTCAAAAGCCCAACCACCTACAGGTGTAAGTGAAGCATCCAACTACAGGGAGCAAAGCTGACTTCCACTTCCCTGTCAACACACAGCAGAAGAGCAGGATAACAGGCAACAGACCTGAGGCGTCAGGTAAGATGACAACAGGGAGAGAGGCACAGACTAGAATTAAATAGAGAGCAGATACTCCTAATACATCAACAGTTACTTAGCTCAAGCCAGAAGTCCTCAGTTATACATGAAAAGTCACAATTTTTAAATCCTGGCAACCACATCAATTAGGATTTCTTTCTGGTGCAAATAAAAGAAATCTTGGCACACCAAAAGGAGAACGTATTGGCTCATTTAACCGAAAAGCCTAGGAGTACAGCAGCCACTGGGTTTAATCAATGTGATTGGGGCCAGTGTCTCTATCTGGATTCCACTTCTCCTTTGCTGTCCCTGTTCTCGGATAGGCTCTACCCTATGACAGTGAGGCAGCTGCTAGACCTGCAGACCACATCCCTGCCAGGTTCAGGCAGAAAACAAGAAAGATTCCCTTCCTGGAGCTCCCTCACAATCTCAAAACTCCCTCTGACCAGGGCTAACTTGGATTACTAGACAATTCTTGAACCAACCATTGTTGCTAGGCTGCTTGGGGGATGACTGGCCAGCCCTCGGCTACACACTTTGTTTGGAAGTCAGAGCTGGAACTTAATCTAAAGCTCAAGGCCTGAGATCAGAGGATAGGAGATTTCTTAAAGGGAAATTAGAGTGCTGCTATCAAAAAGAAAATATATTCTGGGCAGCCAAAAAACTATGAACATGCTACAGCAACTTGTTCAAATATTTTAAAAACACTACACAGGCCAGATGAAACACGTTTTCTGGCTGAAGGGGCTTGTCAACCTCCAATTCCAACCCTTTCTCTGTTTGTTTCCTAGGTGATCTCATCCGAGACGAGGCTTCACTTACCATCTCTGCCCCCCAAAATGCCACATTTTTATCTCTGACTCACAAATGCAACTGCCTACTCAACATCTTCACTTGGATGCCTCAAACTCATCTCAAATTAAATCTGTCCAAATGAAATTAATGATTTCTCACCTTCTACCTGCTCCCACCCAAAGCTGGCTGCCCTTGGAGTTCCTTTGGGGGAAGGCAGGGGATGGGAGTAAGAGGAAACACGATCTATGACTGAGGTATTGTTTGAAAAGAAAAAAAAAATTCTCAGGAAGTTAATTATAAGATTCCACTGGAATTCTTTTTCTACTTCAAATAAGAAAGGCATTTGATATCTTAACTCCTCTAAATTTGCTATTTCCATTTTCCATCTCTTCCCAATGTATTTTTAAGACACGCAGAAATAAAGTTTCATCAGAACAAATACCAAAGGGAGAAAGACTGTCAATGGACTTCCAACGGTGCTTTTGTTTGCTAGTTTGTTAATGCAGATATAATGTTCTAGCACGCATGTTATCTGATTTGATTCAGACAACAACCCTGGAGGTTGGTGAGGCAAACACTTCCATATTTCATCAAATCTAAGAAATTGCTACCTGGCAGATGCACCATTATTTTATGGAGCATTATATGAGGGGAAAAAAAAAACACCACAAATTAAAATATACCATAGAATGCACTGTAAAACACATCTTGTTTTCAGATACGTTAAAGTGTAAAATAAACAAAAAAGTATGTCTTAGAGTTCTTAAAAAACATTAGTATACGGCTCACTTTTCAGATAAGGAGCCAGAGACTCAGAGACTTGCCCGATGAATGAACAATTAATTGGTAACTTATAAGTTGAAGAGTGAACTTGAACTCATGGGGATCAGCTTCCTGATCCGTTTTCCCCCAGTTCAGTCCTTGGGTTTGAATGATCCCTAGAGTTTCTTCCGGGGCCCCAAAAGTTTTTCTCATACAAAGCTGGTGAAAGATCATCAGAACGGAGTCAATTCAACAAACGCTTTTAAATTGATGTGGATTCTAAAGGCTGAAAATAATTCAGAACTTGACTTTTCTCTCACTCTTAGACAGCCTAGGAAATACTGCCAGCACAAATAGCAACATATGCCATTGTGCAAGAAAAAGATTACATCATTAATTTCACTGCTAACTCAGTAAGATTCCCACGAAAACCTACAGTTCGCTGTTAATTTTAAATATGATTTACAAGACAATTTTCATTTGTGAAATAGTATTACTGGGCATCTAGTCAAGCTAAAACTTTCATTCTTTTGTCATAAAATAGACACATTTGATGATTTTTGTGTGTGTCCTTGTTTCTAAAATACTCACTTGGAAAGGGGTCATGTGATAACTAATCACTGCATAAACTAATGCAAAGCAAATGCGTAAGTCTCATGGAACTAATCGGTTTGCGCAAGAAGCCCTTTGATTTCAACACCCAACGTTCATTAAAAAGAAATGTTGTTGCAAAAGCCAAGAAATGTGGTGTGTGGGTTGGCTCTGAATAAGCTAGAATAGGCTTAATTCATGACAAAGGGGATTTTTTAATTTACATTTAATTGTTTCACATTTTGTATTCCTCTCAGGACCTGGCGCAGTGCCTTAAGCATATAAACTGCCTAACAGGTGCACGTGATGATACACAAAATACAGTCACAAAAACGACAGGCCTTGTTTCCATAAACATTCCTCCTCCCAAGGCCGGTGCTGGCTTTGCAGGAGAAACAGTCTAGGAAACTCTTGGTGGTACCTACTGTGAATCTCTCTTTGTGCCGCCAGACTTAATTCTGGAAGTCCTCAAGGAGCTGGCAGTCTGATCCATGGGAACAAACAAAAGATATGCAGGTGGCAGATTACCTTTAAGTGTGCTTAGTAACTGAGCAATATATTGAAATGCTTTCATATGATGTCCAAGTGGCCACAGATGCAGAATTAGGAGAGCTGGTGTAGCCAGTCGCTGTCTGTGACCTTGGGCAAGTCCGTTCTCTGGACTTGTTTCCTTAATTAGTACTTACTCACTCACCCCTCGGGGCTACTGCAAAAGAAGTTGAGGCAGGAGGAAATGTTTTGCAAACCCTAACACACTTACGATGTAAAATACCATTAGAGATACTAGTAAAAAGTTCTGTCGCCCAGATTACTACAATGACTATTTTGGAGGGAGGGAGCTGCTTAAGATGAAGCTGAGAGGGGTTTTCCTAAAATTCAAATCTCACCATTCACTCCCAGGTTTTAAGACTCCTTCTCGCCAAAGGATAAATTCTCAAGTGTTTAGCTTGGTAGATGAGGCTCTTCAAAAACTGGCCCCCTGCAGCCCCATCTCTAGCTTTCCTTTTCAAAGACCACAGCAAATGCACAACTGCCCCCTGGTCACACTCCTCTCTACACCCCTTTGCCTTTGCCATTTTGGTGGAATTTCTGGCTGTGATTATCGTACCACACCCACGACTCCACAGGCTGCTTTACAGCGCCTTCCACATCACCAGGATGTTCTGAGCATGTCCAAGGCAAGGAGGGCCAATGCCTTACTCTTCCCTGTACCTCGTACAAAGTCCAACACGCAGCACCTCGGTAAATGTTCCCTGAGTGACAGGCAAGGAAGGTCCTTATTTGCATACCATGAAAAGATGGTGCCAAGGAGAGAATCTCAAGGGAAGACTGTCAACCAAAAAAAGGCTTAGTGGCCCTAATAAAAATACTTCAGTTCACATCTCTTTTCCAAATGCCCTAAGGCCAGATGTTTTGGAATTCAAAAATGTTCACATTTTAGAAAGGCAATATATGCCTTATGCTCTCAGTAGAGTAGAGCTCAGCACTTCATACTCAAACACAGTAATGCATCTGCAGCAGCAGGAATAACCACGCTAAATGCAATAAATGAGGAATATAAACAGACTCTCATTCATTCAAGTCAGATGTTACCACCAAATAGGTTACGAGAGCTTTGGGAGCCTTTCGGATTCTGGTAGTAGATCTGTATCACCTGATTTGCATACACAGCTCTTTCACATCCATTTTCTCTTTTGCTCGGAAATTCACTATGGCAGGACCAACCTATAGTTAGGCAAGAAATAAAAGTGGCCACACACCTAAATAGCAGCACACAGGCTAAAAAATACTCGGAGAAGAAGGGATTCAGAGGCACATACGAATGGTCCTCACTGCTGGCAACTGTTGCAGCCGCTTAGAACAAGAAAAAAAACTGGATGCAGCACTGACGGATGGGGTGAGAAAAGCGGAGATACACAGCAGAAAGTGACTGCATGAATGACTGTGGAAATCGATCAGCCAATGAATACTGTTAGGAAAGCCTACCACTGATTGCTAAATGACTTCCCAGCTGGGGGCCAGGGCAGACATGCACCCGCACAAGGGCATTCCTGAGCCCAAATCAAGCTGCCCAGATTGACCTAACTTGCTTCCCCATCAAACAGAAATGGCAAAGCAGGCCACCTGCTCTCCAGGACTTCAGGGTAGAGCAGAATAACGCTTTCTGCAAGTAAATATATAGCTATAGACATGCATTTTTTTAAAACAACCAGAAAGACTCCCATGCAATGCCTCCTGTGAAACACTTCTTTTAGAACCAAGTGCTAGGAGGAGTAAAACTCTCCCTAAGAAACTGGTAAGTGCTTTCCTTTCTAAAAAGAAGTACTATACTAAGAAGAGCAAGGAGAATGCATAATCTGACTTCCACTGAATCCTAACACCTGGACAATCATTTTGTGTTTACCTGTGAGTCTACAAGCTCTTATTTCAGGGATGAGACTTAAATCAGCACCGCGAGAGTCTGTCACACACCAGAGGCCAATAATAACAGCAACAGCCTCCACTTAGCCTTCCGAGCCCTTGCTGCGTGCAAGGCCTCAATTTGTACTCACAGTAAGGATCGACTTTAGGGTTATCAACCCATTTTACACATAAGAAACTAAATCTTTTATCAATAAAGATCCCAGAGCTTTGAGGAAGGAAAGCCATATGACAGTGATGCCATCTCTTACTGGTTACTTAGTTTCTACTCTGAAAAAAAAAATGGTAAAGCTCATTCTCAAGAGCTCACATTTCTATCCCCTCCCATACAACTTTTTCAGTAACTATGTAGCTGAATCAACTCTCTTGTCCAGTCTAAAGTCTTTCCCGTGCATCCCAGCTCAAAACGTGTTCTCATTCGTTCTCATTCTCTCTCCCCCCCTCGCTTCCTTGCTTCTCAGAATTTCTCCTTGAATGTGCCCCACCCACCTATCCATCTATCCATGTATCCCTTTTTTGGCACCTATTGTATACCAGGCACCATGCTAAAGATACAAACTGTACAAGTCACAGTCTCATCCTTCACATGTTCACTCTAGACATGCAAGTGAATAGTCATGCTTGAGTATTACAGGTATATACGACACAGAGGAAGCACAGGTCAATTCTGCCTCAGGGCAGAAGTTCAATGGTCACAGAAGGCTTCAAGGAGGTGCTGACCCTTGACTGGTTCTGAAGAATAATTGAAAAAATACAACATGGACAAGCAGGAAAAGGGCATTTTAAGGACAAAAGAATGAAAATGAACAATGGTACCACAGTACTTCAAGTAAGAGAGCACAGCACCCTGCCCTACAGGAAAGGGGAAAGGGAGAACGGGAGGCAGCCAAATGGGCCAAGAAAGCCAACGTGCTCATCAACTCACCTGAAGAGGCTGGCCCCTTCTTCCCAGCAAACTTCCAGCACCCTTATTCTTACCATAAACCCCGTGAATTCTAAGAATCAATCTCTTTCCCATTCTGAGGCCACTATCTGCCAACTATTCATGGCCTTAAGACCTTGGGTTGAGGACAAGACAGTGTTCATCAAGGACACTTCATCACCAGGGACAGCTCTGAGGGCAACAGAGAAAAGAAAAAAAAAATGTTCACTGAGCTGAGCAGGGGATAGGCGAACTGACATCAAACACACAGCTTTTAAAGGGAAATAGCTAGATCACGAACCACCAGTTAAAGAGAGCTTCAACATTCACGTAAACACAGGGCGCAGGAAAGGCTGGCAGAGCTGCTGGGTTCTCATCTGCTCCTCCTGGGCCTTTAACAGCAGTCGTCCCCATGCTTTCTGGAACTGCGGTCGCCTGCCTGCATCCGACTGTGCCCTCCCATCTCTTCTTTGGAGGAAAGAAGAAAACCCTGTTGCTATAGAACATGTTCTTTATTTTTATGAAGTGGATTTATGAGAATTTTCTGACACCCTATGAGACAAGCAGACACAATCCTGATTTCCTATACAAAGGCAGAGTAAAAAAAATCAGGAGTCCAAGGATTCACCCCTCAAAAAGACCAAGGGGACAGAGAGGAACAGTGTGCGTCAACACAAATGTAATCTCCACGTGCCAGTCTGGCCAGACCAGGCATAAAATACTGATACACTTCAAAATCATTTATTCACACATACAGATAATATTGCTAAGTTCAGCAAACATCCTTTATGGAGCTATAAACTTTTATATTAATTTCACCACAAGACAAAGTCACTGCTTGGTTCTCCCCTTGTGCTGAACCAATTAAAGTTGTACTTACCATAAAGTGAGGAAATAACTTCCAGAAAAGAATAACTTTAACTTTTTGTTTAAAGTCAAATTTTAAAATGAAAAAAATCTCAAATATTTTAAAGTCCTAGAAAATCACCATAAGCTGAGGAATGCAAACTATCAGAATTGAGAGTGCTGGGTTTACGACTGTTGCGTCGTAGGGCTGCGCAGCCTCAATTTTCTGATCTGTGAAATGGGGTGCATAGGAAGTACACAGAGAGAAAACCAAAGGAGCAATATCTACTTAAGGCCTTTTCCAACTAAAGAATGAAAATAAACAATGGTACCATGTAGTTCCAAAAAAAAGTGGAGTGGGAAAACAGAAACAATTCAGTGGAAAGACATGTGCCAGTGTCCCAGCATGTCTGAAATGGCAGGGATGGAAAAAAAATAAAGAGGCTTGAAATATGGGGCCCGGCAGAAGTAACGCCTGCTGAGTATGGCTGGTAGGGTAATAATGTGGGTGTAATAATTTACAGTTTTAATTTGAACATTTCACCTAAAATGTCATATGGTGTGCTTGAGCGTGATATTGTTATGTTACAGAATTACATGCTTACGGTTTTATAATTAAAGACTTTGTAATGAAAAGGGGGTGCTATTTGGGCTGGACCTTGTATACAACCTAAAGATCACAGAGGAAAATAGCACAACGAGAGGCTGCTCATTCTGAGCAGGTTCACCAACACAGCGAAAGAATTGTGCTCTGTGAGGGGAAGCGCTGTGGGGGTGTGGATCCCCGTGACAACCACCCCCCGGAACTGCCCTCTGTCCAGGCCTCAGGAAGGGTGGCAGTGATCAGCACCATCATCTCACACGTATCTACGCCGAGGACGGAGACTGAGAAATCATTTGTCCTCTGCACACGCTCAGTCCTGGGGTGGTGACTTGCCAGCAAGTGAAGTAAAAACCAATCTTAAAGAAGAAAAAAAGGACACTAGGTCTGACTTTTACTCATCTCACCCTCCGTCTTGGAACCACTCAACACAGTCACATCAACCAAGAACTCACCCACGAGCTAATCATTTTACAGAAGGACTGGGTGAAAAAAGAAACACAGGTATTTGCCTACCTATGCATGAGCAGCTGTCCAAGAGAGATACTTCATCTACTAAGAGTCAACTGTCATCACCCAGTTGGTGCCCTCTGAGCAACAGCACCCCGTAGTGGCAGGGAGGACTTTGGGGGGATGAGCACAGATGACCAGATCCCTTCAATTACTGTAAAACGGTGCATATTTCACAAAATGATCAAATATAACCCTCACAGCCACCTCCAAAGTTTGGTGCCACTAGGCTTGGTCTTATAGTTGAGTCTGGTGAAAAAAAAAAAAAAGAAAGAAAGATTTTTCAAGTGCTGAGAGGCTTGAAACAACTAGAAATGCTTCCTGAAAATCGAAGGCCTGTCTCTGCATGGCTACATGCCTGCGGGTTCTTCCCCAACTGCGGAACTTTTCTCTCGCCTCAGTCGCAGTAACTGGTGCGTGAACTGCTGCTTCCCGCCAAGCACACACGGAATCATTCCACAGAAACCCCTCCTATTCAAACAATACTGTAAACAAAAGCTGAGCATCTACTAGACAGGTTACACTGTGAAGATCTGAAATGACATTAGAAAAGTATGTTGCTCTCAAAGGGCCTGTACAGTCCCGCTTGAAAAGACATAACATCTACATAATGGCATTGCTATCACCCAGCCATGGGAGCCAGAAACCAAGGAGCAGGCCCTACTCCACCTTTCTCACCCGGCACCTCCAGCCATCACGTCCAGTTACTCACTCTCTTCCTCCAAGCAGCCACCCATCTCTCCATCTTTACATCCCTGGTCGCCTGATCATCATTTCTTCCCGCACTACTGCAAAAACCTCCATACTACTCCACCCACATCGCCTCTTAGAGCCCTACAATCCATTCATCCGCTTTCTTCACTGCGACCCGAGTGATACACTGTCAATCTGATCACTTCAAACCCATGCTCAGAAGCCCTTAAAACTCTTGGGAAAAGACTGTCTCATACCCTTTGTTCTACATTCTCAGCCACAGGGGCCTTCTTCTGTCCCTTACTCACGCCTTGGCCCCTTTCACCACAGGGACTTTGCCCAACCTGCCCCCTCTGTAATGCCATCCCCCACCCCCACCCCCAACTTGTACTCATCCTTCAGGTTGCTGCTCACCATCACCTCCTTAGGAAGGCTGCCCTCACTTCCTTAACTAGGCCAAACCCCCTGACTTATCTGCTTCTCTCCCACAAGCACTTAGAACAGTTGTCATTTTACATTTTATGCAATCATTTTGGTGTACAGATTTTTTACTCTGTAAAAGCAGAAACCTTGTCTGGTTTGCTCACTATGGCAATTGGTTTCACATAGTAGTAGTCACTTTTGTTGAATGAATGAAAAGACAGAGATAAGATCAATACAAAGCAAAATGGAAAAGATGGCCTGACAAAGAGGCAGATAAGTGGCCCCTGGAGGATTTTCAATTGGACTCCTTACCTTTTACAAGGGGTCTTTCCTGGGAATTTCTCCAGGTCTCTTCACCCCAGCAGGGCACTGTGACACGGTGCCCGTATGAGGAAGGGGAGGAGAACTGTAACACCTTTATCTGTCCTTTCTCTTCTCCCTGGCCCAGAGCTAGAATAAACAAGGAAAGAAGTGCGGCTCCACCTAGAAGGAGCTTGGCCCTGTCTGCTTGCCTTTGATAGAATCAGGGCGAGGAGGGCTGCCGACACGCACAAACCCTCTGCAACTGCTGGTCTCGGTAAAGCTGCCGTCTTCTGAAGAACCCCCTGACGTGGAACACCACACCACCTCTACGGAAGCCTTTTCAGGGTGCAGGTCGGCACCCCTAGGCAAAGACGCTGTCTTTCCCTCTCTTCAGATGTCATTGGACGTCTTCTCAAAATCCATTTCTCCCTGAAACCTGCTACAGTGAATTTCCCCATTACTCACCTAAGTGGAATACATTTAAAATGCAAGGGCTGCCCCTAGTGATGTACTTCCTACTAAGAAATGTCTGCCCTTCCCTCTTCTGATAGCGTTGCCAGGTGCTGCCTGGCCCTCTGGTCTCTCACAGCCTCAGCAGAGCATGCTGTGTGGGCCAGAGCCTGACTAGAATCACAGTTGTGGGCTGTGGACCCTAAGAACCAGGGACAACTGTCTGCATCCTGATGGTTATAAACCGGGGAGAATGACAGGACCTAACAGAGCGGGAAGACCCATGAAAAGGTGGCAGCAGCGGCACACCACATGCGTGTAATTAAGACCATGTTAAAGAAGCCTCAAGTAGCCAGCCCACTGAAGCGAGCTCCTTATTCCCAATCCAAGAGGCTTATTTTAAAAAGAGAAAAAGAAAAAGAAACCGCTCAGAAAAAAAGAACTTTTGATTCTTGTACCTGTAAGAGACAGTGCTTACTCTGCCAGGGACAACAGTGGGATCGCAACCCACACCCTCCTTACACACCCAGGAACTCGTCATTAGTCACACCCACTCAGAAAATAAGGACGTGGGTGATCCTTTACTCCTCTCTCACGATGTATATCTTGTGTTTACTCAGTGCCCTGTAAAATTCAAAAGACAGCACTATTTATAAGTGCCTTTCTTTTGGCAGGAGGTAAATAATAAATTCAAACGTCCACCGGGAAAGGGGCAAAGGCCGAACCTGAAGTGGACAAACCGCACGTGTGCAGGACACTGCAGTCTGCTAAGAAGACAGGTGCGGTGGTGCATCGGATATTCGCAGTCGCCGGGAAAACTAATCCCTAGTAACCTCTGGTTCTTCTCTCCTGCTCAGAATCCGCTATAGGAGATTAAATGTGGTGAGAAAATAAATGTCTTACCAGGGGAGGTTTTTATTAAAATGCCCTCCCATTTTATCTCAAGCATCTATTTTATCCAGGAAAAACTGTGAATATGAATGAAACAGAATCCTAATCTGTACAGGAAATGGTGTGGTTATCTGGGTATCACAACCCAGGGCTTTGCCCTGGTGGCCATGCTGTGAAGGATGTAAGGTGCTAGGAGTGAAGAAACCAGCAAATGAAGAAACCATTCTACTCTGTAGTCTCAAGAGAAGTCCAGACACTTCTCTGCTATGGCTTTGGGCAAAAAAAAAAAAAAAAAGTTGTACCGGAGAAGGCTGATACATACAACCAGTGTGTATCAGAGAACGTTAACTCTGGCGAAGGATTCTGGGGTGGTCAGGATGCCTGCTGCCTCTTCACATGTTTAGTGTTCTGGGTTTAGATTACTTTATATCTAGCTATTAAGATTACTAACAAAGGTTGTTCTCTGCTTTCCATGTACTCAGCTTTTAGACGACATCCCCAATCTGCGTAGAAGCGGGCCAGCTTGCCAGGTCCCACAAGCCAGGAGGAGCGAGAACAAGCCTCCGCAAGGGTCGAGTGTACTCTGGGCTCTCTGCCTGGCCCCCTCGCATGTCCAGGGCAGCTGGATGCCCCAGGATCTATTGGAAAGCAACCTGCCCAGGGCATTCTTTTTGAGGATTATTTCTGAAGGTCTTTAGTAGACACCCAAGCCATTAAGCCACTGTGTCTCAGAGAAAACTACTTGGTAATTTTTTTTTAAGATCAGGAATGAATAAGTATTAAAGAATTCAGCAATATTCTGCCCCTACTGGTCAGATTTTATACATGTGTCCATCTGGAAAGAGCTTACTTACTACACAGAATACAGTCTGCAGCGTGTTAATGTTCATTAACACAACTTAGAGTACTTCCTGAGTAGCTGCCTGCCAGCCAGGAGGAAAAAAGAACAGACAGCGTAAGACCTATGGGTCAGACTATGAGACTATAGGGCCACGGAAAGGCCCTAAACTGCACCCAGATAGTGGGGCCCTAAAGCCTGACTCTGGGCTCTGCTCCCCCCTCCGAGCCCCAGGAGGCAGAGTGCCCCAGTTCCCGGGGGGGGGGGGGTCTACAACAGGACAGGGTGGAAACCAGACCTTTACCATCTGCATGTTTTTCTGGCTGCAACAGGTTTGTAATTCCTTCAACACCTGTCAGAGGTAAGGAAGGGTGGGGAAAAGGCACTAGGTTTCACTCCTAAATCATGCACTTTCTCTTTCCAAATCTCTTACTTTTCATCTGTAAAGGGGAATAATCACGACGGTAAGTGCCTCATAGGTTATTATAAAGTTTAAAAGGCAACCGGAAGAGAAGTCTTCTCGTGCAGTCCCATCTTCCTCCCTACGAAGGCCTTCACACTTTGCTCAAGACAGGAAGTCCCGTCCCTTTACAGGCAAGCCTTAGACATACTATCATGGCTTTTAAATCACCCAGGAAGCACCCTCTTTATTCACTGGACTGGGTTCTGAGAGGTCTTTTGCTTTTCTCCAAAACCAAAGACATGCTCAAAGCGCGTTCTGAAATCAACTAAAAATATCCAAAACGAGATACTCAAAGCAATTCCAAAAATGTTTTCTGCAACACTTCTGGAGTTGGTCTACAGTCTTCCAGAGAGACTTCCATAAAAGGCAAGCTCATTTGCAGGTCCAGTGCTTCCAAGCTGCCAGGTGACCTCACAACTTTACAATTCCCCTGACCACATGCCCTGGGGCTCCGTTCCCTGGTGAGCGGTTTAGACCTCTGCCTGCCCGTCCTCAGGGCCTCGTAGAGGAGAGGCTCTCCCGAATGCAACTGGGTATCACTGACTGGTCACCCCCATCCATACAGATTTCAGGGACTTTTGATAGATGTTTCTACGGAACTCAGTTTGTTTTCAAAAGTAAAACAAACACCACAACTGAAAAATAGGCAAGAGACCTGAACAGGCACTTCCCAAAAGAGGATATCCCAATGCCAATATACACACGCAAAGACGTTAAGCTTCAGATGGTGATGAGAGTGTTACGAATTAAAACCGTAATGAAAGGCCTCTGTACAAACATCAGAATAGCCAGAACTTAAATGATTTAAGCTAAACATTGGCAAGAGCACGGAGTGATGAACGGCACTCTTCCGGCGCACCAGAGGGGAATATAAATTGGAACAGCCACACTGGAAAACTGGCTGGCTGTATCCGGTAAACCGAACACATCCACGTCACAGGACCTGGCAATCACACCCACATGCCCACATGCCACAAACACTTCTGTGAGCCAAAAGACACACACGCGCAAATGTCCGCAACAGCATTATTCAGAACAGCCCAAAACTGGAAGCAATTCAAATGGCCCTAACCAGTAACTGCTGTATGTTTATACAATGGCATATAATCTAGCACACTATGGATGAGTCTCACAATATTGAGAGAAAGAAGTCAGACATAAAACAATACAGAAGTATGAGTGTGCTTTTATAAAACTCAAACGCAGGCCACGTGATCTGTGGGGTTGGGGTCAGAAGTCAGGACGGTGGCTACCAGGGAGAAGGAAGTGACCGGAAAGAGCAGGCACAGGGCAGATTCTGGGGTGCTGGGGGCCCTCTTCCTTGATCTGTGTTAAGATTGGGTGTGTTCATGGAATGGAAATTCACTAAGCTGCACACATGTAACTTGCGTTTCTGTATGCAGGTTAAACCTAAAAAACATCATTTTTTTAAAAAAGCAAATCCATCTAGATGCCTTGTCCTGTGCAAAGCCCAACAGGACAAACCAGTTCAACTGCCCATTGGCATAAATGTATTTAAGCAGCCGGCCTCGGATAAAGAGCAAGGGACACCAGGTCATGCCCCATCACCCACACCTGCCCCCAATTCCGTCCCTTGTGAGCCTGCGATTCTCCTGGAGTTGAGACTTTCTACCAGGCCTCACTACCCTCGTGTATCAAAACACAGCTGTGTAACTATGAGATATAGTGTCCCCCAAATGAGATACAATAAAAATACTTTGTAGACCATGAATTGGTATTTCAATATTGATTCTTAGAATATTATCACATACTCTAGCAGATGGAGTTGGAAAGTGGGGAGGACCCAAAGAGACTTACAGAGATTTTGAAGAACTTACTTCCAAGAATCTTACGGGCCAGTAGCATAGGTTCTTTGTGAAATTTCAAGTCAAGCAGGAGTTACTACACTTTTTATTCTCACAGCTGTATCCCTTGAGCTGCTTTGTAATAAACTTCCTATCATAGAGCACTTTTCCTTTTCCGCTCTCATTGGGTAATAATAAACATGCTTCATTTTGAAAGCATCATTTCAAAGGTATTTCCTTCACCTTTACTCTCAGTTTCGCTCTCATTCCACATGAAGCTTCTCCTTGACTGGCTTCACGCAACTTGCAGTTTGCACGTCTGTCTCTTTAGATGTGTCTCTTATGTCATGCTCTGGGTCCTAGGTTAGGGATTAAGCCTATTTGGGCAAGACAGCATTTGGAATAGGCATGACCTTGCACGGACTCAGGCCTCCATCAGTGTTTTGGGCCAAGCACCAGCAACCTCATCATTCCTGGAAGTGGTTAGAAATGCAAAATCCCAGGCCCCACCTCAGACCCGACGAATCAGAATCAGTTGCCTCAACGGGACGCCAGGGTGACTCACGTGCACAGGAAGGTTTGAGGAGCACTGACCTAAAAGTCACATAGCCTGTCACCCAGCAAACTCAGAGGCCAGAGCTGGAGGTCACAGCCTTGTCCAGATCAGAGTTCATCCTAAACAGCCCCTACACGAATGGCCTTACCCCAAGCGTGGGCCCATACCAATGAGCTACGATGCTCTCCGTATTAACTCTGTTTTTCAAAACTCAAGAGTCATATTTTTTCTGGAACTTGAAGGCGGGCAAAATGGGGGCAGAGGACAAAGGCGATGGAGAGAAGGGAACATGGGCAGGAACGGCTGGTCCCATTTCTCTGTGACTCAGGAAAGCCGGGGGTGGGGGAAGAAGGGCAGCATGTGGGAGCCGAAGCAGGGAGGAAGGGGAGGCTACTTAGGCTAAGCCAAACCTACTGTTGAGGGCAGGAACCCTGAAACTGGAGCACCCAGGTTCAGCTCCCAGCTGCGGGACCTTGAACACTTCACTTGACCTTTCTCTCCCCCAGTTGTTTCAACTGTAAAGTAGGGATAAGTAACAGCTCCCACCTCTGACACTCGTGTGAATGAAAGAAATCGGTATTTGTAAAGTGCTTAGACCTGTTTGCTAGGTTAGCACATGATGATCTCCAGGGAAATGCTAAATAATAAAAATAATATGCTGACAGAAAAATTCATAAACTAGACAGTGGAGGAAAATCCCAGAAGAAAGTCGCTATCCAGATCAACATATTTTTATTGATTCTTTCCTGTGTGGCAGACACACTTGGCCTTAGGGATATGCCTTGCCTTTGGAAAAGTTCAGTCTAGTAGGATTTGAGAGCAAGGGCTACTTATACACAAGGCACCTGAGTTCAGGATTCCCCATTCATTTCTAAAAATTGACCACTAGGTAGACCAGTGGGTAGGTGGTTGGCAATGTCAGGAAAAAAATCTGATTAAAAAGAAAAAAATCTCCTTCTGCGAAGGTGAAATTGGGACAAACGTCCATTTTATTAGCATTGAGGTATTTATATAAGTGCCAAGTTTCTACCCTCAAGGTACTTATTTTAACTATTATCACAGCTGTATAAGGATTCCATTTTTTAAAGGACTTACTTCAGGGACACCCAGCTCCTTCTCAGCAGCAGGACAGCTTCCTTACTGCTACTTCAATGACAGGGTAGATTATATTTAAGAGTAACGGTAACTTCTTAACTAATAGTGCTGGCTTTCACCTTACACTGTGTGAGGTCACACACTCCTAGGCAGTCTCAGAACAAAGGACAGCTCACCAATATGCACCCTCTGTGACCACAGGTAGTTACCAACAGTGGGTACAAAAGGTGAGGACGTCGCAGGACACGCATTCACTCACCTCAGAAACCACATCAGTCCTGCTTCCACATGACACCCCCACCTCCACCTCCACCTTCCGGAAGGACACCCAGGGCCAGTGAGGCCTAGCCAGGTGAGCTTCCACCTGAACACCTCATCTTTGATTATTCCCTGCAGGTGCAGCATCAGTTTAAATGCTCAGCCCAAGCACTGTAACAAAGTGATCATCTTGTTTCCTTTAAAGTCATTAGTCATTAAAGACCCACACCTGCCAATCCACCAAAAAAACAAAAACAAAATAAACGGTCAAACAGGAAGGTGAACAGAGCCTGACAGGATGAAATCACCATCCTTAGGAAAACAATCAATTTCAGGCTGCGAAGACTGGAAACTTAGTTTGCTTTATTGCACTTGTGGCTTTGTTAAAATCTTAAAAATAATGTTTCTTCTTTTTCGCCCAGAAGAAAGTGAAAAGGATCTGTCCATTTAATTGAAATGCAAACACAATCTCTTATTTCTTTCCTTCAAGTGAGGGAAAGGCAATGGAAACAGAACAAAACTTGACAAGCCACAACTCACCTGGTGTAACCGCGTGAGGACAGAAGTACCCAAGCCAGCACGGTGGGGGGACCGAGCCGACTTGAGACAGGTGCATCCTCCGGAGCTGCGGTGCCCTCGCCAATGTCGTTCATTGGAGCCCCACACCAACCCCAGGAGGCAGGCAGCCCAGCCTGGATTTACTATTGGCTCCACATGGCAACGAAGGAAGCCTAAGGCTCCAGGAGGCAAGCTACACAGGCTCCAGGTGGGAGAATTACAGACAGAGCCAGGATTTAGTGCCCAGCTCTTCCTCTGGCCGCTCCCCATTAACCTAATTCAATTTAACCTAGCCAAGGTTAACAGACTTGCAGACGGAAACGTCCAGATTTTCTGAAGTCAACAATGAAGCAAATATTTTCAACCTCATCCCCAGAAATGTGTCCCATGTTGCTAATGAAGCTCAGTGTTTTTCATTTTATCTTCTACTTGTCTGGTCTTCATAAGGGAGAAATGTCAGGGAGAGGGGAAGGCAGCGAGGCAGGGATGGGCTGAGACCACCGCACCAAGGAAGCCCAGCAACAGCGGAGCAGCTCACAGATGAGCTTCTGGTCGAACGGAAGCTAACTGCCTGACAGCAAAGACCCAACATCTTGACTAAGAATTACCCAGACTCAGCTGAGACTAGCACAGTCACTTTATTAAAATGATGGTAATCTGCCCTGGCTGGTGTGGCTCAGTGGACTGAGTGCCAGCCTGCAAACCAAAGGGTCGCTGGTTCCATTCCCAGTCAGGGCACGTGCCTGGGTTGCGGGCCAGATCCCCAGTGGTGGGGGTGTGAGAGGCAACCACACATTGATGTTTCTCTCCCTCTCTTTCCCCCTCCCTTCCCCTCTGTCTAAAAATAAATAAATAAATAAATTGTTAAAAAAACAAACAAACAAAAAAAAAAAAAACTATGGTTATCTGAGGACCAATAAGCAAATTAATGTTGCCCTGAGGACTAGGATTCATTATCCCACTTCTCCTACATCCTCTCCTCACCCCAGTCTCACCCACGCAAATCAAAACCTCTTCAAAACCTATGGCTTTATTTTATATATTAGTTGTTCTGTCCTTGCCATGGAATTTATAGTCCTTGCGAGGAGAGGGGGAAAAAAGGCAAATAATACTTAACATTCCAGGTGCATCGTCATGTTAGACACTTTTCCAAGAGCCAGACATTGCCTGGGTCTTACAGACAGGAAGACTGTGGCTCAGATGTTCATTACCTTGCCCAGGTTCCCACAGCAAATGCGTGGTGGAGCCACCTTTCACCTTCAGCCCTGTCCCACACCAAAGCCGTCTTCTCCACACGGCGTCAGCTCAGACTCCAAGTGATCCATGCACCAGCAGTGTCCGCCTCAGTGGGAGCTTGGGCTTTTTGTTTTTATTTTTTCTTTTTTAAACATTTATTTTTCAATTACGATTGACATTCAATATTATTTTATATTAGTTTCAGGTGTAAAGCATAGTGGTTAGACGATTATATAATCTATGAAGTGACCCCCTGATAATTCAAGTACTCACCGAGCGCCGTACATAGTTATTATGTATTATTGGCTATATTTCCTGTGCTGTACTTTGCATCCCTGTGACTATTCTGTGACTACCAATTTGTACTTCTTAATCCCTTCACCTCAGTGGGAGCTTGTTAAAACTGCAGAATCTCAGGCCTCAGCCCAGGCCTGCCGAATTAGTACTTTAACAAGATCCCCAGGTGCTTCCCGTCCATGAGGCAGAGAGAGAGAGAGAGAGAGACACAGATGCAACACGTGGCTGAAAAACAAGAAATATCTCTACTGAAGGCACAGCGGCTTATCACGGCTCCTGGACACAACTACATTGCCTGTATAGTGCTCAGTACTGCGTGAACCCTGTTTAACAGAGAGGTGTTTTTAGAAGGCCTGTAATTACAGAGCTCCACAAACAAATTAGGAGACGGCACTAAAACCTCTACTACAGTCAAATCTTAAGGGAGAAGCTACACAGAAGTTGCCCAGTCAACACTGCCCCCTGCCCTCTGGTGGATCACTGCATGGAAGCCGAACTGTGGAAGCGGTGTCCCGAGGGAGGTCCAGAAACACACTCTGATCTGAAGATTGCAAGGCATTGTCTTGAAAACTATCCCACTGGCTCAGAGCAACTTCGAACAAAACCCTTTTAATTCAGGGGAAGGATCTTTGAATGAAAGAGTACCAGGAAAATCCTAGGAGACCCAATGACAAACAAGAAGAAAGGAATTATTATTTAGGTATTTCTTTCCTGAGAGCAGAAGATTTGGCCTGAAGTTGACACCCTGGCTCTCTCTCTCACCGCTTTTTTCCTTATTACTCTCCTTTTCCCCCCAGCCACAGTGGCCTTCTGGCTGTTTTTCTTTTTTTAATTGAGATATCCAACACCATTAAAATTCATCCTCTGAAAGTGTACAATTCAGTAGTTTTCACAGAGTTGTGTAAACATCACCACCATTTAATTCCAGAATATTTCATCGCCCCAAAAAAGAAACCGCATACCAATCAACAGTCACTCCCCATTCCTTCCTCTCCCCAGCCTCTGGCAACCACGAACGCACTGTCTGCCGCCATGAATTTGCCTGTTCCGGACAGCTCACAGTGGAATTACACAATATGTACCTTTCGTGTCTGGCTTTTTCATGTAGCATGTTTTCAAGGCATTGTACGGATGTACCACATTTTGTTTATCCATTCACCCGTTGATGGACATTTGGGTCATTTCCGCCTTTGGGCTACCATGAACAATGAATGCTACTGTGGACATTTGTGTGCAAGTGTTTTCCTGAACATATGTTTTCTGTTCTCTTGGGTATATACCAAGGAGTGGAACTGATCACGAAGTGCCTCTGTGTTTAACATTTTGAGGAACTACTGTTTTACAAAGTAGCTGCATCATCTCACATTCCCACCCACAATGTAATGTATAAGGATTCTGATTTCTTCATATCCTCACAGACACTTGTTATTATAACTTTTTTATTACAGCCATCCGGTGGGTGTGAAGTGTTATCTCGCTGTAGTTTTGACTTGTATTTCCCCAATGATTAATGATGTTGAGCATCACTTATGCATTTATTGGCCATCTGTATATCTTCTTTGAAGCAATGTCTATTTAAATCCTAAGCCCAATTTTAAAGTGGGTTATTTTCTTATTTATTGCTAAGTTGTAAAAGTTCTTTTGGCTTGTTATTTTTTTAAACTCTAGTTCAGACCCCTCTTAGTGGGGGTCTTCCAAAAACACTGTTTCTCCAAATATCCAATATTTTTCAGCTAGACCTACATTTTAATGAATTTCCCTGTACCTGGAACTACTACCCCCTAAGGGCCTACGAATTCGTTCTGCTCCCTTTCATTCTCATGCCTCACCCCTCCCTGTTTTCAACCTGAGTGCTGTGCCCGCCCTCCTGTTCATCCACAACTAGCTGTCCTGTGGTCAACTAGCTGTCCTGCGGTCACTGGCACTCCTCTGCTCCCTCAGTGAATTTACAGAATCAAGGAAAGACCTGAACAATAGGCTCTCAGACCACCACAGGTTCACTCCGTCTCAATGAACTAGGCAGGGTCCTTCCTTATGCGCTCCGAAATTTACTTATAAGCAGGCACAAGTACAAGTCTTCACACTCCCGCTCCATTACACCACCAAACTAAAACATCCCTTTTCCTCTACAAAAGTATCATCCATCATCCCCAACATCTTCGTAGTCTAGCTTCTCCATGGAGAACTTTTTAGCCACCATAGCTTAGAATGTTTTCTCTCTACTCTGAAATGAAAAAACAAAAACAAAACAACAGTAAGCACCTAGAGAGTTCAATTAATCAATTAATATCCATATTTAATGAATGCCCTTTACTTTAAGGATATACTAGGTAAAACCTCCCCATCCAGAGATGGTGTTAAAGAACTTACTAGAATTGCTGAATGTGCGAATTCGGTAACGGAGTCCTAAAAGATACACAAAAATCCTCAAAATGTTCTGTGTTCTGGGAAGCATTTAATTGAATAAATACAACCAAGGTTTTCGTTGCTGATATTTTTAACTGTAGTACTTCTCAGAGTTCGTGATACGATGGTGCACGCATGGGGAGCGCATCTCTACGACAGGAAAAATGTAATAGGCAGCGCTTCCAAATTGATCTGCCCTTTCCGAAAGCGCACCTATTAACATCCACCCCAACGTCATCCATCCGACACGCTGTGGAAACTGCTGAGCTCACCAATTGCTGCTCAATTCTACCAGCTGGAAAGCACTGGGTAGAAACCGTATTTTCTGCTGGGGTAAGGAACCAAAGTTGCTTTGTTTTATCCCGAAAGAATGCCATCCATTGGAAGTCAGTCTATTAACATGTCAGATGACAGGAAAAAGAAAAAAGAAACCATACATTAACTGTGTTTGTAATTTTAAGAGCCATCTGGACTTCTGAAATTGGAAAATGATGAAGTGTGAAAAATGTACACTGAGCAAGTACAGTACAACCCAAGTTTTAGTTAAAAAGCACCCTGTAGCGAGGCTGAGGAGAACAGTGACAACAGGGGACCAAAGAGAAATAAAGTATCCTAATGACGCCTCACAACAGACTTAGCCAAGTGAGCAAACACATCACGTGGTCATGCGCTGAGAACGGTGAACAACAGCGATAAGGAAAAAGCTTCCGCTACGCTGGCAAAAATCCTAGCAGTTGAAAGTAGGGGTACCACCCAAAATATAAACACGAAGTTATGGGAAAGAAGTTTAAAACAAAAATGCTCCCTACTCGTGTTAAGCAGGCAAAAGCCACTGAAACTAGCTAGTAAAGGTTAGGATTTACAACCCACACGTTGTTGCCTCACTGAGTGCTGACTACAGTCAGGAAGAGGGGCATGGGCTCTGCAGTTTATCTACTAAAACCCTGAGTGCTACACCTGAGTTTTTGAATAGGTTTCTGATTTGCTGATGGATTTCTCTAGTGCTACTCATTTTAAAAACAAAAGCACAAATGTAAAGCTGAGATAAAGCATGCTGGCCATCTGGGACTCCACGTGGCCACAGGAACACAAGTCTAGTTTAACTGAACTTGCTGACCTCCTGCACTGTTTAGCCCATCTGGGGGCTACATAAACCTAGTTAAGAAGCCATCCCAGGAATCCTCCTGCCTTGAGCAGGATCCGGAAGCCTCTCTGATACAAAGCATCAATGCCACAGTCTAGGCCCTTCGGTCATGGTCACCTCTCAGCCCAGGGCCACAGCTTAGGGGACAAGGAGAATAGCTTAAGACTGGGCTGTGCCCACAAAGTGCTTGATTATAAACTGAATCACACCAAGCAGCGATGGTGTGTCACAGCTGCCCCTGAAAGTCGGCCTTCCTCCCCCTTGAAGAGTGAGAAAGCATCTCAGTGACTGCTAACTCCACGGTTCCCCAGAAGGAATGGAAGGCCTTCACCAAAGCTGAGCACCACGGGACATCTGTCATGGGGCACACTTCACCTCCCCCGAGGCCCGGGTCAGCTGTCCATTCAGAGAGACACCACACTGCAATTCTTTTTAAACTTGCTCATAAGTTCTTCAGTCTGAAGGTTCAAGCTGCCAGAACTTTATGCAACCTCCTCTCTACAAATGTCTGAGATCCCCAAAGAAAGAAAATGGGGTAGCCGTGGCTTTATCAATATCAGGATTACCAGTCCCAGTCTACCCAAGAGTGACCTAGAAACCAAAGACTAAATGCTTTACAGCACACAAAGGAGGAGAGATCTTGTCTTTTTTGTGTGTAAAGTCGATTAATTTGAAGAGTAATCGGAATTATTAAAACTGGACAATAGTAAGTAGCACAGGTATTAGAAATACAAAATGCCTTAGGCAAGCTCCTTAAACACTGTCTCTATAGAGAATATATTGAAATGATGGCATTCCCAAACAAGCCTCCTTCTCTTACTCTCTCTCACCCCGTAAGTCAGCGGGCTATAGGTGTAGTCCAGGTGACTCGGATGCTCATGTTTGTGAACCACTGCCGCGGGATCAGGGAAGATGCAGAGCGTGGGGGGTCAGGAGCCTGATGAAACCTTCACTGAGTGTGTGGCAGGCAATCTCACCTGCTCTTGCCCCTGCTCAGCACTGACTATTTACCTCACAGACTGATCTCCCTAATGAGGGCTTGAGTCTTGAGTTCAAGGTCACTGCTAAAAGCCAAGCTAGAGCTCCGGCCCAGGGTCTGCTACCATGCTCATCAACCTTGGATCTGAAACCAGGGACTAGGACTCCGAACACTGATAAGTCCATCCCACCCTGTCTCATAATCTGCACCATACTGCTGTCCAAAAACAAGTATGAGGACTGGGGCATCAAAGGAGACGAATTTAAGAAAAGACAACAAAAGAAGATAAACAGCTACTCCAAAGACCTTAGCAACTAAATCTCTTGGTAAGGAGTGGGCAGAGAAGACTTAAATGTCTTGTCATAGTTTTAAAAAATTGGTTAGATTAAAAAAAAAAAAACTGAGTAAAGGGCACCAATACAGTAAGACATGAAGTGTGCCTTCAAGTTTTCTTAGCACCTTTTATTCCCATTATCTCACCCAAGTCTCACAACAACCCTACAATGAAAGGAGACAAAGTCACTACTAGTCCCATCTGATGGAAGACAAAACTGAAGCTCTGAGTGCCTAACAATTTGTCTGTCAGCACAGTCATCCGCTGTAAAGCTACAACTTGACCTCAGGTCTGTCTGGCTCTGGAATCTCTGTGCCCACACCGGGTGATTCCCACATCTGAAAACGTGCCCCGAAGCAGACTACCCCCAGGAAAAAGCACATAGGAAAACATGCGGCGAAAATGGTGAGCTTCTACAACATGGCACTTGAGCAGTTTGTGGGTGCCCCTTTAAGAACTTAACACACCAACCCAACAGCCAAGGTGTTCAGCCAAAAAAGAAAAAAAAAACGAGGCATATTTCTAGCCTGCATAATCATTTCTGGACCAATTCCCACTAGCAGCCTCAGAGGCGAGGCGAGGCGAACAGCAGCTCACTGCCTGGCTGAAGCTCCTCCACCCCGCTCCCCCCCCCCGCCTCGGGTTATGACAGCACAGCCCTGACTCGCGTGCAGGCCAAACCCCAAAACTCAAAACAAGAAGTGAAAAAAGTGGAGCCAAAAGAAATCATCAGCATCCTCCACACCCTCGCAGCCCACACAATGCCGTTTCCAGGGTCCTGGAGTCCCCTGGAACACTGTCTTAAGGAGACCGTTGGGATGAGGTGGACATTCCTGCAGACCCACCGGCCCTACTAGTGATACTTCCCACTCAGCCCCAGAGGAAGAAGAACAGAAAGGGGAGAGGGTTCCTTATGAATTGAAGTCCTGGGACCAGAGCCCAAGGCAGATAAGACCTAGGCGCTCTCTCCCAAGGAACAGTATGTCCACCCAAACTCTCCACCTGGCCCTTCCGCCAGGCCCTGTCTCGGCGAAGATGAACGGGGGCGGGGGTGGGGGGCAAGGAGGGTAGGGTGCTGTAAAACTAAGGGAAGGCTGGAGGAAAAATCGGGCTGGCCACCTACCCCAACCATATTGCCCCACCATGTGTGTGAATCTCCATTCCAGCGCGCATCACCTCAAGAGCTAACAGAGAACCCGGCGCCCTTGGCCACGTCTGAGGTTGGGGACGGGGCATCGCCCTAATAAGAGCCCTACAGGCAGGGAGCCGTGCCCGCCCGGAGATCCTACCTCAGTTTTGGCAGGAATGATTTTCCTAGAAGACGCCAGGGAAGCGAAGCTATGGGTGATTTGTGGATTTCAGCGGGGTGGAGAAGCTTAGCCCAGGGGCGCAGCGACCCATTCAGCTCCTCCACACTGGGGGCTTCGGGCCGCACCCTCGGGACTATAATGCCGCGGGGACAATGACAATAAAAGGGCTCCATTCTCAACTTTCTCGGAGGAAACTGCTCCGTTCCGCGGCTTGCCCAGCCCTGCCCGCACGCCGGGTCCCAGGTTTGGGGGTGGGGGGAACCTGGGACCCGAATCGGTCCGGGCGCGCTCTAAGCAGCTGCGCCGGGGCGCGCAGCCCCCTATCCTGCCGCCCGCCAACTTGAAAGCATCTATCTGGGCGCCTGCCTATTCCTCCGGGCCCCAGCGGGGTCCCCGTCCCGACCTCCCCCATCGGACCGTGTGCCTGGAGCCCCAGTCGCTGCGGCTGCTGCAGCCGCATCCGCCCCCCCCCCGCCCCGCCCGGCCTCTGGCTCGCCCGCCCGCTCCCCTCCCCTGGCCCTACCGTGCAGTCCGGCTCGTGCCCGGGCAGTGCCAGCGCGCTGCACGCGTCCCAGAGGCGAGGCTCCTCCCCGGGGGCTGCCCTGCGCGGGGCTCCGGGCTCCGGACCAGGCTCGACTGGCTAGGGTGCTGGCCGGCCGCCTCTGGCGGCTCCCGCGCCGGCTCCGGCTGCCGCGCGCGAAGAGAGAGGGGTGGGGGGGAAACTCCCGGCAACTCCAACTCCAGGCGCCGGAGCTCCAGCTGCAGCCGCGCGCCCGCCCGCCGGCCGCGGAGTGCGAGCGCCTGCGAAGCAAACCTGCCCCCGCCGCCAACTCTGAGCATGCCCAGTGCCGCCGTGATCAAGCCCGAGCGCTCGGGCTCGGGACCGGGAGCTGCGGCGGGGGGCCGGGACCCGACCTCTACGCTCCAGAGCGAAGGCGGTGGGGGACCCAGGGAAGGCCCTGTGCGGGAGACGGGGCTCTGGAGCGAAGGGCCGGGGAGAAAAAATGTGCAGGGCGCAGTGCAAGTTTCATAGACTATGAGAAGTTTGCCCGCTAGAAAGGTGAGCTGTTTCTGTGTGCCTCCCATCCGGGCAAGACTGTATTCGAAAGGGCAACTAAGAAAACATTTATTCTCCAGGAGAGAACGAATGAACCCAACACTTGGGTGTTAGCCATTGCACCTTCATTCCTAGGTCGCAAGCTGAAGGAGCTCGTGGGGCCTGGCAGGCAGTGTGAGCAAACCGTGTAGGAGGCGGCGAACTAGACCGAGCTTCAAAGGTAGAACTGCTTTGCTCTAAATCGCCCGTTGCTATCATGGAAGAATTTGGGCCTGCTTTTGCGAGGTTTTCTAGTTTTCCAAGAACTGAGAGATTTAGATTATTTTCATGTAAAGTATTCTGATTGTAAAATGTTGGTGATAAATTTAATTAAAAAAAAAAACACAACAACAAAACTTTGTACCAACCAAAACATATCGGCGGGGTTCTTCCCCTGCTCAACCCCTAAGACAGCCAGCCTCTGATTTCTGTGCTGAGTGGCCACTTTGGTTTGGGAAGGAACTGGAAAGGATCCAAGATGATTCAGATTGTCATCAAAGCACTGCCAGTTACTAAGGGAAATGGGTTTTCAGACAGAAGAGAGCTGCAGATAAACGCTGGGCACTCCAGAAAAGTTTTCACTGATGTGAAGCGAGGATGTGAGGACTAACTTCTGGGAAACATCACTAATGAAAAAGCACCTGAGTAGGTAGTTTCTGCAGGATCACTCATAGTGCCCTGCCGAAGGCCTTTTGGAGTCTGAAGGACAAGAATAAAACGGAAATACTAGCCTTGTCTTTAGTTTAAATGTTGCTATTTTTCATCATACATTATTGCATTAATTTTTTTCAATATTTTATGAAAATATTTATCTTGGTTACTGAGTTCTTTGGCATCCCCATAAGTTTTGTGGCCTACCTGCTTTAGCCTGTGCTCTGCAGGGTGTTCGATGGCGGCACACCATTATTTTCGTGTGTTCAGCATTCTGTTTACAAATCTTTAGAATCAGCTTTTGGGTAATACAACAATTTAGTGAGTCAAAATGTCCCTGAATCAGTTTCTATTGCCAGCCACCTTCTCTCCCACCACCTTCCTTTTTAAAACTCTTCCTCTTTATCTTAGTTGCTCCATACTGCGGATCTATTTGAAGATTGCTACTCCCCCCAGCCCTCCCTGCGCCCCTCAAACAGTGCAACGACTTCCTATCTCACCTGCAGCCAGGTCATCAATCTAGTTTCTGCCTCAACCAAATACCTGGGACTTACCTTAGTACCCTGGGTGATTCTCCCTGAAAGTGAGCTCATTGCTGAATTCATGGAGAACAGACCATCACTTATCTATGGGAAGCATTTTAAGCATGCAGAACTCTCAAAGAAAAAAAAAATGCTTGGGTATTTACACAAGAAGCCTTCTCAAAGTTAGAGAAAAGAGGAAGTACCCAGCCCAGAACCTGTAACAGATAGTTACAAATATTTGCAGAATGAATAGCAATTTCCACCACCAAAACCTTCTGCATCTCTGTTCTACTTCCCACTGTTCCTAAGAATTATTATTTTTAAAAATCACTAATTGTAAGGTTGTAAAAAAGAGCAAGAATAGGATGTAAACATTTATAAGGGAGGGTACTGGTTTAACAAGTAAAATGTTTTGTCTACTTAAATTTTAAAATGTGTTTGTTTTTAAATTTATTTTTACTAGTAGTAAATAATACATGATATTAAAAAGCAGCTCAGTGCAGAAAAGCTTAGTGCAGGGAAAAAGTAAGTTTCACTCCCCAAGAACTACTATTGTGCCATTTTCTTGCATGTAGTTAATGAAAAACCCTAAGCACATAGTTGGTTTCTTTTCCTTAAAGTCTAATCATGAAACTGTAGATCAGAAAAATACTTTATAGTTCATCTAGATGCCAAGTCACAGACTTTTAAATTACTATTCCAGAGTAGAAAAGGAAAACATGGGTTTACAGCAAAGACATCTGTGGCCAAAGTACCTAGAGCCCTGGAATAAGAGGGCGCTCTCTAGAGCCCGACCATGCTGGCTCCTGATCTTGGACCTCCAGCATCCAGAACTGTAGATCCAACATGGCAGCTGAGAGGGTGGAAGTTACTCTCACCTCCTCCCAGGACCAACCTGGAAGGAATTACAGCTAAATTACAGAGCAATCAACCTGAATATCCAACTAAAATCCAGCTGAACAGAAGTCTTAGATGCAAGGATTTACAGAAGCACATCCTGTAGGTAGGGTAGAGACGTGAAAAATTCTGGCCCCAGACCCACAGACAACAGTTGTGAATCAGAAGGTATATCTCAGCTGCAAAGGTCCCCTCCAAGGCGTGAGGCGTCTCAACCCCATGCCAGGCTCGCTGTACCAGAGCTCCAAGGCCTGGAAGAGGAGACAGCATAATAACTTCTGATGGAGATTCCATCTGCCAGGAAGACACAGGAGTCTGCTAGGAACCCTGCAGGTCACCCTCATAAATGATCAGCACACAAAATCTCTTTCGTGGCCACTAACCCTGTGTTCCAGCAGAGGGACAGTGGCTCAAGGCAGACTGGAGCCATACAGAGAGAGACTGGATTGCATGGCTTCAGGGAGAGGGCTAGAGGGTCAGCTGCCACTGTCTCTGTGCTGGCTCCCTCTCCCACACCACCCACAGACGCTGTTTGTCCTGGGTTGACCACTCTACTCCATGCTGAGTCAGCCTAGGGGTGATGTATAAGCCCCATCCTCCCAACTCCCTGTGGCCCCACCTTGCCAAGCCCCACCCTGAGGAGGAGTCTGCTGTTTGTGGCCAGCCTGGGCGCACAGGGGAAACTTTCTTGGAAGGCTCTTCGGGAGGCCTATCCCCACCCGCCCTGCCCCATACTTCAACTGGAGCCACTGTTCCTGCGCAGAGCCCTCCCTCCACAAGACCAAATATTAGTGTTCTAGCCGGATGAACTCTACTGGCCTCACCCTGATGCCTCCCTGAGACCCTGCCGTACCACAAAAGTCTGCAGGCCCCAGGTGGGTCGTGGCTGGCCTCCATGTACCCTGGGGGCTTTCCTGAGTGGCCTTAGACCCAGCACTGGTGCCAAGTTTGAATCTCTGTTAACCTGGTGCATGCCACTTGCCCCTACCTGCTGACTCACGGAGAACCTACTTTATGCAACTCACCTGCTGCCAGAGGCTTTTCCAGTCACTGAGCCTAACAGACAGCCAGCAGAAGGCAGATCTCAGGTGCCTTAGAAGCCAGGCTTGGTATGCCTCTTGGCCCCTCCCACGTGCACTCCAGCTTAGCAGAGGCAGCAACAAATAAACTAAGTTATTTTACATCTCCTAACAGGTAGCCCAGGGCCAGTCATAGGCAGCATCCGACGTTGACCTACACTGGAGTCCCTCCCAAGAGGCTCCAGAAACAATACACCTACTGGTGGGCGGGCTTCAGGCCACAACAGCGCATGACCCACTTAACTTCACAAGAGGCACACCCGATGGGAGATCTTGGCCAACACCAAACCCTGGTGGGGCAGATTCTGACTCATGCAGTCAATCCCTGCACAATGGCTCATACACTGGGGTCTGGGTCAGCCCTCATACTCAGCCACCCCACCCATGACGGGCCAACATTGATCAAGACTCAGCTACAAACAGGAGCCCTCACATAATGCACACAGTGGACATTCCTGGAGCGTGTGCCTCAGGTGATCAGGGAGACTGTGCCACTGAGTCCACAGGACACCTACTACATACGTCCATTCTACCGGGCCTGGGAGACATAGCAGCTCTTCCTAACACACAGAAATACATGTAGAGGGGCAGCCAAAATGCAGAGACAAAGAAGCCTGCCCCAAATGAACGAACAGGAGAAATCCCTGGAAAAAGAACGAAATGAAATGGAGGCAAGCAATCTACCAGATACAGAGCTCAAAACAGTGATTATCCGGATGCTCAAGGAACTTGGGGGAAGAATGGGTGAAATCAGTAAGGACTTTAAAAAGAAGATAATAAGCATAAAACAGAATATAAAAACCATAAAAAAGACAGTCCAAAATGAAGAATACAATATCTGAAACGAAGAATTCGCTAGAAAGAACAAAGAGTAGGTTGGATGAAGCAGAGAATCAAATCAGTGCTTTGGAGGACAAAGTAGAAGAAACCTCCCAATCAGAGCAGCAAAAAGAAAAAAGAATAAAAAAAAATAAAGATAGTTTAAGGGATCTTTGGGACAACATAGGGGTACCAGAAGGAGAAGAGAGTGAGCAAAGGGTCAAGAACCTATTTGAAGAACTAATGACTGAAACTTCCCTAACCTGGTGCAGGAAAAAGACTGACAAGTCCAGGAAGCTCAGAGTCTCGAACAAGATGAACCCAAACAGGCCCACACAGAGGTACGTCATAATTAAAATGGAAAATGTTAAAGACAAACAGAGAATCTTAAAAGCAGCAAGATGGGACATTACTGAAACACATTGCAAACAGCAATTCTCATTTTCTCTCTTTCATCTTTTTTGGTCTTCCATTTTCTCAAAGCTTCTTTCTGCTTCTCTAATTATATTACCTTACCCTAAGCTGTTTCAGCTTTCATATACCAACATACAGATAAGAGACTAAAATGAGAAACCATTCCTTGGAAAAAATGGGACCAAAGACATCCTGGACTTGGTTGCTCTGTAATAGTTTGATATTTCTTAGCCACATCTTTCCAATCTGATTGTTCGTTCTTTGAGTGCTGGAAACAAGTCTTGAGGGTCCTCAATTTCTGTCACCCAAAGTCTAGCTCAGAAGGAGCTCTTAAACAAATGACAGTTACAACCAACCTGTCACTGGAAAAGAGAGAATTCAGGCAGAGAAAACAGCATGTGCAAGGGCACTGAGGTGGGAGGATGGGCAGGATCTTGAAAGTCTTAAGTTTAGCAAATCACTAATGCCGTAGACTTTCAACATAACTCAGTATTATATAAGAACAGCTGCAATAGAAAAGCAAACTACCCTCAGCAAGAAACAAAGTAATCTGGTGTTAAGAAGCAGCATGCCATGGTGCTTCACAGGGCGTGGATTTTTATTTTGAACCTCTGTTTCAACTCCTTCTTGCTCTATTCCATTAGGCAAAGTCTACAACTTCTCCGAATAACAGATTCCTTGTCCCAAAAAGTGCATATTACTATCTATTGATGGTTTTAATGGGAGTGAACACATATGTAATATATTTAGCATGGTACCTGGCCCACAGCAAGTGCTAAATAAATATTGCTATTTTCATCCCATGACCACCGATGTGGGTAACTGCCAAAAATGGGCGGGGAAAATCGAGAGTGTGTTTTGCATTCCCCCTCAAGCTGTTTCTGGCAGAGCTGTTTCTACTAGAAGCACTGATTCTGCTACAAGCAAACAATCATATTTTATCTCCACAGATGCAATGTGCAATCCTCTTTTTACAAAAACAATTTTACATACATAAGAACTGCTTTTTAAAAAATTCCCACTTTCGGCTATCCAGATGTCCTAGCGTTTCTACCTATTGCTCTGTTTTCTAAAGAAAAGGCCTAAGGGGATAGATGAATAGTTTAAAGATTTCTGCATGTTTTTATTAAGTTAGGACTCAGTGAAGATTTCCTAAGACATTACACAGATAAATAAGTTGAAGCAGTGACTAATTCTGAATTTCTATCACAAATAGCCAAGTTTTGCTCTTCTCTTCTCTCTCGACTTGCTTGAATTAAAAGTTTTGGAAAAAAAAATATCCAGAACAAAAATGGAAACATACAGAGATTGTTCTGATCACCTCCTGCAGCATCGGGACCTCCCCCTTAACTCAGACCTGGCTGGTTGTATGAAGCTCAGAGTTTGGTAGGCTGAACCACCCTAATTACTCCTTCTGTTATCTCGGCAATATTTTTGAAAGACTTATTTTTTGCTTTAGAATGACTGTCTCCACCAAGATCCAGAAAAACTGCTAGGCTCTGGGCTAACAAAGAATCCCTTATTCCTCTAGGACACAAGCAAGTCAGTGACCACTCAGAGCTGCTGTCTCCCCCCAGTTTCTGTGCTGCTGGTGTGGAGGATGGAAGGATGCAATCCGTTCCCAGTCTGAGATGGAGAGGTCTCCTCTGTTACATGCAGCAGCTCGGCTGTTCCTGCTGTGTTTGTTATGGTCCCTGGTCAGTCCCAAAAGGCTAACAGTGAAAGAAGCTCCTGTTGCTCTGTCTCCAGAAGGTCTTCAGGCCAACAGACCTGCCCAGCCGTGGGTGGCCCTACAGTTTCCCAGTGTTGCCGCCTCACATTGGCAACGCGTGGTGTGGCCAAGGACTTTGCTACTCGAAGTGCACTTCTCAGACCAGCAGCTTCAACGTGTTAGTAATGCAGACTTCTGCCTACCCCAGACCCAGTGGATCGGAACCTGCACTTTTACGAGGCTGCCAGGTAATTTGTTTGTGCATTAAGAAGCACTGTGCTGGGGCACCCAGCCGAGAAAGACAAGAAAACAAAAGGCGTTTTAAAGGTAAAATGTATTTCCTTTGTTCTTGATGCCCTTCCTCCAATCTCCAGGCCCCAGAGATGTCTCGCACTCATTTACCTGTATTTTTCCTTTGGACCTTATTACGGTCTGTTTACATTGTACAAGTATGATTGTATGGATCTAATCCATCCTGTTTGAGGCTTGAGACTTGCTAGAAACTTCTTTGTATCCTCTAGGCTAGTGCCTAGCCTAGGGGCCCTGGAAAAAAGATTATTTACTATGAGGGAGAAAGATGTTAACCAAGTAGATAGATAGGTATAAATTATGACGTGCTATGAAACAAGAGTGTTAGTATACAAGAGGGGGGCCTAAGTGGGTTTGGGGAGGTGGATGGTCATCAAGGACAGCGCTCCGAGAAAGTGAGGAGCGATCCAGAGTTATCAGCCAAGGGAAGACTGGTTGGTGGACGGCGTGCCAGGGGGAACACCGCAGCAACAGAGGGACAGAGCCCCAGAGGTGGGGAAGGGCTCGATGCCTTACAGAAGTGGAGGAAGGACCAGAGGGATGGGCGCACAATGAGTGAGAGGAGAATGGTGCACCTTGAGCAACCTGATCAAGCAATGCCTTCAGGGTTTACCCTTTTCATCCTGGAAGCCATTGAAACTTCCTGAGTGCAGGAACGATGGGGACCTATTTACATTTTAAGATCATTCTGTGTTACATGGAAAATACTTTGACATTAATCAAGACTAGAAGGGAAACCACTTTGGAGACCATGGTAGTGTCCAGGGTTAGTGAGAAGAAAGTGTTTAGACAAGATTTAAAACTGGAGGGATGAGAAAAAGGGGACAGATTGAGCTACATTCTGGAGGTGAGAAAAGTAAAATTTCATGTGATTGAGAGTAGGGGTGGGAACATTAACTGCAGTCTCCATATTCTTTAAACCACTGGGTGGGTGGATGGTGTTGTTCACATATTTGATACAGTTGGAAATTTGGGAAGGCAAGTTAAAAATCCATTTTGGTTGTGAGGTTGAGATTTGTCAGAGAACCAAGTAGAATCATCTAATAGACTGTACACAGGTTTGGCACTTAGAAAAGAGATCTGGTTGGAAATTAGATACTTCAGAGCCATTAGCATTTAGATGATGTTTGGTGCAATTGTATAGAGTGAGTACAGAATAAACAGGGGGAGGGAGGAAAACTCATTTTCATTCCCCAGGAACTGCAGCATTCAGAAGCTATCAAAGGTGACTTCCGGGCTAGATGGTGGTGAATGATTCTGGAGCAAAGAAACTAGTTTTTCAAGTAGAAAGATGTGGTCAGCTGCAGTGAATACTACTGACAGGTCAAGCAAAGTGATACATTGCTACAGATTAAAAAAATAGTGGTGGTTTTAGAAGTATATTATTTTTAGTAACATTTGAGCTTTATTTAGTAATGAAAACCTAATTAGCATCTAATTATTTTTTATAACTTAATTTCAACAGGATAATTAATACCTTTGATGTATTAACTTCATCACCAAAGTCTTTGTTAATCATTATTTTTGCATCTCTATAGTCACCTTGTTTTTAAAAATATATTTTATTGATTATGCTATTACAGTTGTCCCATTTATTTTCTCCCCTTTACACCCCTCTGCCCTGCACCCTCCCTCCCACCAGCATTCCCCCACCTTAGTTCAGGTCCATGGTCGTACATATAAGTTCTATGACTTCTCCATTTCCTATACTATTCTTAACCTCTCCCTGTCTATTTTGTACCTACCATTTATGCTACTTATTCTCTGTACCTTCCCCCCCTCTCCCCCTCCCACTCCCCTGCTGATAACCCTCCATGTGATCTCCATTTCTGTGTTTCTGCTCCTGTTCTAGCTGTTGGCTTAGTTTGCTTTTGTTTTAGGTGTGGTTGTTAATATCTGTGAGTTTGCTGTCTTTTTACTGTCCTATTTTTTATCATCTTTTTCTTAGATAAGTCCCTTTAACATTTCATATAATAAAGGCTTGGTGATGATGAACTCCTTTAACTTGACCTTATCTGAGAAGCACTTTATCTGCCCTTCCATTCTAAATGATATCTTTGCTGGATAGAGCAATCTTGGATGTAGTTCCTTGCTTTTCATGACTTGGAATATTTCTTTACAGCCCCTTCTTGCCTGTAAGGTTTCTTTTGAGAAATCAGCTGATAGTCTTATAGGAATTCCTTTGTAGGTAACTGTCTCCTCTCCTGCTGCTTTTAAGATTCTCTCCTTCTCTTTAATCTTGGCTAATATAATTATGATGTGCCTTGGTGCATGCTTTCTTGGGTCCAATTTCTTTGGGACTCTTTGAGCTTCCCGGACTTCAAAGAAATCTATTTTCTTTGCCAGATTAGGGAAGTTCTCCTTCATTATGTTTTCAAATAGGTTTTCAATTTCTTGTTCTTCCTCTTCTCCTTCTGGCACCCTGTAGGGTAAATGGAGGCAGTCTGGCTTCCTCATCCAGGTGTCTGGGTAGCTAAGGGGAGCAGTGTTTCCATAGCCTTGGAAGAGCCTGATAACCAGTGTTCTCATAGCCTTGAGACTGGGTCTGATAAACTGTTCCTATAACGTAAAGTGGGCTCACATGTGGAGAACTATCGCATGTTGTGTAAGGTTTTGGCAGTTTTCCAGCTTTGTTCTCCTCTAGTATTTAAATAGGTAGGGGCTTCCCACTAGTTAAGCATGCAGCTTCTGGCCTGCATGGTTCTTTCACCCATGAATAAAGTCACGTCAAGCATCCCCATTGTTCCGCACATTTTCTTCCATCTACCGGAGGCAAGAGTGGATCTGCTTGGCCTTGATCAGTTGCAACACACACCCCTATGATTCGGATGTTGAGATACTTAAAGTTGTCCTGGAGGTTCCTAAGCCTCTCCTCATATTCTGGAATTCTTGTATCTTTATTCTGTTCTAATTGAATATTTATTTCTTCCTTCTGGTCCAAATCATTGATTCAAGTCCTGATTTCCTTCACATCACTGCTGGTTCCCTGTACATTTTCCTTTACTTCACTTTGTATAGCCTTCACTTCTTCCTCTCTTTTGTGACCATACTCAACCAGTTCTGTGAGCATCCTGGTTACCAGTGTTTTGAACTCTGCATCTGATAGGTTGACTATTTCTTCATCACTTAGCTGTATTTTTTCTGGAGCTTTGATCTGTTCTTTCATTTGGGCCATATTTCTTTGTCTTAGCATACCTGTTATGTAGTAAGGAGGCAAGCCTTAGGTTTTCACCAGGGCCGGGCAACCCATGTCACTGCATTGTGGCGCTGTATGTGGGGGAGGGGTTCAAGAAGGAGCAATGCCACTTGCTCAGCTCTAGGCTGGCTTTCAATCACTTCCCCTGCTACCCACAAGCAAATTGGGCCTTTCCGGTGCTGATTCCCTAGTGGGTGGGTTTGTGTATGTTCTAGGACCCTGTTGGTCTTTCCAATGAACTCTCCTGGGAGGCTGGGAGTTTCTCCTGCTGCCACAACCCCTGCAGGTTTTTACAAAGGTTTTGAGGCTTTATTTCCCCCCACTGGAACCATGGGTTGCACAGTCTGCACAGTTGTTCGTCCTGGTTTATCTGCACACAAATGGGGGACTACCTGGTCCACCAGCTGCCACCTTGCCTCATGTCCTTTTCATGCCAGCTGCTGCTTTCTGCCCCTCCTATCCTTCTGAATGTTTCTTCTTTAAGTCCTTGGTTGTTGGACTTCCATACAGTTCAATTTTCTGGCAGTTCTGATTATTTTTTGTTTTTAATTTTTTTGTTGTCCTTCTTTTGGTTGTGCGAGGAGGCAAAGTATATGTATCTACCTCTATTGTCATCTCATATATTGAACACTTAACTCTCTTATCTCCAGTCTAGGGTTAAATCTTCAAAAGTTTTAAATCTGACCAGCCCTCCAGCCTAACAACACAAGTGCTGAATGCACAGAGTGCCTGCCTTATAGAAACTACATATAACATACTTGCTTCATCTAAGAGTGTTTGAATGATCTATGACAAATAATCTATTTCTTTAAGTTTATTTATAAAAATTAATTAAAAAGTATCCCTTTCCTTAAAAAATACTACCTTATTCAAGTAAATTCTGGTCTTAATTTGACAACTATAGATATGCTTTAGGCAAATACAGCTGAAACTGTCTGAACAAGATGGTTTCTTTTTTGCCTTTTTGATAATATATTCAGGAACTTAAGAAAGGAAGTGACAGTTTGGACAGTATTATCTTCCCAGTTTGGGAGGTAAGGGGGGACGGAGAGGGTCGAAACCCCATCTTTCACTTAGATACCTTGACTATTCATTTTCTTCATAACGACTCAGAGGGTCACCACCCTATGGTACTCTTGAATAAGAAAAAGAAAGAGAAAGAAAACTCCAAAATAACTGGCCTCAGCAAAACGGGCAGGATTCCTTTCATTTCCCCTAACTTTCTACCTTAGGCTGTAATTATACTGCTAGATAGTATTCTCGGCTCAAGCACAAATTCTTCTGGGCAAGAATTCAAATGTATGCAGATTGTCTTTTGCATCCCTCTGCAGCTCTGTTACGCTTACCGGAACCCATCCAAAGTCATTTCCATGCTGAACGTCTTGGGAGACAGGATAGATCCCCATGTCACTTACTCGTATTCTCACTTTTCAGCTCCTCTTTTCTTTATCAACGGGCATCTTCAAATAGGCCTCAAGAACACATGTCATCCTTTTTCTTTGTATTATAGATAACACAATATAACCTTCATAGACCTGGAAATAAAGGGAGTAAAGGGGAATGTTGGAGAACTCTGGCAACTCTCCTCTCGGTGGAGGAGAGTAAGTGAGGGTATGTTTACAGATTTCACAGGACAGGTGTCATGGTGCCAAGAGACAAGAGCTTTTTTAGGGAAGGATGATTGTATTTTTTCCAATAACATTCTTAGCTCTCAATTTTCACCTAGAGAGAATTAAATACCACCGTGTTTCACTTGCACGTCTCTTTTTATCTACTAAAGGAACCCTCCCAGGTCACAGAGGAAAAACACTTCTCTATGACTAGCTACTCTTTTATCATAAACTAGCTTCTTTTTGGGAGAACCATTCAACTGATTTTGGTTGCTGTGAAGTTGTCTAGTTGAGTGAACAGATATTTTTCATCTTTCAGAAAGCTATTTTGGTAAACAAGAATGCCTGTTAGGACAGTGATCCTGGCCTCATATTTGGGCAAATGGTTCACTTAGTGGGAAAGATTTAGTGGGACAGGAAAGGAAAAAAGGGAGACTTATAGTTCACGCAAAACAGAATGTGAAAATGCCCATCTGAGAATTGACTTAAGGTTTCTTTCAACTCCCAAATTAAAGTCTCCTGTTACAGAGTTTTCCAAGTAATGAGTTGTGGGTTAGTTACTTCCCAGTCTCTGATTTGTTTACTGTGATAACTAGGAATATGTTTAATCATAGTCAATCCCTCCCCCTGCCCCTTGGTACAAAATATATTTCCTAACTTGTTGACTCTGTTTGGCTATGTGACTTGCTTTAGCTAATGGAAGTGAGAAAAGGCTATAAATAAAATGTGCTTGTGTAATTTTATTTGATGTTTATGTTCCAGTCACAAGAAAAGCATGCCCCAAGTAGACCTGAATTCAGTCCAAATCCTGGAGCCATGTCCAGCCATCCTGCTTTCTGAAGCATAACTTCCCAGCCAAACCAATCTAGATCAGCAAAGTAATATTCACCTGCAGACTTATGAACATTTAATGCGTGTTTTTGCTTTAGAGTAATTTGTTATGCAGCATTGCTGTGGCAATAGCTGACTGGTGCATATACTTAGAAGAAAGGTGGCATAAACATACGCTCAGAAAAGCAACTTATCTAGCTTAATAATTCCTCAGTCTCAGCCGTAAAGGGCATCGGAGCAAAATTACTTAGTCATGTCGTTTAGTGTGAAATGAATTGTACATCTCTTTGTAAAATTAAGATCATGTAAAAATATATCAAATTTGAAAATAAAGTCATTTAAATTAATGAAGTGATTTTATTTTCAAATATTTTTCTCAGAACTCTCCACTACAAGCATTCTTAATAAGGTGGTTCTGTGTGAGTAGCAGAGTTCAAAAATATTATTCGCGATCAGTTCTCCAGTGACCCATGCATCCATCTCTCTCTCTACATTCATTATTTTTTTAGTTTATATTATCATCTAAGAATAATGTGGTAGATCATAGGTAATTCATATAAGAAGTTAGAATTAGAAAAATCTTATTTAAATTTTCTGTATTTGAATTACATAAGAAATCTCTTAATGTAATCATTGTAGCAAAATTAGAAAATACATGTACACAAACAGAAGACATACATGCACAACCTAAAGATAACCTTTGCTCAAATTGTTCATCTTGACAAAACTACTTTTCTGTGTGTGCTCGCATGTATGTACTTTCATATGCATTGAATTACAATGGACCCCCACTGTGCATAATGTCCTATAAACAGCTTTTATCATTAAGTGCTATGTTGTCACTTCTCTCTATGACAGTAATACAGAGCTACATAATCGTTTTTTAAAGATTTTACTTATTTATTTTTAGAGAGAGGGGAAAGGAAGGAGAAAGAGAGGAAGAAAAATGTCGATGTGTGAAACATCAATCAGTTGCCTTTCACACGCCCCCACCCAGGACCTGGCCAGAAACCCAGGCATGTGCCCTGACCAGGAATCAAACCTGCAACCTTTTGGTTTGCAGGACAACACCTGACCCGCTGAGCCACACCAGTCAGGGAGAGCTGCTTAATCATTTTTAATGGCTATCTAATATTAAACAGAGTACATGCTCTGGGGAGAGGGGTGTGGGTGGAGGTGAAGGAGGGTATAGTGGGGATAAATGGTGATTAAAGAAAAGAAAGAATACATGTTCCATAATTTGTTAACTAGCCCCCAATCTTTAGATATTTAGGTTTTTTTTAGGCTAGTTTTGTTTTCCATTATAAGTAACGCTTGAATGAACACTCTTATTCATGTATTTTTTTCTCACTTTTCAAATTATTTCCCCAGGATCAATTCCTAGAAGTGAAATTGCTAATGTAAAAGATGTGGACATGTTTAAGATTCTTGTCAAGATAAGTCCCAGAAAGGAAGTACCCCTTCACATTCTCTGTAGCAGTAAGACTTTTATCACATCCTTCAATAAACACGCAATATTCCTTCTGAAAGAGTCTTTTCCCTGACCTGTTTTCTTCTATATATCTACTACCTACTTTATTTCCACTTAGAACATTAAAAAAAAAAAGGCAAAATAGAAAATATTTGCCCCTGTGATATACAAAGAAATAAAACATGACTTAAGAAATGTCTTGAATGCCTTAAAATAAGTAAAAATAATCATGAAAGCAAAGTAGTCTTTTCTTTAGGAAAAAAAATACTCTTAATTTTGTCCTCAACATTGTTTGGAATAATAGCTAACAAAATCATAACTGTTTACAATCATGATATTAAATGGGCTTTTTGGAAATGAGTCATTTTGTACACATTGGGAGTTTAATGTCACTGAATTTAATTCACTTAAATTGTCACTCGCACATCATTATACTTTGAGAAACCCTCCTCAGTCAGAGAGCTCTTAGCAGTGAACAAAAAATGCACAGTGCCTCTAACTTACAAGATCTGTGTGACTAGTTTATTAGGTGGAGAAAGAGGCATAAAACAGTAGATTCTCTAGCAGTGGGAGTAAAAAAGTAAAATTATAAATGTAAAGATGCTACCATAGAAGAAGTAAAAATTAAAACCAAGGAACACTTTCCTGTGACAAACTCAGTCTTCTGCGACCGCTAACAGATATCGTTACAATTAGAGCCAGAATTTTAAATGCGATTGTCGCTCGGAAGTGACAACTGGCAGGGGAACCCATTCCGTGCATCCTGTAACTCCCAGATATCACGAAGATGCATTTAAAAAAGAGAAATCCTCCAAAAATAATGACATTTTTAAAAATTTGCATTTATTTTTTCAGAGAGAGGGGAAGGGAGGGAGAAAGAGAGGGAGAGAAATGTCCATGTGCCAGAGAAGCGTTAGTCGGCTGCCTCTCCCCTGCCCCCACAGGGGGGCCTGGCCCGCAACCCAGGCGTGTGCCCTGATTGAGTCAACCCGTGGCCTTTTTGTTCACAGGCCGGTGCTCAACCCACTGAGGACACCGGGCAGGACAAAAATAATAGTATTTTTGAATATTACAAAATAAGCAAATGCAGTGAAGAATATATGGAAAATTGAAATTCACTTCAAGACCAATTCCTAAGATGTCATCTTAATGATTCATGTGTATTTTGAGAAAAATTTGGAAGTTCTAATCTCAAAATCAGACTTTAAAAGACTTTATTCCAAACTACTTTGGCACAGATAATTTCTTAATTTGTTTTTATAGCTCATTAGGGTTTTTAGCATTTACATAAAACTTTACATTTCAAAGTACTTGCTTGACAAAAATCACTAATAACGTTGTATTGACAAACAACATTCTTTAAAAATAATTTACATTTTAAAATGTACTTCTCTTATTTGTTTCTCTTGCATCTTGTCTATTTCCTGGGAGTGCCTTTTTATTCAAATTCAGCTCAATGAATATTTGCTGAATAACCACTTGGTAGGAAACTTGGTGTCAAAGCTTCAAAAGAAGGAAAAAGATGGAGACAGAAAAGCACATTAGTGGTGCCAGCGTCTGGGGAGGGAAGTGGGGAGTGACTGCCTTATGGGTATGGGGTTTCCTTTTTGGATGATGCAAATGTTTGGAACTACTTAGGAGTGATGGTTGGGCAACACTGTTGAATGTATTAAATACCACTGTACACTTTAAAATGGTTAAAGTGGTAAACACTGTGTATTTATCACAATTTTAAAAATATCAGGCAGAAGAAATAACTAGGTGAGTCAATGAAGGAGAAGCACAAATATTCCATTTCAGAAGTATATTTAATCAGAAAGATAGTTAAATATCTTTCCACAATCACTATTGATTTCATGTAGTGACAGTGTCAAGTTTAATTCAATAAGCATGTATAATTAGGGCAGGCGTAGGCAATCATTCTTTTTTAATTTTTTAAAGATTTTATTTATTTATCTTTAGAGGGGAAGGGAAGGAGAGAGGGAGAGGGAGAGAAATATCAATGTGTGGTTGCCTCTGGTGCATCCCCTGCTGGGAACTGGCCTGCAACCCAGGCATGTGCCCTGACTGGGTATCGAACTGCGATCCTTTGGTTCGCATTCTTAACCCTTAACAGGAATGCTGAAATGAGCCATGTATGGTCCTTGCCTTCGAGTAGCTTTAAGTTTTATAGAGAATAAAGATAGCTATTAAAAAAGGTCTAATGCAAGACAGAAAGCAAACAACTATACTATAAAGGTGAACATAGTGCTAAGGAGGCGAAGAGGATAATGAGATTAATTATTAGAAAAGTCATCAAGGATAAAATAGCTTTGTAGTTGATCTTCAAAGGTGGGTACGAGTTTGCCAATCACATAAGATGGCAACAGTCAGTCTGGGTGAAGAGAAGAGGAGGAGAAAAAGTACAGAACTGAGGAACGAGAAGGAGTCACGGGGAATCTGCTGTAGCCATGCTTGGCTGAAGCCATAGTTGGACAGGCCCCACAATGGAAGGGAAGGTTGAGGAGGTATCTGTGACTCACAGGGTAAGACTGAAGTCCTTGAGAGTTTGCAGGTGATTTAGCAGTGACTGATTGCAACTTTACACCTTCAAAAATGGATCTTTCTTACAGCATCTGACGAGTGGCCACTCAGCTGCTTTTGGAATTCCTCTGACTTTGAAGTCAGTACCTTCAGAGCCTGGATTGTTATTAGGTGACTGAAATTTAGTTAGAGTTCCTGTATTCATCACAATGTCTATACATTTATTTTAGTTCTGCCTTCTGAAATGACACAAAATGAATGAATTTTTTATATCAACTCTGCTAGTATTTGAGTCAGTAAATATGCTCTCCTTTTATCTCTCTTTTCTAGATTAGATATTCCTGGGTCCTTTCATTGTTTCTCTGTTGAATGCTTTTTAATACTCCTGCAATTCTCGTTAATTCTGTTTTCTGTAAATTCCTGTGTTCCTATTTCATTGTAGCACTCAGTACCACATTTGTTTCCCTAGGTTTGGTCTGAGTACTGAGTAGCATGTCTTCTGCTTCTTCTTTTTTTAAAATTTTTTAATTTATTTATCTTTAGAGGGGAAGGGAAGGAGAAAGGGAGAGAAATATCAACGTCTGGTTGCCTCTCATGCATCCCCCACCAGGAACTGGCCTGCAACCCAGGCATGTACCCTGACTGGGAATCGAACCGCGATCCTTTGGTTCACAGGCCCGCGCTCAATCCTCTGAGCTACACCAGCCAGGGCTCATGTCTTCTGCTTCTAATACAGCCAGAGGGTCTATTCAGGATTCTGATAGACAGATCACCTCAATGACATATGTTAAGCTTAGAGTCAACTAATACCTGCTTATAATTGTTGGGGGTTTTTTGTAAGTAAAAATGTTAAGTCACTTATCCCAATTTAATACTCAAGTGTTATGCTTCTAAATGCATCATTTAAAAATTTCATTGTGTTAGATTTGACCTATAATTATATATTGTGAGAACTGTGAGGATCCTCATTCTGTTGTCTGCTTTATTGGCTATCTGCTGTCTTCTTGCCATTTATTAATTTGTAAGAATCCCTTCAATGTTGATATTCAAGTCACTAACACAATGTTTTAGAGAAAACTGTAGATGACATAATATTAAACAAACCACTATAGTTTTCCTTCCAGGCTGACTTTGAATTAGTCATTAATCAGTCATTTCTGGAAATGATCATTGAGCTAGTTATGAATCCAGCCATCACAGCGACTTTGAACAAATAGATCTGTATGTTGTTTTTCCATAAAAAAGCATTGTGGCTACATTCTCACCGTCTCTTGGATTGTTCCCTCTGGGGGATGTTAGTGGCCACGTCACAAAGACTGTGTCAGTTTTCTATTTTTCTGTAACAAATGGCTATGAATTTAGCTGCTTAACCCAGCACCCATTTAGCTCACGGTTCTGTAAATCAGGATTCCAATGCAGCATGGCGAGGTTCTTCTCAGGACTATCAATTGTTTTTGAGCAAGAACATTTTGTGTAAGAACATGCTTTCAAAAGTTTGCTTGTGCAAAATGAACCCACAGAGGAAACAGGAATTTGGGAGAGTATTTGGGTTGCTGTCCAACAGGCCCGGATGGACAAAATGATGGCTCCTAAATTGCTGAGGTGACAGTAAGATTAGACTGAGAGTTTGGAAAGGAAAATCACTGAGGAAATAGGATACTGGACTTAGCGAGTTGGATTATTGTCAAGCATTGGAAAGTTATTCCATGGGAACTTATTCAATAGTCTGATCGCTCCAGTCACGTGTGGGTAGCATCTCATGGGAGGATGTAAGAAAAAAGCTGAAGGATTATTAGGAAACAATGAAGTTTACAAGTATGGGAAATATAAAGTTATAGAGAGAGAGACAGATTTGGAAGGTTTTAAAAAGTAGGAGAATAAAAAGAGTTAAGTGCAAGACAAGAGCTTCAAGAAGGAAGGAGCTAAGTGGTATCAATTTATGCCCCTATTTTAAGATTAGAGAGCATGGTGACCAAGAAGCTAAATTACAATGACATTAAAAGTGTACTGTACGAAAGAAAAGGAGATATCCAGTATATCTCTAAGTGCAGCAATCTGGGAAAGTAGACAGACTATAAATCATATATGTTTCTCTTAAAGATGAAGATAAAGACCTGGTCTCTGAAAACTATTCCAATTCCTATGTTCTTCCTCTATGGAGCTGAAGAGTGCTGGGAGATTACAAAGAATAATTAGTTAAATATTTCTCTCAGTGGAGGTTGTTCAATTAATTTATTGCCAAAAATAACAATGCTGCATCTTAAGTGCTTCCTGAATTTAAAAAAACGGACTCATAATTCAGGCATTGGTCACTGACTGCTCTCAACGCTGCCTGAGGCTGTTCCTGCATCTGAGACACCTGACATCCATCCATTGTGACACCTGGCACCCGTTCATCCCAGTCACTGACACCCATCAACCAAATCACCCTGGACCAAGCAAGCTCCTGGCAACCTCAGGAAAAGAAGGGACTACATCATCCAAAGACATTAAACAAAATTGTAGTACAGAGACACAATGGGCTCCTGGCAGAGCCACAAAAAAATGGGTTTGAATAAGCACTGGCCACGCTTCAGTCTCTTTTCTCCATCCCCAGCACACACTGGCCAACTTTACCGAAAGTACCCATGTCATCACTGACCTCATTCTTCTCTTTTCCTGCTAACTTTTTCTAATGACCTCAGGAAAATCAAACTCTCAACCTCTTTTTCTTCCTCTTTGCCCATTTCCCCTTTTTCAGTTTGCTCAAACACTGGCCTTAATCACTTCTGAGAGAAGTAAGAGAACAATAGTTGTCTTCCTCTATCAAGAGAATATTTATGTGCTTTGAGGTTAAATTAGGGGTTGTGAAGGACGAACACCGTTAACTTCCAAAGTCCATGAAAACGAGGCATTCCTTTGAACACATGCGCGAAGTGTTTCTATACATTATCACTGTCCGTTAGAACATGTTCTTTCCTTCAGCAGCAATACTCTGATTCTGTGTGTGTGTGTGTGTGTGTGTGTGTGTGTGTGTGTGTGTGTGTGTCTAGTTGCTGGCATTACGGAGGTTTGGTTTTCTGCTATTTTTCAGGGTTAATGTCTAATAATTCATATATGAGAGAAATAGGATTCTGCATAGTCCAGAAATTCAGTCATTATCTTCAGTCTTGTTTCTAGAAGAAAAGGCACTCTATGTTCCTAACAAGTGATTTTCCAGGTTAGAACACCAACTACTTGAAAGTTGAAGACTACTTGTACCTATATAACCAAAATATGATTAAACATCATTTCTTAAGTGAACCAATCTGAAGTCCATGCTATTATTCTCTTCAAGTTATTTTGTCACATCATATCAGCAAAGTCCCTCTATTGTGTATGTAAGAAAGTGGCCACGCAGCATGGGATGGTCATGCCCTCAGAGCCAGATAGGACTGTGTTCCGGCTGTGCTTCAATCACTTGCACGCTCTATGGATCTGGGGAAATTATTTAACTTCCAGTGACCTTAGTTACCTATTCTGTAAGATAGAAATAATGTAAGTGTGTATCTCTTAGAGTTCCTGTGAGGATTAAATAAGATAATATGTGATAAGTTTCTGTCTCATAGCAAGCACTTGACAAATACCATTGCTAGACAGTAGAATAGTGGTCTTTTTAAATCATGTACCCACATCATTAAAATATTTTCATCATATAGCTTTTATTCATTTATTTATAAATATATATATTTTCCTTCTAGACTAGTATAACATGCATATAAACATACAAGAAAGTAAAATTTTAAAAGAATGTGACAAAGATAAACTTTACTTGAAATAAGTAAAAATATAAAGTATAAATGGGATGTTTGTTCCATTTTTGATTCCTCAAGCACTTTTAAATTTCAGTGCAATTCCGAATTTTAAAAAAATGAGTTATAAAATTCATTTGCCAGACATTTTTGTGTGTTTGCGAAGGAGTGAAACTGTTAATAGATGACTCACTTCATTTTCACACAAAATCACACAATGATATAAACATCCCTAAACACCCATTTTCAGAAGGCTGTTTCCATAGCGCTCAAAAAGAAACACTTACTTTCCCATTGCTAAAGAATCACCTTTACCTTGATGGGACATAATAGTTTTTTGGTTTTGTTTTAATATCTGTAGGAGGCTTATTACTAATAGGCATTTATCACAAAAAAGATCAGCAAATTTTGACCCATAAAATGAAATAATACCACAAGGTAACCAGTGAACCTCTCTGGAGTACAAACTACTATCACTGATATTGCTGATCCCATGAGCCCATACTTATTTAGCAGAGATTTATGTGGTGCTTACTCTTTGCCTGGCACTGTTTTTAGCACTTTGCAGATATTAACTCAGTTAACCTCGTAACAACATTGTGAGGCAGGTTTCATCCCCGTGTTACAGATGAGATAACTATGGCAGGGACGAGTTAACTTTGACCTTGCTCAAAGTCAGGCAGGACGTGAACCTAGCTCTTTCGGCTTCAGAACAATTAGACTCTGATGCCTACAACTCTACCAATGAAGATAAAATGACCTTAACTTACACTTAACACACGTAAACTGCCGTTTAACTGGAGTGAGCTAGAGGCAGACACTGGGTGAGGTCGCTAATACCAACCCTTTGTGTCGAGGAACTGTCCTCTTCCTCCTGGAGACCTCTTGCATTGCACATTCACGTTACCTACCACCTAACGTGCGGGTCAAGTGAGGACTGCAGTGTGAAAAATATTAGCAGTCTTAATCTACGTAGAAACAAATGTGCTACTATTTTCTTCCCAAATTCCAGTCCCCCAGGAGTGCACACACCTCTCTTTGGAGAAAACTGCTGCAGAGTCTACAGTGTGTGGAAGAGGCGCTGAGAAGGTTTGCTTCTGTCTACTGCAGAGCTGGAAGCTCTGCTCCGTGTAAACGTATCAGAAGTGGTCCCTCCGGACATGCCGATAAACTTATTTTTACTGGAATCATGTTAGGCTAAAATCTATTTGTACATAGGAGTTAGTACTCTATTAATAATGTAATTTGAACTCTGTCATAAATGCGTCACAGAAGACTTACCAAGGACTTTCACAAGGATATGCAAAGCATTAAAATTTATCTACTGATTTACCCTCCTTGCTGGTGTTGAAAGGATCGGCTGGGTGAAAGCACCCACAGGTAGCCCATACTATTGAAGTGACTGAAAGAAATCAGACTCAGCACTGTTAAACGGATCTTTCACTTATGTTTCAGACTGGATTCTATTTTTTTTATTTCTATTTCATAGAAATATTGAGAATAGTTTAATGCACTCTTTTTTCTCCTAGAGAATATCTCCATCTCTGGTTGTGGAATTATTCTTCTTGATACATTGATTTTTATATTGCTTTTCAAAAATAAGAGAACATCTGATCATTGATTCCCATATAACTTTTGAATTTTCTGGAGGTTTAGGGATGACTTACATATTTATTTTTCATCATGGGAATATCATTGTCATTGTCTTAATGTTATTATGATTATCATGGATAAGTGATACTTTAGTTAGTCTGTTTTCATTCAGGACTGCAATAATATAAAAATAGTTAAGTGAATAGAAGTTTCTGAAGTATTTAAATGTAATGTGCCATTCTTAAAAAATGAGATCACCACCTAATGCCAAGATGAACTGTAATTTGTCACATTAGGCTGAGAAAGAGTCAGATAAATCAGTCTTGCTGAGTAGATTGCAATTCCTAAGAATCTATGCTTCTCTGTATTCATCTAAGATGAGGCTGCTCAGCAGGGCTTCAGCAAATATTGTGGGTTGAATGGATGAATGAATAAATGATTTTTCTGGCTAGGAGACCTGATTTCTTTGAAGAATGTCACAGGACAGACTGACTTAGGAATATTTGGGAGGAGGTCACATTTGCGTTGACATCTTTCTCCATGCTCCAAAAGGAGACATTCTTGCTGACCCCTCTCAGCTTTCAAGTTTCCTCTATGTTTCTTCCTAATGATTTTACATGTAGAGATAAAAGGAGCTTTTGTTAAAGAAAGAAATAAGAGAAAAAAATTTTCTAGGCAGTCCCATGTGAATCTATCTATAAATTAACTTGAAAAAAAAAAAAAAAGAATAGAGAGAAGGGGAAACACTAAAAAGGGCCCTTGGGGGAAATCTATATTTAAGAGATAATAAGAGGAAGACATGTCAAAAAGGGAAACCCAGCAGGTGTCAAGAAAATAATAAGGAACTCAGAGGATGGGAGACTCACAGGGCCAAAGGAGGAAAGAATTTTGAATGAGGGAGCTGTTGTTGATGGTGAATGTTGCAGAGAAACCAAGAAGGCCAATAATTGCAATGAGGCTGTTTAATTTTGTTTTTAGGAGTTAAATGATGATCTTCAAGACAAGTATTTCAGGAGAGTTCTAAAGTTAGGAAGGGAAGGCAGACCTCCCTCAAGAATGATGAGAGGAAAACGGAAATTTGGCCTTGAGAGATTCACAGGGCTAAAGAAGGCCTCTTTCATTGATGAAGTATTTGAGAATGTTGTAGGTACAAGAGAAGTTTTTTTGTATTGTTTTGTTTTGTTTTCTAGAAAGAGGTAGAAGATATCAGAGAGAGACAGAGGATAATTGATTGATGGGCCAAGGTCCAAAAACAGATACAAAGGCAAAAAATCAGGACCCATTGGAATATACACAGGAGGAATATTTGAGGACTCTGGGAAAATTTGAGGTTCTTAAGAATAGCAGTGGAGAGAACACACATTGGAAGCCTTCAAATTCAGCCAAGTCAGAGGTTATCTGCTTCAAGTGCACAGGATGGAAGTGGGATGTGGGGGGCAAGTGAGCTGAGGAACGAAGTCAAGTTGAATACAAGCTTTGCAATGAATTAAGAAAGAGATAGCTGCAAAATATATAAGGAAATGCATCGTCTATATGTATATTAGAGATGCAGTGTGTGTGTTTAAATGATTAATATAAACTTATTATAAAATCTCATCACCCAGAAATAAACATGGGTAGGTGATATTACGATGGAAAGATCTAGAGTGGGTGGTGTCCAGCTGGTTCTGAGCTGTGAGTGTGAGATGATCATCTTGCTGGGCTGTGGGCCGTCCGAGGGATTGGAAGGAGGAGGGCACCTTTGCCAGAACTAGAACAGTCAGCAGACACTCCAG
>PVKU01001401.1:0-164808 GCA_004027475.1 Anoura caudifer
CTTCAATGTTGTGTAGTTTTCTGCATACAGATCCCGTATGTCTTTGGTTAGGTTTATTCCTAGGTATTTTATTTTTCTTTTTGCTATATCAAATGGGATTTTTTTCTTGATTTCTGCTTCTGCTGTTTCATTGTTTGTATACAAAAATGCCTTTGATTTTTGGATATTGACTTTGTATCCGGCTGTTTGGCCAAATTCAACACTTTATTTTAAATAGAAGTAATTAAAAGCAATTCCTTTGAGGAGAATATAATTCTTAGTGAAAATAATATTTTTTCATTCTTCTCAAATTTTCCACTAATTATACCAGAGGTTACAAACTAAAATATTAATAAAGCAAATAAAAGAACATACATAAATGAAGTGAGTTGGGGAAAGGAGCTATTTTTACATATTGAGCATATTCTCTCTCTAGATTGGGCAACTACCATTGACATTAACTGATTATTACCATGACGGAAATAAGCTCAGTTTTGCTACTTTATTATGGAGTTTAAATTCAAGTATGTTTATTTTTTAAATATTAGTAAATAATTTATTTTAAGTCAATATAATCATAGCTAAATGAAGCTCATAGCAGGACCATGTATGATCCCTTCTATTACTAGTTTGCTGAGTCTGTCAATAAAACTCACATATTAACCAATTACTTTCATGGGTCTTATATAACAGAAAATGTTAAGCCTGAAATAAACAAACAGCAAAACATCCCTATCTTAAAAACATTTTTAGTAAAAGAGGGACAGTTACAGGGATACGATTGATATGGAATGTGAATGCATTCCTTCAAGTAATATTTGTAGGGAAGTTGCTATGTACTTAACATGGGTAGACAGCAGTGAGCCAAAGAAACAAAATTGTTATTTATTATAATATCTAGAATAATAACCACAGTATACTTCTTCAATAAGAAAAATTACATGTCAAAACACCTTATTTGTTGATAAAACTTTCACTGTATATTTTTGCTAGGTTATGAAAGGTGGTGGTTATAACATTATGTTCTTTTGAGGTTGAACTTAATGAATATCTGCAAAAATTAAGCCATGACAGTATCTTTCATGATTCAGCCTGATAGTGTCACTGATAGTCACATTGACTTTAACCTCTGCAAGTAGTTCTACCCATGAGACTGTTAAAGCAAATTAAGCATGTGGGATATACTCTAGGAAAGGTGTTCCTTTCTAATATAGAGACCAAGTTATGGGAGAACCCTTTTCTTCTTTTCCTCCTTTTGATGTTTTGAATGAGGAACTGAATCTGAGAGATTCTGAAAGTGTGTGTTCCTAAGGAGCCACACTTGGACACCCTAATGTTGAGAGAGCCAAAAGATGAGTACTTAGTCTCATGCTTCAATTTATGAACTCCTGAAATAATACCTAGCTTTGAACTTCTGATCAAGACAATATATGCATATGTGTATACATATACATTTATATTTATATATTTATGTATAAGTCTGCATTAAACTGTTGCCTTTTAAATCCATTATCTGATAACTGGCTTATTTCTAGTTGTTTTAGTTTATGGTCTAAATCTGCTTTGTACAAAAAGTAGCCACTGGCCAAATATGACTATTTAAAATTTAAACTAAGTTAAATTCCATTAAAAATTCAGTTCTATTGAACTAATCAAATTTCAATTTCTCAATAGCAACATGTGGCTAGAAGCTATGCACAGCATAGCTACAGAGGAATTCTACAGAGATACAGAGGAATTTTATCTATTCATGTGTGTGCATCATGTAGTGCTTGACCAGTGATTTCTATGTCTCGAACTCTCAATGCTCTATTTGATTTATATAGTAAAACAATTATCATAGGTTTCCATGTATGTGCATTATATCATATATCCAGCTCAACTACAGTCTTGTCAGAAGACAGATTCTTCACTTGAAGCATAATTCCAGAATCAATTTTTCTAAAATGCATATGTAACCAGAAGTATTCAGGCTCTGTCAGCCAGTGAGGGACAATGTGTTGAATTTAAAATGATACTACAGTTTTACATATTTGGCATGGGTGTTCTGCAATAGAAAATACATCACCACCTTATTTCAATGTATCCATACTGCCTGCATTTTAACAAGTATGAAGTGCAGGTCTTCATTGTCAATGCCAGGTAGATATGTTTTGCTTCTTCAGACAACCAAAAGAAGGACCACAAACAATTTAAAAACAAAACAAAACAAAAAACCCAGAACTGGCAGAAAAATCAAACTGTATGGAAGTGTGACAACAAAGGAGTTGAAGAAACATTCATCCTGACTAATAGGAGTGGGTGAGATGGGCAGCTTGGGCAAAGAGGATATGCAACAAGGTGGCAGCTGATAGACCAGGCAAGCTAGGTGGTATCTGGCAGACCTGGAAGTCCCACATTTCTGTGCAGATGAACTGGGAAGAACAAGTGGGGCACAAGACATACAACATGACCCAGGGTTACAAGAGGAGGAAACAAAGCCTCAACCCCTCTGGCTGTAACAACCTGTAGTGGTTGTGGCAGCAGGAAAAAATCCCAATCTCATAGGAGAGTCCTTTAGAAAGACCCATGGGGTCTCAAAACGTACACACACCCACCCACATGGGAATCAGTACAGAAAGGCACAATTGTCATTTGGATTGTGGGAGAAGTAACTGAAAATGGGGTGAGAACTGAGTAAGCAACATTGTGCCTTTTTGACCCCTTCCCCACATACAGTGCTACAACACAACATAGTGGGTTGCCCCTCCCTGGTGAACACCTAAGGTTTCACCCCTTACAACATGATAGGTATACCAAGGAAAAGAAATGTGTCCCAGATGAAAGAATAGATAAAAGCTCCAAAATAGAAATAAGCAATGAAAAGATAGCCAACCTATCAGATGCAGAGTTCAAAACACTGATAATCAGGATGCCTACAGAAATGGTTGAATATGGTTGCAAAATAGAGGAAAAAATGAAAGCTATGAAAAGTGACATAAAGGAAAATGTGCAGAGGACCAACAGTGACAGGAAGGAACTAGGACTGAAATCAATGGTTTGGAGCAGAAAGAAGAAATACACATTCAACTAGAACAAAATGAAGAGAATAAGAATTCAAAAAAAATGAGGAGATGCTTAGGATAATTTTAGACATTCCAACATCCAAAGCATAGGGGTGCCAGAAGGAGAAGAAGAAGAGCAAGAAATTGAAAACATATTTCAAAAAATGATGAAGAAAAACTTCTCCCAATCTGGCCAAGGAAACTGAAATGCAAGTCCAGGAATTTCAGAGAGTTCCAAAGAAGTTGGATACAAGGAAGAGCACACCTAGATACATCATAATTAAATTACCCAAGATTAAAGATAAAGAGAGAATCTTAAAAGCAACAAGAAAAAAAGAGATAGTTACCTGCAAAACAGTTCCCATAAAATTACCAGCTGATTCCTCAAAAGAAACCTTACAGGCAAGAAGGGACAGGAAAGAAGTATTCAAAACCATGAAAGGCAAGAACCTTTAAGATTAATATCCAGCAAAGCTATCATTTAGAATGGAAGTACAGATAAAGTGCTGCCCAGATAAAGTCAAGTTAAAGGAAGTCATCATCACCAAGCCCTTATTATATGAAATGTTGAAGGGACTTATCTAAGAAAAAGAGGAAGATCAAAACTATGAACAATGATATTACAACAAACAACTTTCAACAACTGAAACAAAATTCAAAAACAAAAACACACTAAGCAAACAAGTAGAACAGTAACAGAATCATAGAAATGAAGGTCACATAGAGGGTTATCAGCAGAGTAGGGAAGAATGGGGCCAAAGGTACAAGAAATACGAAGCTTAAGTGGTATGTACAAAGTAGATAGGGGGAGGTTAAGAATAGTATGGGAAATGTAGATGCCAAAGAACTTATATATACAACTGATGGACATGAACAAATGGGGTGGATACAGGAGGGAGGGGGTGCAGGGCAGAGGGGGATAAAGAGGAGAGAAAATGGGACAACTGTAATAACATAATCAATAAAATATACTTAAAAAAAGAACAAATACCATCTTCTCAAAGATGTTATTTAATGAACACCACCCATAACTGTTTGCATAATTTTATTTTTTCCATACAAAATGAAGTCGCAAATATTTATTTTTAGTTATTTGCAGAGAATTATTTTATATACTTATTTAATTCCTTGAATGATTATTGGACCCAAGTGCTTAGTCCATATTTTCTAGAGTCAATCCTATGGAAAGACATTATTGTCTTTGTACTTACACGATTTTCTTTCTTTTCACATAAAAATAATATTAAAATACATTATTTCCTTGAGGTTTTTAGTTAAATAGAAACTTATTTCTATCTGATTCTCAAATTCATCTTCTGACTACTAACACTTCTTCATGAATAAAAGCTAGTCTGTGAGAAAGATGACATTAAAACTTTTATCACCACTTTTACATTGATATATTTTGTTAAATACATTATACTCATTAAAATTAGATATTTCAATTATACTTCTGTTGAATGTATCTATGATAATTTCATTCAATGATTTTAATGGAATAATTTAATTACATAGTGGCCATTGATATTAAAAATATTGCATGGAATTATACAAAGAGCTCTAAACTTATTAAAGGCTTAATGATGATTTTTCATATTTGCATTTTATATATGTTCTGAATCAAGAGTTCTAATACAATTTGGGAGGAATATTTTACTAAAAGAAAGTTGATCATTCCATTTGTGTTGACTGTTTCCTTACTCCAAGCAGGAAGGAACTACTTTGTTCCATCTGGATGAACAGCAAATTTTTCTGCACCTTTAGGTCATTGCCTCTAAAGTGCTTGCTTTTGTTTTTGCATTAATAAAGCACTAGTAGAAATTTTTCTAGGAATTATGAATAACAATTATAAAACTTTGCCAACTAAGTAATATCTCTGACTATAGAAAAATTGAATCATTTTGTCATCCCTATAAAGGAAAATAAATGAAATAATGAAACACAATGGAAGCAAATTAGGCTTCATTGAATAAAGAAGCTAGAGATGGAAGAAATCTAATAATTTTACTAACATAAAATTCTGAAAAGAAGTAGTAAAATATAGAGCCACTTTATAGATATAATGTGCTCATTGCTAAAATTAGAAAGCTGTTATTTACAGGATTTAATCTAATAATTTAAATTATTTTATGGACTCTATGAAGTACCAAATGAAAAGTAATATGATAAGCAAAGAGGTGACTGAAACTAGCGAAAAGAAACAATAGCACAAATGATGAAGCCAAGCAGGAAATTCATATTAGACAAAGAGAATTCCAAATTTGGCACTATAGAAATGTCTTTTGAGAAAATTAAGCAAATCCCAGCCTATAATTGAAAAATTAAATAGACTACATCGTTCATATGAATGACATATAGGCAATATAAAACTTAAGAGAACATACATTTTCTACAATATGTCTGAAAATATGCCATAACTATTTCAGAATCAAAGGAAATTCTTAATATGTAAAAGTTTGTTATTTACCCATTATAACTTATAAAAAGTAATTAAGAGAAGACATATCCTCATTAAGTAATTTCAGAGACGAAATAAGCCTAATACTGGAGGAATAAATAGGAAAACAAAGAAATAGTACCTTGACATAAAATGCAAATTATCAGAAAACAATAGATTATTTTTAAGTATTTAGACGAAAAGTTACAAATGAGAATTCTATACCATCAATGATGACATCCACACATAATTCCAATGGAAATATCTTTGAAATATTCAGACTTAATGTGTTCTTCTTTAAAAATATGTCAAGATGAAGATCCTATTAAAACAATATAAAATACCAAGCAAAACATGAATACATACATAGAAATAAGAATAAATGAACTTGGAATTTATGATAGCAAAAGAAAAGTTGGTAAGTACCAATTCAATTTATTCATAAAATGAAACACAAATAATTGTGCTCAAAAACCAGATTTAAAGTTATTGAATTTTTAAATAAAGATAACATAAATTTTGAAGGCATGTGACTATAGTAAGCAGGGATAAAAATATGTAACTTTAGAAAAAATAAAAGAGGAAGAAAGTGACAGATTGTGAAAATTAATGTATTATTTTTCTCCTTCCATTGCTTGAAATCAGTAAATATTGTTTTATTTCTGATTTAGATTTGTTGAGATAGTAGGAAAAGAAGAAATTTACTTGTAATTTAAAAGGTAATAACAGAATCAAAACAATATATGTATAGAATACAGTTCTAAAAATATATTTTCCTAATAAGAAAAATAAAATTCAGCCCTGGCTGGTGTAGCTCAGTGGATTGAGCATGGGCCTGTGAACCAAAGTATCATGGTTAAATTCTCAGTCAGGGCACATGCCTGGGTTGCAGGCCAGTTCCCAGCAGGGGATGCACAAGAGGCAACCACACATTGATATTTCTCTCCCTCTCTCCTTCCCTTCCCCTCTAAAGATAAAATAAATAAAATCGTAAAAAAAGGAAAAAGAAAATTCAAAGAAAGAATCAGAAAACAGCACTATCAGCAGCAGCAACAAAACAAAAACATTTAGACATAATTAACCTATTTAAATATTTACATAATAATATATATTAAAAGAAGAGTCTTCTCATATTGGATTATATAAGGCAAAACAAAAGTCTTATCTATTTTATGCCCAATAAGCAAAACAAAAATATTTAATTGATAAATATATCACAATTAAAGTAAAAAATATTTAACACCATTTTAATAGAAAAGAATAAGTCATGATTTGATCAACGGTTTGATCACAAAACTTGTAATTTACCTGAAATTGTATAAGAAATACACACTGGTCAGAATGGCCAACCTGAACAAATCAACAAACAAGTATCAGAGAGGATGCAGAGAAAAGGGATCTTAGTATGCTGTTGGTGGGATTGCAGACCAGTGCAGCCACTGTGGAAAACAGTATGGAATTTCCTCAGAAAACTAAAAATGGAACTGCCTTTTGACCTGGCATTCCCACCACTGGGATGATGCCCTAAGACACCTGAAACACCAGTGCAGAAGAACCTATGCACCCCAATGTTCATAGCAGCACAATTGACAATAGCCCAGTGCTGAAAGCAAACTAAGTGCCCATCAGTAAATGAGTGGATCAAAAAACTATGGCACATTTATAGAATGGAATTCTACATAGCAGAGAGAAAGAAGGAGCTTCTACCCTTTGGGACAGCATGGATTGAACTGGAGAGCATTAGCCAAGTGAAATAAGCTAGGTGGTGAGGGGCAAATACCATATAATCTCACTTTTAACTTGAACATAATCAACAACAAAAAAAGCAAATAAAATATAACCAGAGACATTAAAATTAAGAACAATCTAACAATAGCCAGAGAAAGGGGGAGGGGACAGTGGGGAGAAGGGTTTTCAGGAACTACTATAAAGGACACATGGACAAAACCAAGGGGGGAGGGTGGAAGCAGAGGAGGGAGGTGGGTTTGGCTGGGGCCAGGGGGAGAGGTGGGGAAAAATGCAGACAATTGTAATTGAACAACAATAAAGTAATTTAAAAAAATGAATCTCAAGTACAAAATAACTTGTCAAACATAGTCCATCTTTGAGGTCTATACTGTGATTTACTTTATTCTGGTGTGATTTATAATAGAATAAAACATATTTAAAATTAAATAGACATTTTATGGTAAAAAATATTTTTCCTGAGTAACTTGCTTTGACATACTGCACAATTTTTGCATGTATACATAAATATGAAAGCGAAGGTACAAATCAATATGCATATAGTTATCCAGTTTGTATAATATTAAACAGATAAATATATATGCATATATGGATATATATGTAAAGTAGTATATTTATACTACTTTAAACCTGTGTAACAAGATGTTAATAAATTAAATTTTCTTTGAAATTAAACTTTAGTGTATGAGCAGATTGCAAATTTATTTATAGTCTTACCTTATATGAACTTTTTATGAGAATATGCTATATTATTGTTGAAAAATTTAAGCTACAGTGCCTTTATAAATAAGGATATTACTTTTTTATTTATTCCTTTATAATTTTAATGACCAACAGCAAACTTTATTAAAATTTTGCATCAACTTAAAAATAGCATGAGTTAAATATTTTTATCTTTAATTAGCTTGCTTAGAGTAAATTGTGTATAGAGTGGCATGATATGTCAGAGAAATAAAGTTTGTGATTTAGATGTTAAGCACCACATTAAGTTTTAATTAAGTTCCAGTTTTAGTTAAACATCTTTCATTTCTTTTTATTTATCTATCATTTTATTTATTTAGTTTTACAGTGGGTGAAGGGAAGGGAAAGAGAGGGAAACATAGATGTATGGGTGCCTCTCGCATGCCCTCTACTGGGGACATGCTTGCAATTCAGGCATGTGCCCTAGCTGGGAATCAAACCCTTTGTTTCACAGTCTGGCACTCAATCCATTGAACCACACCATCCAGGGCTCATTTTTTTAAGTGTAGATTTTTTGCAAGTGTCATTACTTACTCTAATTTAAAAAAAATCACATACATACCTACACAATTCACATATAAACATTCAAAAATAGCTAAGTTACAGGTCATAATTTTAATTGGTGTGATTATTCTTGTGAGTTGATTTCCTCGACTCAAATATTATGAGGAATTTAACTGAAATCATGCAATCATCTACAATATTCATGGGATAAAATATGACTAAGTGTTTCATGCATTTTACAACTTATTGCTGCTTTTCAGTATCCTCTCTATTGGTTCTTTTTTTCCCCCAAATAAAATAATAAAATGGTATTTGCTATAAAATAAAATGGGAAGTTTTAGTAAAATACTAGCCAAGTAACCAACTATTATTTTATCAGATTTCAGAATGTACTGCATTTGAGTGATATCTACAATAATTATTGATTTTTAAATTAAAAATTAGGGATTGTAGGTCAGATATATGTTAAATTGAAAATTTATAGCTATCAAAGAAAATCAAAGATATCCAAAAGTTTAAAAGGTCAGTAGACACAGGATTTTCACTAAAAGAGTTTATTATCTGAATGCAAAAATCCATCAATTTGAATGTTCTGTTTTCTTAGAGCAAGGAGCTCTATGACTATGATATCTGATGGGAAAAAATCAAGCAGTTAAGACCAGAGAAATAGGTAATATTATTATTGTGAAATTGTAGTTTAGATGTAATTCTGATATCTATTTTCATCTTACTAAAATTAACTAAGGGAAACCCTATGACAAGCTAAATATCAAAGATTGGTGCAAAAAATGTTGAATTACTTGACCTCTACTGTTGCTACATATAGAAACTTATAACTTGGAGTTCCATTTATACAATGTCCCCTTTTCCATGACAAGAACTGGGGAAGGACACACAGAGAACTAAAACTCAATTCCCCTTATTGTTCCTACTCTTATAACCATGAAAATATCTTATTTTTAAATAAACCTAGTTTTCACAAATATTTATTTTTAATGACTCTATGAAGGTTAACCAGAACTCCTAGTGAATACTAAGAGTTTCAAGTTTCCTTGAGTGACATGAAACTTTATAAGGAATAACTTTTGTCATTCTAAAGGAAACTATTTAATAACCTCTCTCATAACAAAAATATCCCCTTTACTTCAGATCTGTTGTGTGCTATTGCCATATTTCCAACTGTTAAAGGTATACATATTTCTTTCTTACTCACTATTGGCCATTTCTCAGAAACCCAAGCACAATTGTGAGGAGAATATGGAATATTCCTGAAATTTTCCTCAAAATATCTTACACAATTAAAAAAAATGAATCTCATTAACACCAAGATAGAACTGTGTATTTAGCTATCTAATTGGGGCTGATAGAAAAGGTTAAATTATTTTATCATTAAATCTATGTTATATTAATAAATTTATTTCAGATTAAATTAAATATATCTTAAAACATCTTATAAATAAATATAAATATGTTTCTGCTGTATAATTGCATACTCTAAAAATATAAAATGTGCAAATTTGTTCATGGTAACTGATAAACTGAAAATTAAGCAATTATAAATGTTGGTTGTTATAAAATCAAGCTGATTATTATTTTTAAAAATGGCAACACTCAAATAAAATAAAACAATTTTCTAAAATAAAAAGAACTCATAGTTCTGATTCTTTAAGATGATATGACCTAAGTACCCTCCAAATTTGAATCATGTAAAAGAGAGTGTAGTCTTAGCAAACAGCATCCACTTGATCACGAATTGGTACAGTTATGAATCCCAACTTCTGGGCATCTACTCATTTCTGTTAATTCTCTCTTCTCAGGCAATCTCATCTATTTCTGTGATTTCTAATGCCATTTTGATACTAACATTTTGAAAAAATGTGTTTTTGAAAACTTTTCTAATCCTTAAATATATATGTATATTGAATTAGATATTCAAGTACCTTAAAAATAAGCTCATTTTTAAGGTACTTGAATATCTAATTCAATCTAAGTACACTCAACCTGATTTCCTCACCCTTCAATCAAATTTCTTAAGTCAGAAATAAATTTTCATTTTTGTTTATATTCTATACTTAATTTATTCCCAAATAGAATCCCTCCAACTGATAATATAAAAAAAAATATTTCTTGAAACTATATTGCCATTACTTAAATCAATAATTTTTCTTCAATAATCTATCACTTTATATACTAATATCAATACATAATAATTAGAAGATATCACATTTAAGTAAATTGCTAATTTATGATGTATGTAGGGTAGATATCATACTTATTACGGTTTAAATCAAGATATTTCTGAAGTGTAAACATTATAATGGAAATGAGATGATAAGAGAGAGCACAAAATAACATCTGGCCCCAAATTCACCTAAAGCTTCCCTGTTTCTTTAAGGTAGTAGGAGGGACCAATTAGTGTGAACATACAAAAAACAATGGTTCTGAGAAAAGACTACAACACAATGTAAAACCACCACAAAAACGTACTGATGAAATAGACCAGGAATCCTTGGAAAAATGTTGAATAATTCTTAATGTACAATGACATTGGTTTTTCTACTTCCCACCATAATTCTCTGACTTCAAAAAACTGAGTATGTAACCTTTAGTGAATGAAGTAAAGGAATCACTTTAGAGAAAGTTTTGCTTTTTTATTTCCTTTTTTCTTTCTATCTTATTTTGGCCTGGAACTTTGTTTTCTCTGCTTAAGTAGAACTATTGATCCAAAAAGACTAAAGGGGTCTTCATGAGGCCCAGGGAGAATCAGGAAGGACCAGGCTGCTGAGAGATCTCGACTAGAATTTCCAATGAAAAGAGGTCCAACTGGAATCACCAAGTAGGAGATGTGTCATTATGTTAGAGAATAATTTCTCTTAAAATATAGGATGTGGATCTTTGCCTAAATGATTTTTGTGGATCTTTGTCTCTGGTTGAAATATGTCAAACTCTCCGGGCATAGCAATCACCCAGAATAGTAAGCAACTACTGATTCTATCTGGGTGAGAGCAGTTGTATATAAATGGATAATCTGAAGAATTTACTTTACCAATGAGAACCAAAATCTGTGTATTTTAAGTATCTACTCTAATGATAATTCCTAAATGAGTAAATACAGTACCTCAGAACTTCCCAACATGGTTGTTATTTCCGAAGATCCTCCACATAATACAATATAGCCTGTGGATATGGTACATACTGGTGTCAGAGTTCCAGGAACTAACTTCAGGGAAGGAGGCTGAAGCTAACAACTGAGCATTCTGGCTCCAAGAGACTTGCTAACTCTCAATAGCATAAATTAGATCTCCACTTGACTGTTTTCAAAATAATCATTGGAGTGGGCTGTGTTGACTTACACATAGAGAACTTTCAACCTCCCTCCCCCTGATTTATTTGTTCTGCTTTCCCTCTCCCTCCTAATAACAACCTCTGCCTGCACTAAGATGTTCAGATGGGCTTTGGGATGAGAGTCTCCCATCTTCTTAGGTGGCCAGCACCTGAATAAAACACTTTCCTTACCAGTACCTGTCTCATGAGTTTGACTTTCATTGTGGCAGGAAACTGGCCAGTTAGAGGTACATATGATACCATCACATCCCACAAAATACTTGGAGTTTTCCTACCTTCCTTAGACTCTTCCACAGAACTAAGTTTTAAGTACTGCCTTTCTTTCCTTAGGATTTTTCTCCCCTCACCCACATCTCTCAACTCTTCATAATATTTTTAGAAGACCACTTTTGTAAACTATTCAAAGTAAATTGGCTCTTATAAACAGAAGCCAGGACACTCCTCTAAACTTTATCTCAGATAATTTGCTTGAATTGATGCTATAACAAAGGATTAATGTTTTCTAAAAATATCATTTGCAAAAATTATTTTCTCCTATTCAGAAGTTGAAAAGAGTTTTTTCACTTTTACTTAGCCTCACCTTTTTATAAATTCTCAAACATTATTGCTAATAAATATTTTTTTAAATACTGTACAGAATTAGTTGTTATTTATGAAGCATATTAGATTGAAATTTATTTTAGGACTCAAACTCTGGTGCTAAAATTTTAACTAAACAAAATATTATTTTTTTTTAATTCTCACCTGAGGATTTGCTTACTGACTTTAGAGGGAAGAAGGTGGTGGGTAAAGAAAGTGAAAGAAAGAGAGGGAGAGAAAAGAGAAAAACATCGATCAGTTGCCTTGTGTATGCTCACCAACTGGAGATGAAACTCAGGTAACCTAGGTATATGCCCTGACCAAGAATCAAATCCACAGTGTTTTGGTGTATGGGATAATGCTCCACCTAACTGAACCACCCAGTCAGGGCTAAACAAAATATTCTTGATTTCACATGCATTTTATGCCATGAAAAGAAATCTGTTTATTTTCCTGCTTACCTATTACACCTCTATGTAAAAAGTGTTAATCAAAGCTTTTGCTAAATGAGATACTTCACATAAATAGAGAACAAAATTTTACCTTTGAACAATTAGCTTGAATTCAATGGATTTTTCTGAGAAAGAATTAACTTATCAATGTAAATAATGTTTTCTACCACAGTATTATTATTTATATTCTAGGACAGGTGATTCATTTAAGAAAGCAAGCTGTATGGGTTAGAGATGTACTGTACATTTTTATTTATATCAAGGGTTCTTGTTTTAAGAGAAAAATATTAAAACTACAAATATTACTTAAAAGGGTCACTTTTTAAAACATTGTAAAACTTTCCTTTGCCAATAAGTATTTTGTGACTAGGTAAGGAAGAAGGGATTTGGGAGCAACATTTTTTGCTGCTGTCCCTGGGGTGTTTTCTGTTCAACATAAAGACAAAATTAAATTTTATTTACTCTCTCCTTCTACCCATTTCTGAAACAATGTTGGGAAATGATATTATTTATGACACTGTACCCTCTGAAATATCTATAGCACTCGGAGGAGGCACAAGCATTAAGTGAGTCTCATTTGACATGTGCTTCTATTGTACTGCTTCCTTCAAATGAAAAAAGGTCTTTTTTTGTATATATACATATTTTTTGTAAGTCAAGTAGGTATATCAAGTGTCTTTGTAGCATATTAAAGGTATATAGCTCTATTAAAAGAAACAGCTATTCATGAATGTTCTAAATGTGGGAGCTAGTATATTAAGGAGTCACAAATCAGAGGGCTATAAATCAAATATTTCTTTTCCATTCACCAAATTTAATTGGTCTCTGTCAAATCTCTATGTTAATTTCTTAACTATATCTTGAGCTGATTACACAATTCTCTGTGACTACAGGTTTTACAAATCAGTTAGTTAAGGGTGAATTGATTAAATCATTCCCCTTCTACAAGTCCAGACCCCAGTTCATGTTTTATCTGGGACTCTAAATATTTTTTGTAAGTTTAGGGTTAGTTTTGATTTCTGTTTCCATTTTCCCTCTTTAAAGTTGGTTCTTCCACATAATTGAATAGAAATAATAAAGGTAGGAAGGAAGTATATTTTTTACCCAACTGACACTTGCTTTGTTTTATTTTGCTCTTTTTGACACACTGGCTGGCACTGATTAATCATTAATCTCCTCTGTGCAATACAAGTCCAAGAACTTGCTTTTCCGAAAGGTTCATGTATGAGTTCTTCAGGGGGCCCTGGGATTCCATACTACGGAGAATTATTTCTACTTAGTCCTCTTCTATGAATCCCCTTACTTCTCACTACCTGGTGCATCCACAAGCTCAGGCTGCTGGTGTTCATTAACTGGCAGGCAATCCTCTTGGGAGAAACAACAGCAGCTCAAGCTCTGGGTGAATTTCTAGCGTGTCCCTTGCCCTATGAAAATCTCACTTCTTCTCTCCTAAAAACACAACATGGGTTGCTGGCTACTTCCTTACTGTTTTTCTCCCTGCTCTATGATCTCTACCCACTTCTCTTCTCCATTGTGCCGAGATGCACAGGAGAAGATCAATAAACCTCTTGCTTAAGTAGACATCAAGCTGGAAGTTTTTCTCTTAGAGAACACACACCCTCACTCACAAATATACATTTGGCTAATAGAAGAGAAAACCACACTCCTCCCCAAATCCTGGGCTTTGACACCCTCACAGTTTGACTACACTGTTGATGCATTTGTGTCTTTTTATGTTTCCACACTCTTTTTCTCTTTCCTGGTAGTTTTATAGAGCCTGGAAATTTAGGGAGTGTATCATGATGACCCCTTAGGCCTAGTCTAATTTTCTGACTCCTACTGACTCTCTCTTTATAAATGTGGATTAGGTTAGGCATTTCATTGGCCCCAATTCTGTTTCATTGGGAAAAGCACTACTGAACACCCAATTTCCCATAGACATCGATATGCACTCTGGCTTTACCTTGGAATATTCTAATTTGAACTTATATTCAAACTTCCTAATATTCATATCCCAATTAATTATATTATTTTCTCTTTAAGAAAGTTTGTGTTTTACATAGCCATGAAAAAATAATATAAAATCTATGAACGTATCATTGCCATAGCCACAGAATTCTGGATTATCGGACTAAATTTATAATGCATAATTTAATATGCTAGAACTTACTCTTACTCCCTGTCATGAACATGACTATACTATATAAACTGTTTTGTCTTCCCTTCTTTAAAACTATATTTGACATCAACACAGTTTTCTTTTTAGAAAATTGATATAATTTCTCACTATTATGTAAAAAGTTATATTTTATTTTGATAAGGAAAAACTACAAGATATTTAGTTTCCAGAAATACTATACATACTTCCTCTGTAGATACAATTGTATTATTTTTCAAGTAACAACACTGAAAATCATATTTTTGGTCTGTTGTTGTAATTGACTCAACATATATATTTATTAAAATAGATTAATTTACTTCTGATAAATAATAATATAATTTTAAAGCCTTAATGTTTATATGAAGAATGTAGAGAGTTGGTAGGTTATCAAAATAATCTAGTTATGCATATTTCTGATTAGTTATTTTAGAATTATATTTTATCACTTTGAATTAATAATACTTAGGTCAAATTTTACTTGAAGTTTTCTTACATTGAGATATGAATTGAAATCATTACTCAGTGATACTTAAGCAAAAATCTTGTCAATGTTATGAATTTAACAATTCAGCTCTAGGTTCTGTATTCCTTTATTGTACCAATATTTTTACCAGAACAAAATGATAATTCTCTCTATAAGTTAAGATGCTGATATTGAAATGCGTAAAAGCCTCCCTGATCTTTGTTTTTCCAAAACTGAAATTTTCCCATATATAGAATATTTTAATGAAATTAATTAATGATTTTTCAAATTATTCATGACAGAATGTTATATTTTCTAGGTATAAGAGACTGAGGTAGGCTACTTATATATTCTAGTGAACTATTTCCATTTCAATTGCAGACTCAAAACCTGAGTAGAATATGTCTTTCTATAGTGATAAGCATGTTTGTATATTCATATGTTGTTTGTGTTTTTATGATATAGCTCCTAATTTTCATTGTTCATTTTTTAATATTTGAAATGTCTTCAAAATCAATCATCTGTTTGTCTACAAGTTAAATTCCCTTGTAATCAGAAGTACTGGTTTTACAGTATAAAATAATACTGAGTAATTTTTCCAGTATTGCTACTTTCTTAATCTTATAAATATAGCCACACAATTTTATCATTGTATTATGAAGTCTACAGAAGCATGTTAGATATACGACCAACTTTTTTTTCAATTTATTTTTCCTATGGAGTAATAATTTTCAATACACTTTATGCACTCAATTATTTTTGCATTGCAAAACAGCCACATTTTCTTAAGAAAGTCCTTTACATTCATTTTAAACATCATTGAAAAAATACCTAATAATCAAATTGCATCGTGGAATTTTTATATATGATACACTTAAATAATACTAGGTATATAATTTTAAAATTATTTACCATAGAAAGGGATATAAATGACAATTATAGAGAAATAAGACAAACTAAAACCAGTGATGTAGAAACAGAGAATATAATCAACTATTTAGTGATCAATACTTAGGGAAACATTTCTGTTTACTTCAATAAGTAAAACAAGCTATAGCTTAATACTGAAACTTTATAAGGTACTTAGCCCTATTCTCAGCTCTTCACATGTATTAACGTATTCAAAATTCATAACAATCAAATAAAGTAGATATTAATATCATTTTATAAATGAGGAAACTGAACCATAGGCATATTATGTAAATTGTCCAAGTTAACATTGAGGGAAAAAAGCTGAGATTCACATTAGGTGGTCTGTATCCTTAACAATTGCTATTTCTTATCTTTTCATAAGATGCCCAAGCTCACTTTATTATTTTTGTTTGTACTAATTTTTAATTGTTTCTTAGAAAGTGAACAAATGTATCAAGTTTAAACTTATATAATTAGTTCAGCCACAATTCAACAGGTAAAGTCTATTAATCTTTCAGACTCAAAGAAAAGGCTTATGGCCTTCACAGAATATATTTTAAAATAAATATATGTAAATGGAAAGAGTTGTTTTTTTTTTGTCTATTAAATTTTTGGTTTTACCTAATACTTTACTATCATTATTGGAGAAATAGTTAAATCCCATTTAATGTAAAAATAATTTATCAAATTGATGCTAAGTATCAATGAATCATTTAGCATTTGTAATTCAATTTGTGTGACTTCTTTGGCAGCCCAGTGAGACCTTGTATCATTTTTATTATTTTTTTAATTTTAACATATTTTTATTATAATGAAAATAGAGGGTCAAAGAACTGTGTCACAAGTATTTGATAACCTTTTTTGGTTTATTTATTTCTTTATTTATTGTCTTGGAGAAAGCATTTCATCTTCACTAAAGTTTTTGCATCAAGTTAATAAAGTTTTTGCATAAAGTTAATGCATCACTAACTTGTGATGCATTAGCTCATTTTAGCTTAAATCTATGTGAAATGCAGGTGTTGGATGGCTCTCTGTTCTCAACAAGCAGGAAAATTTATCTATGACCGTCTGTCCCATAGGCCCTTTATTAAATATCTCTCTTTTTCTTCCAGTACTCAACTTATGTCAAAATTCTGTTTGTTAAATATTTTATTTATTTAATTTTAGAGAGAGGGGAAGAGAAGGAGAAAGAAAGGGAGAGAAACATCAATGTGTTTTTGCCTCTCACTGGTCCCTCACCCTGGACCACACAACCCAGGCATGTGCCCTGATTGTGAGTCAAAAAAGCAACCCTTTGATTCACAGACAGATACTCAATCCACTGAGCCACACCAGCTAGGGCTCATATTACATCAAAATTCTTTGGTCACATTTTCCATTCTAACAAAAAGTAAAATAAAAATTAAAAAATTAATTTTAAGGCTTCCATTCCTCAGATTTTATTATAATAGAAATTATTATTTTGTTTTCTAATATGAACAAAGAAAAAACAAATTTAAGCTAAAGAATGATAGTGTATATCTCAGTTGTTCTTGACCAATAAATAAAAATAAAATCTGAATCTGATCTTATGTACGATACAGAAGCAAGATAATTCAGTAAAGCATATTGATCACTTTGTGTGAAGCTTTTTTTCTCTCTCTTTTTAAATCTGTGTTTTGTGGAATATTTTCTTAAATATATAATATGGAAACTAAAGCTAAAATGTTTTTGAAGTGCCATTTAAGAAAGGATTTTGGAAATTCTTTAGTGCCTCTAAATGTGTTTAACAGGGCATATGTAATCAGAATAAGCAGACATTCTGCATTTTTAGCTACTGATTAAAAGTTTTAACTTCTGTCTTTGAGACTCAGGATAAACATCTCATTTCTTTTCATCCTCCTAAATTTTGCTCCTTGAACTCTTTTCTATAAACACCAATCACTTGAAATTGAATATCCAGAAGATGAGCCATTTCAAGTGTCATATGTCCTGCCTTAGTAAAATATGCTAATATAGAAAATTATAACGGATGTAGTTTAAAAAAAAAACATATTTTGCTCTTTTCCATTCAAGGCAGATGTCACCACTAAACACTGAAGTATTATTGTAGGCATATTTTATATATATAGCAAACATTAAAAACTGATTTGGTTGAATTTTTCTTAGACTCCAAGATTGCTTCTAAAAAATCATACAAGACTAACTCACATTCATGACAGATTTATTAAGGACAAGTGAAATATTAAATCCTTGAAAGTTATATTTTACATTAAAGGTAAATTAAAACTATAAATTTAATTGTGCACAGACGAGCCCAATCTTAGGAAACAGTAATCAGGTACTGTTTAATTTTCCTGTACTGAGTAGATAGATCCATCAGGACCCACTGAGTCTCTCTAGTAATTTTCAGTGTCCTTTGTATGTCTGACATTTGCTTTATTAGAATCAGGTCTCCTTATAAATGTAAGGAGTTTAGGTAAAAATAAGGTAAAAATAAGGGAAAGCTCATTTTACATTAAGGAGAAAGAATGGCATCACCATACCAATAGTTTAATCTGGAAAATATATATTTCTGCTGTTCTCTATAATGATATACTTGAGAAGAAAAAAAATCTTTAAGGTAGAATTTTACTATGATAAAATTGATCGACTCATTAAATGGTTTAATAATGAATGGGGTTTTATGTGTGACTATGCTTAACTTTAAAATGTACAGAATTAAAAGAACTATGTAAATTTGTCAACAAATTATATCTTGAACATTACGTGAGGGAAGAAGGCATCAAAATAAAATTTTTTGTAAAGTTAAAGGCACAGTATTAACAACAAATTGCATTCACACAAAATTGTAAGTGTAGTTCAGGATGGGGGTAGTCAGGAGGGGAATTAATCTAAACTACAGCAAAGGAAGTCTTCAAACTGCCCTCCTAACAGGGCTGCTGATCGTTCCTTTCATCTCTTCTTGTGACCATGAGCTCCTTTGAAAACATAATGGAGTAACACAGTTAGTAACCTGCAGTGTGTTCTTCAAGCTGCACAAAGTATAGGGTAGCTAAGTTTCATGTGGTTCCCATGTTATCCTGTTTGGCAGGATGATCTACTGTAAAGCATATTCCATTGCCACACTAGCCAACCCTTCGTAAGTTGTAACTTCCTCCTTACCTTGATTGTAAACACCTGCATAGCTACTTCCACCCAACTCTCCTTCTGGGATAGCTGCCTCCCGGAATGCGACCGTTGTGGCTGAGAAAGCAGCCTCTACTGAAGCTGGGATTGTTAGCATGCTACTAGATTGATAGCTTCTAGCACCAAATCCTCCACAGAATCCACTCTTCTTAGAATGTCTATGTCTGCTATCTTTGTAGTGGTGTTCCTGTGCCATATTTTAACCATGATAGCACTTCTTGTTTAGCTTTCACAAGAAGACCCAGCAAATCCTTCATAATATTTATGTTCCCTTTGTTGAAGGAAAAGGAAGTAAGATGAAGATTCCTTACAAATCATGTATAGCCAGCCCTGGCTGGTGTAGCTCAGTGGATTGAGTGCAGGCCTGAGGAGAAAATGCTCACTGGTTTGAGTCTCATTCAGGGCACATACATGGGTTCCAGGCCAGGTCCCCAGTAGAGGGCACAAGAGAGGCAACCACACAGTGATGTTTCTCTACCTCTCTTTCTCCTTCCCTTCCCTTGTATCTAAAAATAAATAAAGTCTTTTAAAAAATCATGTATAGCCAAAGCAATGTAATATCCTGCATTATTATTTGGTAAGTGAAATTGATAACTTGTTTTCTATTTGAAATCTCTAGTGTTCTTGCTGCTACTGCTAGAGACACTAGAATTGGGCTTTTTCCTAAGAGAAACTGGGAAAGTTCTCTGCTCTTTTTTCTCTCAAGATTAGTCCTCATGGATATCAGTACAAGCATATAATTTATGGAATAAGAAGCCCTCCAGAGAATCTGCACTCTTTTTGGTCTCCACAAACACTAAGTTCAGTGGATCCTTGCCTGTTGCATTTAGGAGAGCAAGCAGAAATTACTGACTCTTTTTGTGTAATATTCTCAGAAGGTATGTCAAATGTTTCTATAACTAGAAAAATATATTCGTCCAAGAAATCATGAGCAAGCATCTGTGTTTCCTTTGGAGCAGTTACTATCTTGTGGTGAAATTCCTTTGTATCTTTTTTATGTATTCTACTTATTTGGGTTTCAAACCTCATGTCTAACTTTGGGTCAGCTTTGTGCAGCAACAAGTATTTATAGAAATCTAATCCAATATTTTTCCTTTCCATCATATCAAACATGTGTCTGGGAAAAGATAATAGCATGTGACACCCATATTCTAAATCTCATGAGCACCACCATAAGCAAATCAAAGACTAACTCTAGATCTATATAAAAAATTTCTGGCCACTTTATAGATTAGTACTGCTAATTATCTTGTTGTTAATATGAAAGAGATTGAGTATTATGTGCAATACCCACACCTTCCTTTTTTCTTCAGGGCCCTCAAAGTCTCACCTGGACCATATGAATAAGTTTGACTCAAGATGGACAAGAAAAATGCTGCGGTTTTTCCAGATACTGTTTGGTCACAAACTAGTAAATGTTGCTTTTGGTTTTTATTTTTTTATGTCTTTGATCATAGAAGTAGCATTCTTTTGCACTGGAACTGGGTGAGAATAACAAGTAAACTTAATGTTTCCCATCAAAATTCTCCTATCTCAACATCACTAAAACTTTCAATATGTGGATGACAGTTGTTGTCTGTTGCCTTTATTGAAATGCCATGTTTCTCCAAGCTACTCTCAGTGTTTTCTTCAGAAAAGTGTTCCTGTGCCGACTGTTCCCTTTATGGGCATCAGTTTGACCAATTATCTTCATCTGATTTGCCACACCAGTGACTGTTTTTACCACCAAGCTCAAATCCGCCAAGCCACTTCTCAACACACTGCCGATGCTGGCATAGATACTGCATCCACAATTATCAAACCTTCCCTTGATCCACTTCCACAATCACTAAAGAAGCTAGGCATTTTCCCATGAATCACTATGAGACCCCAAAGTGCTGTGTACATCCTTACCTTTATTAGAACTCCAACCTTAGCTGAATTTATTCTAGACTCTTTTTAACTTCTAACTTAAGTGAGAAGGAATATTGCATCCTTTGATGTCTATATGTCCTCTACTATCAATATCTTCAAGGGTTCATGTGTGCACAAGCAAACTGCAGGTCCAGCCTCAGTGTTGCAGAGTAAACAGAAGGTTCTCGAGACTGGCAAAACACTTCCAAAGTCTCACTTTCTCGAACCTGAGGGGTCAGTCTTCCATGGGCAATTAAGATCCCGGACGAGCCCCCAAAAACTGTTACAGAGCAACAGAAAAGGTTCGTTATTGTCCGCTGCCTTATGGAAAGATGTCTCTCAAAGCCAGAGATTTGTGAAAAGGAAAAGGAAATGTTTATTAGTGCTATACAGAGTTAAAGTAGGAACCTAACATCTCCATTGAAATTTCAAAGTCCTTATCAAAGTCCTTTAGGATACCCACAGAAGCCCACAGTGCCTCCTATCTCCCTCTGCCCTAAGTCAGGGTACCGTAATTGTAAGGAGAGAAGCACACGTCTGGGATCCAGGCTCCTGACACCGTCAGCTGTGTCGTCATCCAGGCAGGATCTCTAATTAATTCAAAGCCATGTGGCACCTTCTCATGGCCTACTGGCAAGAGTTCTTTCACCCTTCTTTCAGGCAGTCTCTCTTGCTCCCAGGCCACACAGCCAAAGGGAGCACCCCAAAGCCGCGTGGTTCTTCTTCTACCAAAGCTGTGGGGAAGGGGTCCCCACTCTGGAAAAGCCACATGGCAATTCTCTGCTAAAGCCAGATGGTGATTTTCCCTCACAGAGCTGTGGGTCCTGCTCTCTGGTGAAACCGCATGGATCTCCCCCTAATGGCTGCCACGCCTGGGTTTAAATCCCCACGCCAATCCTCCTCTGCAGCCCCATTTCCAACTCCTCATACAATCGGTTACACCTGCCAGCATTCCCGTATATTTCCAAGGTTATTGGGATGCCATCATGAGTCTGGGCAGGTGTGTCCCATTTTCTGGAGCCAATCTTCTCCAAGCTCCCACACAGGTGCTTTAACTTAGGGTTCTTCCCCCAGTCATGTCCTTGGGGAAGTCCTTTCCATCCCCCCTGGTTCAGAGCATGGCCACAGCTGTTTAACATATCTATGAAACCAGTTAAAGGTTATAGATATGTTAAGTGACCATGCCAGAGGTTATCCCCAAAACCATTGCTATGCAAAACAACTCAATGGCCCTGCTCCATTTGTTCCTTCCCCCAACTCATACCTGTGGGGGAGGGGGTGAGGACATCTTATATGTCCCTCTAATATTTCCTGGACACCGTGAGTTCTGGGCCCCATTCCAACTCCCTTTTGGGGCCCCCCTCTTGGCTGCACCCTGTTACATCAGCACCTTTTCCACTGCCATCCTTGGCAGTTGGTTCCACAGGACTATCCTTGAAGAGTACAGAGGACTCAGAATCTTCTATTGCAATATGAGAATGGTCAATTTACAGAGGGGTCTTCTTACCAGGGAAGTATGGCTCTCTAAAAAAAATGTTTACAATTTTGTCCAAACAGTGAGGTTTAAAATACATATTTTTTTAACAATTTATGATTTAAAAAAAAAGTTTTAGGACATTATCTCCCACCAATTATCAGGTATGGCTAAGCAAAGTATTTAATGCAGGCATAATGTAATGTTTTATACATTTCTAAATGGATTCTAAATTATTTAACTTTCAAATAATCTCTTTATATTTGTTTAATTGATACTTTCTGATTATTCTATATTTTCAGATCAAATATTATTGCATAAATTTCAGTCAAAAAGGCTGATTAAGATTTTACAGTTTTGCCTTTTTTTGTTTGTTTATTCTATTCTGAGTTAAACTGTGATATAATAGTCTATGCTTTTCTATAATAAGGAATTAACATAATTAAGCTTTGGGCTACTAAGCAAAGGACTGTGAATTTACTCAATGGTTTGCAGTTAGCCTAATGACACAATGTAATAGTGCAAAGACAAAACTATAATTTTAGGGAAAACTCTGAATTCCAATTTTGACCATAAATGGTTTTGTATCAAACATTATTGCTGTTTGAATCACTAAAACAAAATGGATCTGGGAATATCTTACACAAACAAACAATCATTATAGCTAATATTTCTTGATATAGTCCAGGTTAAATAATGGCAAGTTCAATGAAAACTCTTCACTCTTGTGTGTAAAATACAACATGTGTAAATGTTATAAGTTAATATGATCTTGATTTTATAATTTTTTTAGGTCTGAAGGTACAATGCAAATAAGTAATCTAATCTCCAATACAAACTATATTATTTCATTAGTGATCATTTCTGAATTATGCACAAATGGAGTATAATCAATACTTTTTTTAGTTTTTGTTCTTTGCAGTTGATAAAGGTTAATAAATTGTAAATATTCAGTATGATATGATTTGAAAGCTATGAATGATCGATGAAAATACACATGCCTTCCATTACTTTACAGAGGAAGAAGTCAGTTGACTTGCCTATGTGAAGCTTGCTATCTAATGACAGGTTTGAGAGAATAAGTCAACATGCCTGATTCCTATGTTAATGATGTTTTTCTGTGCAAGATGCAACCTTTCTTTTTTAACTAACACTAATGCATACTAAACGGATGTTTCACATGGGTACTGTTATTCCTTTAATGAAGCCTTCTCTGCTTTACAATGATTATGCCTCCTGAATTAATTGGGAAAATAATTATCAGATTTCTTCTTTTTGTTCTTAGTACACAGTTGTCTCAATCTCCACCCTTTGTGATTTTCTTTTACTTCTAATAAAAACCATTGAATAACAGAAATTGAATTTATCTTCCTAGATATTCAGAAATTTCCCAGAAATAAACACAGTAAAAGGCCTAAGAAGATGACAAAACGGATGCTTAGAATTTTGTGCTTCATGGGAACTTAACTATTCTTGGTAAAGATTGTTTAAATATGTGAATGTTACACACTTTTTTCTCATATGGGTTGCCTCTGAGGACAACAAGAGAGGGAAATTATTAAGTTTTAGTTCTACACATGATGCTTCTTCCTTTCTTCCTTCCTCCTCTCCCTTTTCTCTTCCTCCTGCTTTCTCTTCTTTCTTTTCTTTCTGTCCTTGTTTTAAAATAGTAACACAAAACAAATACTATCTATTACATACTGTCTATTTTTAATAATTTTATATGTTCTACTATAGCATAACTAAAAATAATAAAAAAGTTTAAATAAGAACAATATGTAACCATTACACTTGGCAGAAAAAATATTTATATAATTTTAGGGGGAAACTAATGAGAAAACATCCCACATGTACTTTAGTTTAAGTTTACATTCTGAACTCTAAACCTTGTAAGTGAAATATCAAAACATTCTTCCTCATTTTTTATTTAAATAGGTAATAGACATTCACAAGACTATATAGTGTGGGATTTCATTGGAAGAGATTAGTGGTCCCCTGGACCTCTGCACTCACTAGTTTATTTAACTAAGAAAGGTGAAAAACTAGGTCTTTGGGCTTATCTTCTTCAAATTATAGATATTCCTGATAGGGGACTCAAGACCTGGAAAATTTTAGCTTAAGGAAAAAGTTATTAAGCCTTGCAAGTAATGTGTATGTTAGAGCTTTTGTTTCAGAAACTACAGATAAGGCCCATCCTGGCTCCTGGGAAACAGCTGGCTCCCTGGGGCACTGGCAGGAGATTACTGTCTGGGGACTAATTGGAGGAATCTGGGCCTTTGTATCCAAGAGGAGACAGAAGCTACCCCTCCCCTTTAGAAGAGCACTGCCCAGAGCAGGTATGCTGCAGCTTTGCTCACCTAATCCTCCTTGAATTTCAAAGCCCTCACCGCACCTTGTTTGTCTTCCCCCACCTCCCTTATAAAAATTATGGCCAAGAAAGAGAAGGGAAGATGGTTTGGTAGGGTATGAACCTGCCATCTTCTCAGATTGCCGGCCATCTGAATAAAGCGCCCATAAAGATTTAATCGCTGTCATTGCTTATTGGGTTTGGTAGTGACAGGCAGCCCTAATGCTGGTGTCTTTTCCGGTTACATTCCCAAAACAAGCATACTAACTGTAAAATTTTATATATATATATATATATATATATATATATATATATATATATATATATCAGAAACTATAAAAGTCTACAAACTCTTCAAATACTTGCATATCAAATCCTATGGATAATTAGGCAACCAGCCCCCATACCATCACTGAGTGAGAGGAAGATCAGTGAGTTAATAGTTTGACAATGTGAAGATCTCAGGAAGACTCACTCAGTGATCTTCGGAGCCCCAGGACTTAAAGCTACATCTTTAGGTGCATATACATTCCAGTTATGCTTCCTTAATCCTTTTAATCATTTCCTCTCACTCAAAGGTGTCATTATTTGGCTTCCTAGATAATGATACACAGACTCATTTGGATTATTATTATATTAATATTATTAATATGTAACAGATTAATCTATACTGATGAAAAGCTGTATACCATCTGCAATTCCAGGTAGATTCTTTCTCAGGGCAAATCCATATCCATCAGTCAACTCCCAGTCTAAACTATTATATTCATCTTGTTTCCCTAAATGTAGCTGCCAGAAATAATAAAATAATGCAGTTTTATCTTTTCATTTTTATTTCTCCTTGGTCTTACCTTCTTTTTTATCTTTTCAAGTTCTAGTTCCTTTGATTTTTACTAACTGATTATAAAAGAAATTATCAAGCATACAAAGAGCCTCTACTGTATGCTGTACAATGTGCCAATGACTTCTCAAACATTTCACCGTTTTCACCTTTGCAGCAGTTTTCATAGACTCATCACACATAAAACATTTCAAATGAGGAATCTGAAGTATAGAAAATAGTGTCAATCAAAATCAAACAGAGCACATTGTAGATGAGGGTTTGGATTCTAATTTTCAGACTATAAATCTGTTATACCATAGACATCTCCCACAACATAGGTGCCTTTGTTAATTCTCTTATTTACTTCTATATTTCTATATAGTGATGTATTCTGATATCATGGTGTTTGGTCTTTTAGTTTCTTCTTTCCCTTATTTTTTTCTCTTCTGTCTTTCCTTTTCTTTTCTTTTTTTTTTTTTTTCATTTTATTTTCCATTTTCTTTTCACCAGTCTCGATGTGATAATGTACTTGTGTTCAAAATAAAAATATTTGACATGAGAGGTCTGGAGAGTATTTGCCTTTAAAGTGAATTTGTATAGGATATATACCATAAAAGCTCCATTCTTGATGAAAAAATATAATTCAGGATTTATTTCTACTAGCTTTATGTGCTTTTTCTGTCTTCTGAGCATTTAACAGAAGTTTATTTTCTGAATCATATAAACTATCTGCATGGGGGATCAGTGTTAATATCCAGTTTATTATACAGTATGTACGTGGGCACAGAAACACAGCATATCAATAATTTGCCTGAGGTCCGGTAAAGAGTCTCAATGTCAACATAGCAAAGATGAAATTTATTTTCTTTTCTTCCTGTTAAGCACTTACTTCTATTTAATATTGATACAAAATTGATTTATAGTGCCAAGATTCATGAATTATATCCAAGTCTAAAAAAAGCAATGCTATTAAAACAATTTACTTAAGTTTATACAAGTTATCTTCTGTTTTTGTCTATTTAGGATGTTATAACAAAATACCACACACTCATTGTCTTATACACTATAGATATTTATTTCTCACAGTTCCAAAGCCTCAAAATGGGATGACAGCATGATCAAGCAAGACTTCTTATTGCATTCTCAGGTAACAGAAGGGGCTAAGCATGTCTCTACATCCTTTTTTATAAAGTACAATCGCCATCCACTGAGGCTCCACCATAATGACTTAAGCACCCTCTAAATGTCCCATCTAGTAATATCATCACCTTAGGGGTTAGGGTTTCAACATATTTATTTTCCAAGGGAGACAAACATTTATACCATAGCCACAATACTCAGAAAAGCTTGAAGCTTTAGGATTTGAATTTTTATTTGCTTTATATTTGATTGCCAATAGGGAATTACCTGAAGTTTGCTTCTCAATATCATTTTTTAACATTTTTTAATTTATTTGTTTTTAGACAGAGGGAGAGGGAGGGAGAAAGAGAGGGAAAGAAACATCAATGTGTGGTTGCCTCTCGTGTACCCCCACTGGGGACCTGGTCCTTAACACAGGGATGTTTTTTCATTGGGATTAAAACCAGTGACCACTTGGTTCACAGGTTGGCGCAATTCACTGAGCCACACCAGCCAGGGCTGCTTCTCAGTATTGCAATCAAGTACACTATATTTTTTTTCTGTCAAGGTTATTATGAGACCCATTAGATTATATAAAAATCAGAATTCCAGATATTTGGAAGATATTCATCAATGCCAACATTAGAGTTTGACTCTCTTTAATCTATAAAATTAAGTCAGGTACTATTAAATGCCCTTTTAATCACTTTTTGGTAAAGTATATGTACCTAGAAAAGAAATTATATCTGTATTATTTGCATTGAATCCCCTTACAGTAGGTTACTGGAACACAGTAAAATTTTAATGAATACATCCTAAATAAATAATAATTCTGAGATTTTTGGTTCTGCACATAAAGAGCTTGAAAGCCACCACTCTATCTGAACAAGTAAAAAGCTAAACAGGCTGAAAATATCAACTCTTACAGCATCCCTAAGAAAGAAGACACAAAGGAAACCACTAACTTTATGAGACATCAGACCTATAGACAATTAAAGAGAATAACACTTTACCAGAGCAGAGACATATTAGCCCAAACTTCAGTGAGAACCAGTGCCAAGGTAGGAAAAAACAGACTATAATTACCAAAATTCTGTAGGCTCACTGTGGATAATTGTGAGAGTCAGAAATTCCATGGGAATTGGATACTTAAGGAGGCCCTAGCAATGTAAGATTTACCTCAGAGTTCAAGCAGGTTTCCACAATAAAAACCAGAGAATCCCTCTTACTTCAGGCAGAGGAGAAGAAAAGGAACTATTTTGAAATACACCAGAGTGCTCTCTCCTTCTCACAAAGCCTGACCTCTGGGGAGCTAGTTAAGCAGGGCCTAACCTGGGGTATTATCAAAATCCTAATGACCTAGAAGAAGGGATAAACCCAATTCCAAAATTACTGTAGTCAACCTCTCCCACCTAAAGGGTAGGGATAGAAAAAAATTTAAAACACTTGTGAAGTTCACAGTCCAGAAGCAGAGGTTCACTAAAAGACTAAGGCATAATCATAGGAGCACAGAATGCTGCCCCTCCCCCCCCCCAGTTTACCACTGCATTACTAAAGGCCTGTTTATATCCCTTCCTTTTACCCAGCCCAGTGTGTCTGGATCTATGGAACATATAAGACATACAAAAAGTGCAAAAAAAAAAATTCAAAAAGCAAAAGAAACACAATTTAGACAGAAAACGTATCAGAACCAGACATGACAGGGATGTTGGAATTACCAGAAAAATAATTTAAAACACCTATAGCTACTATGCTTAGGGCTCTTGTGGATAAAATAGCATGCAAGAACAGTTGAGCAATGTAAAAAGAGAGATGGAAACACTAAGAGAGAATGAGAAAGAAATGTTAGATATAAAATCACTGTAATAGAAATAAAAACAAAATTCCTTTAATGGGTTTATTGGTAGACAGGGCATGCCTGAGGAAAAATTTCTGAGCTTAATTGTATCTCAGTAGAAACCCCCAAACTGGAAAGCAAGAGAAGACATGCTGAAAAAAATAGAACAAAGTATCCAAGTACTATGAGATGACAATAAAATGTATAACTTATGCATAATGGAAATTCCAAAAAGAAAAAGAAAGAGATAAAGTAACAGAAGAAATATTTTTAAAAATAATGGCCAAGAATTTCCCCAAGTTAATTTCAGATACCAAGCCACAGATTTAGGAATCCCATGGAATATCTAACAAGATAAATGCCAAAAAAAATACAAATAAAACATAACAAAAAAAAATAAACTACACATAGACAATTATTTTCAAATCACAGAAAGTTAGAGATAATGGACTGGTATATGAAGAAAAATGAAACTAGAACCTGAACTTACTCCATACACCAAAATAAACTCGAGATGGATTAAAGATTTAAATTTAAGTCATGACACCATAAAAGTCCTAGAGGAAAACATAGGCAGGAAAATTTCAGATATCCAACACAGCAATATTTTCCCTGATACATGTTCTAGGGCAAAAGATATAAAGAAAAAATTAAAAAGTGAGATAACATCAAATTAAAAAGCTTCTTCACGGTAAAAGTAAACATCAACAAAATGAAGAGGGAATCAATACTATTAAAAACATATTTACCAATGTTACAGACAATAGATTAATCTCCAAAACATAAAGAACTCATACAACTGCAACCAGGAAGACAAATGCTCCAATTAAAAAAAGGCAAAGGTTTTTCAAAAGATGGTGGCATGGTAGGAGGGGGCAGATTCCACTTCCACCTACACACAGGAGAAAAACCTAGCCAATCTATAGAGGAACAGAGCAAACAGCCAATAGTACCCCAGCATATATGAAAATAGGAGATCAAAAACTGTAGCGGACATTCAAAAACCAGACAGTAATGAGAAATCTTCAGGACTCTTCAAGAATTCTTAAGAGCCCAGGGATCAGTGCAAAGACCAGGGTGGCTAAAGCCCTGGGCCTGGTGCTTGGTGGGTCTGCCACAGGGCTCTAGGGAGGAAGCCGGGTAAACCACTGGCTCCCCTGCCAAAGAAGTGCTGAGCAGCAATGGGAGAGACCTGGTTGCTTGAAGTCACAGAGAGAGAAGGTAAGGTCTGAGTGGCAAACACACTGGGGCTGTGAGCACCCACCCATAGCCCTGGTTGGAGTGCAGGCAAAGCCTGTGCGACCAGAGGCACCTACAACCAGAAGAGGGGGCTTTGTGGAAGAGCCATAACCCATGTCTGGAATCCAGGGAGTGCAAGTTATCCATGGGAAAACCAGAGTCCACACATGTGAACCCAGGGAGTGTGCATGATCTGTGGGAATCTTGGAGCTCACACCCATGAACTTAGGGTGAGTGTGAGTACTGCAGGAAACCCAGAACCCAGAACAGTAAACTAGGGCAGTGCACGCACTACATAGGAGAACCAGAGCTCACATCCATAAACCTAGGGAGTGCGCACAATCAGTGGGAAACTTGGAGCTCACCCCCAGTGAACCCAGGGTCAGCATGCACAATGCAGGAAACTGGGAGAGCCCACACTCCTAAACTCCAGCAGCACGCATGCTCCCTAGGAAACCCGAAACTTGCACCCTAAACCAGTGACAGCAGTGCACCCAGAAGAAGATTCGGAGCTCACACCCATAAACCCCAGGGAGTGCTCGATCAGCAGGAGATTCAAGCTCACACCCATAAACTTGGGGGAAAGCACGCTCTATGTTGCAGGCCCATGGCCCACAGCCAACTCCAAGAGGCCCTGCTCAGAGAGGTGCTGGGCTAGCTCTGGGGAGAGTGCATGGCTAGCCCTGGGGGGAGTAGCCCAAAGTTGACTGAGTGCTGAAAAGGGAGAAAAGCAATACCATCACCCCTTGCCTGTTTTAGCAAGCAAGACCAGAAAATCCAGTTTGACAAGTTTGAAAACAGCAAGAGTTTTTTGTTGTTGTTTACTTTTTTAATTATATATATATATTTTTTATTATTTTACTTTTTATCCCTCAATTACTTTTTCTTCTTTACTTCTTTCTTCTTTTATTCCTTCTTTCTTTCTTTCCAATTTCCTCTCTTCTTTCTTCCCCTTTTGTTTCTCTTTTCATTTTTTTCTTTTCTCTTTTTAAATACATCAGTGAGACAAAAAACAAAAACAAAAAACAAAAACCAGGAACTGTGAAAAAAACAGTTGGACCCAAAGAGGGGGCATCCTAACAGCTGAGAGAGTGGAGGCTGTGAATACCAGGATACCTGAAGGAGACTGAGCCACTGAATCTCACAGGTATCCTACCACAGAAGTTCATACCATAAACCCAGGGAGCCAGAGCAGATCAATTGAAGAAGCGGAGGCTAACAAGAAGAGTCTCACAAACAATGGGAAGACAAAGAAACAATCCCCAAATGAAAGAAAAGGAGGAAGCCCCAGAAAGAATGTTAAATGAAACAGAGGCAACTCAACTATCAGATATTGAGTTCAAAGCAATGGTTGTCAGGAAGCTCCATGAGCTCACAATGAGCTACCAGAAACTACAGGGCAGCTACAATGAACTCACTATAAACTATATCAACATGGAAAAGAAAATAGAAACTATCAACAAGGGCCAAGAGGAAATGAAGAATACAATCACTGAACTGAAGAACACAGTAGAAGGCATCAAAAGCAGAATCGATGAAGCAGAAGATCAGATCAGCAAGTTGGAGGATAAAAAACACCCAGAAAGAGCAAGAAAAGGAAAAAAAGCCTCAGAAAGAATGAAGAGGAATTAAGAGAAATGTAAGACAATATGAAACATAATAACATCCATAAAATAGGGATACCAGAAAGAGAAGAAGAAGAACAAGGGATAGAAAGCCTATTTGAAAAAGTAATGATGGAAAACTTCCCTAATTTGATGAGAGAAAAAGTCACACAAATCCAGAAAATACAGAAAATCCCAATCAAGAGGAACCCAAAGAGGCCCACTTCAAGACACATCATAACTAAAATGGCAAAATTCCAAGACAAAGAGAGAATCTTAAAGGCAGCAAGAGAAAAAAGGAACTAACATACAAGGGAGCCCAGATAAGGTTAGCAGCTGACTTCTCAATGGAAAGGCTCCAAGCCAGAAGAGAATGGCAAGAAATATTCCAAGTAATGAGAACCAGAGAACTGCAACCAAGGCTACTTTACCCAGCAAGGCTTTCAATCAAGATAGAAGGCCAAATAAGGAGCTACCCAGACAAAAGAAGTCTAAAAGAATACACCTCTACCCCACCAGTTCTGCAAGAGATGCTGCAGGGACTGCTTTAAGGAAAGGAAGGAAAAGAGAGAGAGAGAGAGAGAGAGAGAGAGAGAGAAACACAGGCATGAAAATGGCAATGAATAAGTACCTATCAATAATAACCTTAAACATAAATGGATTAAATGCTGCAATCAAAAGACATAGAATAGCTGAATAAATAAGAAAGCATGACCCACACATATGCTGCCTACAAGAGACCAACCTCAGGACAAAAGACCTACACCTACTGAAAGTGAAGGGCTGGAAACAAATTTTCCAAGCAAATGGACAGGAAAAAAAAGACGGCGTAGCAATATTCATATCTGGCAAAATAGACTTTAAAAGAAGGGCCATAAAGAGAGACCCAGAAGGTCACTTCATAATACTCAAGGGAAGAATCCACCAAGAAGACATAAACATTGTAAATATATATGCACCCAACATAGGAGCACCTAAATACATCAAGAAAATCTTAGAGGACTTCAAGAAAGATATTGGCAGCAATACAACTATGGTAGGGTTTTAACACCCCACTGTCAAAAATGAACAGATCTTCCAAACAAAATATCAGGAAAGATATTGTGGCATTAAACAATACTCTAGATGAAATAGACTTAACTGAATATATATATATTCAGTTTAGATATAGATATAGATATAGATATAGATATAGATATAGATATAGATATATCTTCATCCCAAAGAAACTAAATACACATTCTTTCCAAATGAACATGGAACATTTTCAAAGTTAGACTACACGATAGGACAAAAAACAAGCCTCAACAAGACAATTGAAATCATACCAAGCTTTTTCTCTGACCATAAGGGACTGAAACTAGAAACCAACCCCAAGGTGAAAAACAAAACAAAAAAAAAAAAACTCAAAATCATGGAGACTGAATAGCATGCCATTAAACAATGAATGGGTCAGGAATGAAATTAGGGAATAAATCAAAAAGTTTCTGGAAATAAATGAAAATGAACTCACAATAACCCAAAACTTATGGGACACAGCAAAGGCAGTCCTGAGAAGGAAGTTCATAGCGATACAGACATACCTAAAAAAGATAGAAACATTTCAAGCAAACAACTTAACCCTATGCCTATAAGAACACAAGAAACAACAACACAGACAGCCCAGAGCAAGTAGAAGGAAGGAAATAACCAAGATCAGAGCAGAATTAAATGGTATAGAGACTAAAAGCACAATTCTAAGGATCAAAGAATCTAGGAGCTGGTTCTTTGAAAAGATAAACCAAATTGGCAAGCCTTTGAACAGGCTCATCAAGAAAAAAAGATTGAGGACTCAAATAAACACAATCAGAAATTAAAGAGGAGAGATTACAAATGACACCATAGAAATACAAAGGGCTGTAAGAAATTACTATGAAGAACTATATGCCAAGAAATTTAAAAACCTAGGTGAAATGGACAAGTTTCTAGAAAAATATAATCTTCCAAATCTCAATGAAGAAGAAGCAGAAAGCCTGAACAGACCAATAACAGCAGACGAAATTGACACAGTAATCAAAAAATTCCCAATACACAAAAGCCCTGGACCACATGGTTTCACAGGAGAATTCTACAAAGCATTTAAGGAAGAGCTAACCCCTATCCTTCACAGACTATTCCAAAAAATCCAAAATGATGGAAGACTCCCAAACTCTTTTTATGAAGCTAGCACATTCCTAATCCCAAAACCAGATCAAGACACAACAAAGAAAGAAAATTTTAGGCCAATATCGCTGATGAACATAGATGATAAAATCCTCAACAAAATATTGGCAAACCGAATCCAACAATACATTAAAAAGATCACACACCATGACCAAGTGGGATTCATTCCAGGGATGCAAGGATGGTTCAATATTCGCAAATCAGTAAAGGTAATACATCACATAAACAAAAGCAAAGACAAAAATCACATGATCATGAATAGATGCAGAAAAAGCATTTGATAAGGTACAGCACCCATTTATGATAAAAAAAACACTTAGCAGAGTGGGAATAGAGGGAGCATTCATCAACATAATAAAGGCCATATATGAGAGACCTGCAGCCAACATCACACTGAGCAGGAAAAAACTAAAATTTTTTCCACTAAGATCAGGAACAAGACAAGGATGTCGACTTTCACCACTTCTATTCAATATAGTATCAGAAATCTTAGCCACAGTGAGTAGACAAGAAAAGGAAATAAAAGGCATCCAAATTGGAAAGAAGGAAACACAACTATCATTGTTTACAGTTGGCATGATAGTGTATGTAGAAAAACCTATAGACATGGCCAAAAAGCTGCTTGACTTAATAAATGAATTTGGCAAAACAGCTGCATACAGTCAAGATCCTGAAATCAAAGGCATTTTTGTATACCAACAATGAAATAGCAGAAGCAGAAATCAAGGAAAAAATTCCATTTGATATAGCATATAGAAAATAAAATACCTAAGAGTAAACCTAACCAAGGAGGTAAAAGGCCTATATGCAGAAAACTACACAACACTGAAGAGCGAAATCAAGGAAGACACAGACAAATGGAAGCATATACCATTCATGGATCAGAAGAATTAACGTCATCAAAATGCTCATACTACCCAAAGCAATTTACAGATTCAATGCAGTACCTATTAAAGTATCAATGGCATATTTCACAGACATAGAACAAACACTTCAAAAACTTATATGGAACTATAAATGACCCCAAATAGCTGCAGCAACTTTGAGAAACAAGAGCAAAATAAGAGGGATCACAATACCTGATACCAAACTGTCTTACAAGGCCACTGTAATCAAAACAGCCTGGTACTGGCATAAAAACAGGAACATGGACCAGTAGAATAGAACAGAGAGCCCAGAAATAAACTCAATTTTCTATAGTCAATTAATATTCAAAAAAGTGGATAGCAACATAAAATGGAGTAAAGGTAGCCTCTTCAACAAGTGGTGTTGGGAGAACTAGACAGCTATGTGCAAAAAAATGAAACTCGAGCACCAACTTACACCATACACAAAAATAAATTCAAGGTGGATAAAAGATTTAAATATAAGCCATGACACCATTAAAATTGTAGAGGAGAACATAGGCAGGAAAATCTCAGATATTTCACACAGCAACATTTTTACTGATATGTCCCCTAAAGCAATGGGCATAAAGGAAATAATAAATAAATGAGATCTCATTAAAATAAAAAGCTTCTGCCTGGCTAAAGGAAAGAGTATTAAAATAAAAAGAGAACTAACTGTATGGGAAAACATATTTGCCAATGATACCTCAGACAAGGGTTTAATCTCTAAAATATATAAAGAACTTACATGACTCTACTCTAAGAAGACAAGCAACCCATTTAAAAAAATGGGCAAAAGACTTGAGCAGACACTTCTCGAAGTAGGACATAAGAGGATCCAGAAACACATGAAAAGATGCTCAATGTCACTAACTATCAAAGAGATGGAAATTACAACCACAGTGAGATACCACTTCACACCAGTCAGAATGGCTATCATAAACAAAGCAACAAACAACAACTGTTGGAGAGGTTGTGGAGAAAAGGGGACCCTAGTGCACTGTTGGTGGGATTGCAGAGTAGTACAACTGCTATGGAAAACATTATGAAATTTTCTAAGAAAACTAAAAATGGATCTACCTTGTTACCCTTCAATTCCACTGCTAGGATTATATCCTAAGAACCCTGAAACAAAAATCCAAAAGAACCTATGCACCCCAATGTTCATAGCAGCACAATTTACAATAGCCAAGTGTTGGAAGGAACCTAGGTGCCCATCAGTAAATGAATGGATCAAGAAACTATGGTACATTTACTCAATGGAATTCTATGCAGCAGAAAGAAAGAAGGAGCTCCTACCCTTTATTACAGCATGGATGGAACTGGAGAGCATTATGCTAAGCAAAACAAACCAGGTGGTGAAAGACAAATACCATATGATTTCACCTTTAACAGGAACCTAATCAACAAAACAATGAAACAAACAAAATATAACCAAAGACACTGAAATTGAGAAGGGGTTGATAGTCACCAGAAGGGATTGGGGAGAGAATTTCAGGGGAAAAGGGGAAGGGTTTGGAGCAACAAGTATAAAGGACACATGGGCAAAAGGTAGGGGGGTTGGAAATGGGAGGGAGAATGGGAGGACTGGGGTGGTGTGCTTGGATTGGAGTAAAAGACAGTAAACTGTACAAGAATAAAAATTAAAATAAAATTTTAAAAAGCTGTGGTACGTTTACATAATATTCAACCATAAAAAAAAAAGAAATCTTACCTTTCATGACAGCATGGATGGACATAAAAGCAATTATGCTAAATAAATAAAACAAAATAGGCAAAGGACCTGAACAGGCATTTCTCCAAGGTGGACATACAGAGGGTCCACAGACAATATGAAAAAATGCACTGCATCGCTAGCCATTAGAGAGATGCAAATTAAAAACACAATGAGATACAACTTCATTTTGGTCAGAATGGCCATCACGAACAAATCAACAAACAAGAAATGCTAGCAAGGTTGTAGAGAAAAGGAAAACCTAGTACATCGTTGATAGGAATGCTGACTGGTGCAGCCACTGTGGAAAACAGAATGGAAATTCCTCAGAATCCTAAATATGGAACTGCTTTTTGATGCACTGATGGCACTGCTGTGATTATACCCTAAGAATCCTGAAACACCAATTCAGAAGAACCTATGCACACCAATGTTTAGAGTAGTGTTATTTACATTAGCCAAGTGCTGAAAACAGCCTAAGTTCTCATCATTAAATGAGTGGATCAAAAAACTGTGATTCATATTATCAATGGAATACTACACAGCAGAGAGAAAGAACTTGTACCCTTAATGACAGCATGGAAGGAACTGGACACTATTATTCTAAGTGCAATAAACAGGGAATTAAAGACAAATAGCATGTGATCTCATCTATAAGTAGTATCTAATCAATGAAACAAACAAGCAAACAAAATAGAACCAGGGACACAGAAATAAAAAACAAACTGACAAACCTCTGGCCAAGATGGAGGCATACACTGCCTCCTCTCACAAACAAGAAAAGGAAAACAACAAATAAAAAAAAAAAAAACTGCCAGAAAAATGAATTGTATAGAAGTCTGACAACCAAGGAGTTAAAGAAGAAACATTCATCCAGACTTGTAAGAGGGGTGGACACAGGCAGCCAGGGGTGGAGAGGACTCATGGCAAGGCAGTGGCTGGAGGGCTGGATGAGGTAGCGGCTGGCAGAGTGAGCAGTCACACCCTTGCATGTAGATAAACCAGGAGTAACAACAGAGGAGCCAGACAGACCATGCAATCCAGGGTCCCAGTGCAGGGAAAGACAACTTCAAAACCTCTGACTGAAAAACCTGTGGAAGTTGAGATGGCAGGGGAAACTCCCAGCCTCACAGGAGAGTACTCTAGAGAGACCCACAGGGTCCTAAAATATACACAAAACCACCCATTGGGGAATTAGCACCAGAAGGGCCCAATTTGCCTGTGTAACTTGGTGACTGAAAAGCTAGCCTAGAGCTGAGCAAATGGCATTTTCCTTCGGACCCCTCCCCTACGTACACTTCCACAAAGCAGCTATGTGGGTTGCCCCACCTAGTCAAATACCTAAGGCTTAGCCCTTTACTACGTAGCAGGCAAGCCCAGACAAAAAATACGGCCCAAATAAAAGAACAGATCAAAGCTCCAGAAAAAAACACAACTAAGTAATGAAGAGATAGCCATCTTATCAGAAGCACAGTTCAAAACACTGGTACTCAAAATGTTCACAGAAATGGTTGAGTATGGTCATAAAACAGAGGAAAATGTGAAGGCTATGAAAAGTGAAATAAAGGAAAGTGTACAGGGAACCCACCATGAAGGGAATTCCATGAAGGGAATTCTTGTTCTCTTCATTCTGTTGAAGAGAACAAGAATAAAAAAAAAAAAAAAAAATGAAGGAGATGCTTAGGAACCTCCAGGATAATTTTAGAAAGTCCAACATCCAAAGCATAGGGGTATCAGAAGAAGAGGAAGAGCAAGAAATTGAAAACTTACTTGAAAAAATAATGAGGACTTCCACAATCTGTCAAAGGCAATAGACTTCCAGGAAGTCCAGGAAGCTCAGAGAGTCCCAAAGAAGTTGGACAAAGGAAGCACACACTGAGACTCATCATAATTACATTACCCAAGATGAAAGATAAGGGGAGAATCTTAAAAGCAGCAAGAGAATAGGAGAGAGTTACCTACAAATGAGATCAGAGAGTTACCAAGCAACAAGGGGCTAGAAAGAACTATTAGAAGCCATGAAAAGCAAAGACCTACATTTAAGATTACTCTGTCCACCAAAGCTATAATTTAGAATGGAAGGGCAGATGAAGTGATTCCCAGATAAGGTCAAGTTAAAGGAGTTTATCATCACCAAGCCCTTATTATATGAACTGTCAAAGGAACTTATCTAAGAAAAAGAAGATGATCAAAAATACAAACATTAAAATGACAACAAACTGACAACTATCAACAACCAAACCTAAAAAGCAAAAACAGAAACGAACTAAGCAAACAACTATAACAGGAATAGATTCACAGAAATAGAGATCACATGGAGGATTATCAGTGTGGAAAGGGATGGGGGAGAATAGAGGAAAAGGTACAGGGAGAAAAAAGCTTAAGTGTTAGGTACAAAATAGACAGGGTGAGGTTAAGTATAGTATGTGAAATGTAGAAGCCAAAGAACTTATATGTATGACTCATGCATATGAAGTAAGGTGAGGGAATGATGGTGGGAGGTGGTTATAAGGCAAAGGGGAATAAAGGGGAGAAAAAATGCAATAACTGTAATAGCATAATCAACAAAATATATTTTAAAAAAGGACTAATTGACAGAGATCAGAGGAGGGGGTGATAACAGTGGGGTAGGGGGAAGAATGGGAATTGTTAAGCTAAGGAACAGAAATAGAGGCCTCATGTATAGGATAATGGGATGGGGTTTGACTGTGAAGAGGGAGGAGAGTGAGGGTAGAGCAATGAGAAAATAATGGGACAACTATATCTGAATAACAATGATTAAAAAACAGGAGGTACACTCTGATAATTTGTTATTTGCTATTATAGTGGTACTACTGTAAAATAATAAAAGGTTAAATTGTAGGTGGAAAAGAAATAGAATGATTTAAATTACAGTATTTTTGTGGGACTCTAGATTGATATATGCTGATTACATGTAGCATTTAATTAAATTATTGCATCAATTTCATCCCAATACATACATTACAAGAAGTGCCATTAACACAGCACATTCATTTAGTCCACCAATCAGTTATTGAGTGAGGTTTCAGAATTGTGATCATATGTTAGGCAGTAGATTTTTTTAAATGAATGCCATGTTAGCTCTCTATGTTCTTCCTTTTGTACAATCTATTTAGGGAGGACATTATAATAAAATTATCATTTAATTGCAGTATATAAAACATTATGGTATATGAATATAGACTCTCAGTGGCAGATAAACATAAAGTGATCAAAGAAGCATGTATGGGAAGAGACATGGATAGTGCATGTCAGTAAAACCAGTATCTAGTATAACTTTTCATTGTCCTAATGTGAATTTTTGATCAAATAATTTCATTTGATGAAGTTCTTTTAATTATTAAATAATTGTCCAATAATTAAAACAGTTAATATTTTTTGGAAAGCTTCACTTTATATAAAACTTACTCTGTCTGTTCCCATGAGCATGAAGAGCTTTTGAGTGATAAATAAAGCCTTTGAGGAGGAATACAAGGAGTGCCTAGCATCAAGGAATCATAACCACTGCTACTTAATGCAGAACTTACAACATATTTTTCTAAGACCCCAAGAGAATAAAAAAGTGTAGTTGTCTGAAACATGACTGAAAAGTGGAAAAGGCAAAACATGAATTCTGCTTCCTACATGAAGAAAATGATATTTATTCTGTTCATTACATTTATACTAATATCTGCTAAGGTAGCAACTCTCAATAAAAATACAATGTGAAAGTCACTTCAAAGTGTTGTTTCATGATACAAAATCAGGCTATCCTGAATAATATTGATGCTTCTGCTTTTGATCTAGGTGGGGATGTTATAGCACAGAGAAAGGCCTAATAGGAATGGAGATGATGAATACTTCCACTGAAGCAAGCACAATTGCAGAGTGAAGTTGTAACAGTTTCTTCATCAAAAAATCAACTCCTAGCCCTGGATGGTGTAGCTCAGTGGATTGAGTGCAGGCTGAGAACTGAAGGGTCGGCCACTGGTTATATTCCCAGTCAGGGCACAAGCCTGGTTTGTGGGCCAGGTCCCCAGTGGGGGCCATCTGAAAGGCAACCACACATTGATGTTTCTAGCCCTCTCTTTCTCCCTCCCTTCCCCTCTCTATAAAAATAAGTAAATAAAATGTAAGAAAAAAATCACCTCCCTTTTGCTGAAAGGATATAGACCTGATTATACCAGCAAAATCATTTAGTATATTCATTGCAAAATGTCTCATATAATAAATTCAAATATAGTTTCCCTAAATGAATATCCTTTCCTTCTAAATGAAATTTTAAAAGTCACTGGTAAACTGATTTTTGTCTTATATTTACTTGCAAACACACACGAGGGAGAGTTAATAGCTGGGGTACTAGATAGGCTCTTAAGAATATTCAGTTGATGTGAAAGAAAACTTTTATTTTTCCAGAAGATACTAATCAAAACCAGTACCCAAAGTAGTGCAACTTTTGATGACATAAATGAAATGTGGAATATACACGGAATCTAAGTTGTGCTTAATACACAAATGCCATACATTCTACTAACTTCTGCCAAATATATTTTTATCCAAAATAGTGATTTTTGTGAGCTGTTTTTCTTTTCTGAGATTACTATAATTATTAGGACATAACGGCTATGAAATAAGAGAGAGCCACATGATGTCAAGACACAGAGTTCAGGAAACACTTGTGTTACAAATAAGTGAAGTTTGCCACTGCCTGCTGTTTCAGAAAGCTGGTCCTGGGGATAGATAAACCATTAGTGTGTCTAAAGAATGTGCTCTTACCTCCATAGGTAGCTATATGTTTCATCTGAGTTACTTGAGCTGTGCAAATTAGCATGTGATCACAAACCAAGGCCAAAATAAATCCAAGCCATGAACAAATAATATCAAACAGGGAGGATGAGAGAAAAGTAAAGAAGAACCCCTGTCTCTTTTTCCATTTGCTTTTCTATTAGGTTTTCAAAGGCATCTGTGTTGGGTGAGAAAGATTTTTATTTTCAGATTTACAGTTAGATTTTCTTATATATCTTGGAAACAGTGGGTGGTGGAAAAATACATAGACCCAAGACAGGAAGAGCAGGTCAACAGTATCTGAAAAGATTCAATGACTTAGAAAGAATTGTCTACTCTTAAACTGAACTATAAACTTGTCTAATTTAAGTATATCTAAAAATGAACATAATTCTTTCTCATTAAAGAATGTGTAATAACATAAAACATATTCAATTGTATATTATTTTGAACTATACTAAAGATTAAAGCCTTTATTATAGTATTTTTGATTACCTGTTATGGTACATTGTGTTTTATTCTACATTTACTTTGAATGTGTATAAATCACACACATATGCATATGGTTTGGATGTGGAAATTGATGACACCAACTCATGCACCAAGAAAGAATAAAATGGTTAATTACTTTCATAAGAAGAGCAGGATTGACTCCCATGCAGGTACAAAATAGTTTTAATAAATCAGGAAAGTGAGACCGGCTGCGTATCTGTAGTTGTTAAAGGTAGGGCTTGCATGGTCTGAAATTCCCCAGAGTGCCAAAGGGTTGGAAGCGCTAACGCTTTATTTTCAGCTTGCCCAGATAGTTCTGTTTATGGCCTGAATGTGGTCGAATTTAGAAAATCTATTATGCGTGCTTTAGAAAATGTGTCTTCTGTTGTTGAATGGATTCCTCTATAAATGTTAATGCAAGGAAGCTGTTCCAACTCTATCCTTACCGATTTTCTTCTTGTTAAATCTATCAATTTAAAATAGAGAGGTTTCAAATTCTCTTTTTCTTTTATGCTATTTCATTTTCTCTTTGTGTATTATTTAAACTTCTTTTTTTTTTAGAAAAAATATTTTAGTTGTCCTATAATTTAATTTACAATATGCTTTTAAATAATGTATGTGTACCATCACGTTTTACTATAACACTTTACGTGTGGTGCAGGAGCTCAGCTGAGCTGTGTGAGAGAAAACTAAGCTGTCAGCTGTCAGAGCCAATTCAAACAACAAGCAAGAAAACAAAAAGTTGAGGATGTTAAGTATTTAATCATTTCCTGCAACTGGAAATCAGCAAGAGGCTAAAACCAAGGATGCCCAACTCCCTTGTTTTCCATTTTCTCCATGGGACAGCACACCAGTCAAGGGGAAGCTGCAGATATTGGGGTTACCTCATTGTTAAAGGGGACCAAACAAAACAACTCTGGCAACTTTATGCGCTCTGATGTTGGAGAGGGCTAGAAGGAAGGCATAAGAATGGAAAAGTTAAGTATTGAGTCAGAACAGGGAAAGGCATCTTCATGGTTTCCTATTCCCTTCATTCCCTATAAGGTGGACACAGCAGAAAAGTCGAAAGAAGACCTCAGCACAAGGGGAGGCCTTGTACCAAGATCTTGGAATGAAGGTGCTGAGACTAGAAATCTCAATGTATTAAGATCATTATTATCCAGCGGGGCCTCAGGTCTTGACTGAAACTCTCTTCAGAAGCTGCAAAACAAGGGCTATTCACTAAGCCTGGGGTGGAGAGGGCAGCAAATCTATATAAGACATGACAGATAAAGCATTTCTAATTGCCTATAGTTAGGCCTGAAAAACCACCCATAGGTTTTTTAATTAGGAGCCAAACTCCTCAGTTGCCTTTAAGAAGTATCCTCAATTCCTTCCTTCCATACCTTATAACTTCACTATCATTTGTATCACTTATCCATAGTTATGCACACCTCATATACTGTTATTAGATTGTTTTAAATAAGCAATTGTCTTTCATATGAACAAAAAAAGAAACATAATAAGACTTATTTTGTTTTCATTTATACCTTTGTAACCCTCTACATTACTTTCTGTGATTCCAGGTTTTTGATCCATATTATATTTTTCCTCCCTGAGGAACTTTTAAAATTTCTTTCAGATCAAGTCTTCTAAAAATTACTTCACTGTTACTTCTCAACTTTTACTTTTTCTTCAATTTCAAAAGATAATTTCATTGAATATAAATTGGATATAGATTTCTAGGTGTCTCTTTCCTTTTAACATGTGAAATGTGTCAACACCTCATTTTTGCATGGTTTTTGATGGTAAGTCTGCTGAAATTCTTATCTGCTTCTTTCTCTATATGTAAAGGATTTCTTGTTTAATCTTTAATATTTTTCTTTCCCCCCCTGCAGTTTATATAATAAGCCTAGTTTTTTGTTTGTTTGCTTGCTTGCTTTCGTTGTCAGATGTTGTTATTCTTGCTTGAGGTTCTCTGAGATTTTTGAATTTAGGTTTTAGTGCCTGTCATTAATTTAGTAAGGTACTTGGCCATAATATTTCATATATTTCCCACCTTTTCTCTCTCTTCTCTTTCTAGTATATCAATTATTTGTTCCCAAATATTCAACTCTTTTTTTAATTCATATTTCTCTTTTAGGGGGTTTCTAATGCTCTATTTTCAAGTTCATAAATAAATAGGCCTTCACTGTTAGGATTTCTCTTAATTGGACTAGGAGTTGTACTATCTTGGTTTATGTTGGAGGTATAGGTACAATAGACATCAAATTTTTTTATGGTTTTTATTTTTGCCATCCTATGTATTAAGGCTTCCCACTACACAGATCATAAGAGAAAGTATGTCTGACAACCATTTTGTCTGTAATTTGTATTTAGAATCCTGAAGGCCCATTTGGTATGGTGGCAGGAGGTAGGGAAGGGACTATTGTATAATTCTATGATTTTGTCTCAGTCTCATCATGAAACATTGCTTGGTGGGTGTCTTTTGCAAGTGTTTAAGTCCCTCCTCCAATACCGGTTTTTGTCCCCCCAGACATCTATTCTGTTTACTAAAAGCAGCATTTACAACCATTTCCTAAAACCTTGTCTTCTATTGATTTTTCACCACTTTGGTAATACAAGAAGGCTGAATCCCGGGAAGAATTCCTTTTTTCAAGTTAGAATAAGACTTCAGAATTTCCTTCTGGGGAATTTGTTCTTCTCAAGATTGTAAGTTTTATAGGGAGAAGGATTTGGACAGTTTTTCAGATTGTTACCTTCCCCCTCTCCACCACCCTGACCAGGGCCATAAAAGAATCTTTCTCGGATCCTCACATGAGAAACTTGAGAATCCCTATGTAAAATTCTGCATATATACATAGTGATCCACTTATGACAGTGGGACCTAGGAATTTCTCACTTTCACACTATTCTAAACTCAGCCCACAGAAATTCTGGTAAATTACCATTTTTAAAGGATTGTATTTATTTATTTTTAGAGAGATGGGGAGGGAAGGAGAAAGAGAGGGAGAGACACATCAATGTATGGGACCTGGTCTACAACCCAGGCATGTGCCCTGACTGGGAATTGAACTGATGACCCTTTGGTTTGCAGACCTGCACTCAATCCACTGAGCTACACCAGCTGGGACTGGTAAGTTACCATTTAAGTTTTCCTCTCATTGTATTGATTCTAGCAGTTTCTGCTGCAGGTAATAAAACCTCAGGATCTGTATCTTTCTGAATGTGCCTATCTTTCAAGATGTCATGTAGTGGTTTGTCCAGCTGCATCGATTATATGATGGGTCTTAGAAAGGTCACAGGATTTCAAATTGTGTAGCTTTTCCTTGTCATAAGAACAGTGGCATGTCAGATCTGATACTGGCAGTCGTCTAAAGGAGCTGTTGAGGCAGATCTCCAAGCAGGCCCAACCAATGATGACCCAATGAAAATTGTACATCACACAGTACATACTTCACTACAGACACAGGAAAGTGTGCTTCTAGTCAATTTAATTAGAAGTATTTGAGAATTAGTGACTTTCACACTATTTTGCAAGGAAAAAAAAACTTTAATTTTTGTATTCTTTTCAATTTTAAATACAGTATTTTAATTACATAAGGATAAACAAGCATGGAAGTTAAGCTTAGGAAATCAACCATTAAATAACACCATTGTTTAGATGGGAAAAATGTGTTGCAGGCTTTTTATAAGCAATGGTAAACAAGTCTTAGACTTCAACTAGGCTATAAATTATAGCCTGCCTTTAGAGGATAGATATATCTGAAATCTAAAGAAAGTGTTAGAGCCTAATCATGGTATGAAAACCTTCAAGACAAAAAAGTACTTACTTAAAGTATTATTTTATTATTTTGATACATTGTGATAATTACCTGTGTTTTGTCCTTTAATATTATTTACTTATTATAAAATTTATTCTTTTTTGTAGAGATAGAATGTGGAGGTATGATAAATTGTTGTAAGTATTGTACTTGTCGGAGGCTTTAGGTATTTCAAAGAAATCAATAAAATTTACTGTGTTTAAGGGGGAAAAGAAGAAAACACAATTCTATTGTAACATCCTGATATGAATTTCTAAATCTAAGGGGAAAAATAAGTACATATTCATATTCAGGAAAATGTAAAATATATTAGCTATAGGGACTTCCTTTACTCACAGATAAAATCTGATTTCTACCTATATTTCACAATATAACAAATAACTCTCTATTCAAAATGAATTTCAGAGTTTTACAATATATCTTATGCTGAAGGGTAAACAGAAGATAATCCTAAAATATAAAGAAAAGCTTTCATCAAAATAGTTTTGGATGTAATGTACATAATAGACCTAGGTGAATTTATTGTTTGATTCACATTATCATCACTGTCAAATTTTATGAAATAGCACACATAACAAATTGCAAGCATAAACTGTGTTATATTTTTATTGCTGTATTCTGAGATGGAGCTGTTGTTTTTATTTATTTTTTATTAAATATTTTATTGTTATTTTACTACAGTCATCCCAACCCCCCCCCCTTTGCTCTCTTCTGCCCAGCCCATTCCCTTCTATAGTCAGTCACAACCCTGTTGTCTATGTCCATGGGTCATTTATATATGTTCCTTGATTAGTTCCTTCCTCTTCTTTCCACACTTATCTCTCTCTGCCCTCCCCTCTGGTCACTGTGAGTCTGTTCCTTATTCCCATGCCTCTAGTCCTTTGTTGCTCATTTGTTTGTTTTGTTCATTAGGTTCCTCTTACAGATCAGATCATATTGAATTTGTCTTTTACCACCTGGCTTATTTCACTTACCATAATATTCTCCTGTTCCACCCATGCCATCAGGAAAGGTAGGAGTTCCTTCTTTCTTTTGGCCGCATAGTGTTCCATTGTGTAAATGCACCATCGTTTCTTGATCCACTCATTTACTGATGGGCACCTAGGTTGCTTCCAGCACTTGGCTATTGAAAATTGTGCTGCTATGAGCATAGGAATGCATAGGTTCTTTTGAATTGGAGTTTCAGGGTTCGTAGGATATACCTGAACTGTGGACTTCCTGGGTCAAAAGGCAGTTCCACTTTTAGATTTTTGAGGAAATTCTATACTGTTTTCCACAGTGGTTATTAACAGTCTGCATTCCTATCAAGAGTGCACTAGGATTCCCTTTTCTCCACCTCCTCATCAGCACTTGTTGTTTGTTGATTTGTTAATGATGGCCATTTTGACCCTGACTAGTATGAGGTGGTATCTCACTGTGGTTTTAATTTGCATGTTTTGAAAGCTAATGATACTGAGCATCTTTTCACATGTCTGTGGGCCACCTGTATGTCCTCCTTGGAGAAGTGTCTATTTGGGTCCTTTGCCCATTTTTAATTGGATTGTTTGTCTTCCTGGTGTTGAGTCGTATGATTTCATTTTGTATTTTGAGATCAAACCCTTGTCTGAGGTATAACTGGCAAATATGTTCTCCCATACAATTAGTTTCCTTTTCATGTTGATGATTTTTTTAGCCATATAAAATCTTTTTAATTTGATGTAGTCTCATTTGTTTATTTCCTCCTTTATTTCCCTTGCCCCAGGAGATACATAAGCAAAAATATTGCTGCTTGGGTGATCTGAAGTTTTACTGCCTATGTTTTCCTCTAGGACTTTCATAATGTTATGATATATATTTAAGTCTTTTATCCATCTTGAGTTTACTGTGGTATATGGTATAATTTGGTGGTCTAGTTTCATTTTTTTTTTTTTTTTTTGCATGTAGCTGTCCAGATCTCCTAACACCATTTGTTGAAGAGGCTATTTTTACTCCATTCTATGTTCTTGACCCTTTTGTCAAATACTAATTGACCAAAGAGATTAGGGTTTGTTTCTTGGCTCTCTATTCTTTTCCATTGATTTATGTATCTATACTTATGCCAGTACCAGACTGTTTTGATTACAGTGACCTTATAGTATAGTTTGATATCAGATATTGTAATTCCTCCCATTTGTTCTTCTTTCTCAAAACTGTTGAAGTTATTCAGGGTTATTTTTGGTTCCACCTAAATTTTTAAAATATTTGTTCTAGATATGTAAAATATGTGATTGGCATTTCAATAAGAAGTGCTAAATATATAGATTGCTTTGGGTAGTAAGGACAGTTTAATGATGTTAATTCATTCAATCCATGAACTCAATATATGCTTCCATTTGTTTGTATCTTCCTTAATTACTTCCTTTAGTGTTCTGTAGTTTTCTGAGTACAGGTTTTTTGCCTCCTTGGTTAAGTGGAGCTGTTGTTCTTAGTAATTTGTTCCCTATAAATCCTTCCAATTCTTCTTGTATGTTCTTCATTAATTTTAATAGTATCTAAGGGAACTAGCTTGCTAAATTTTGCAGCCTCTGAAATTGTGGGTTTCCTCCCAATCCAAAGTTTCAGGAAGTGTACCCCAAATATGCCTGAGTCATACCTCCCAGAAAAGACTGGATTCTTAAACATGGACAGAGAAAAGACATTAACAAAGCTTCCCTCAAAAATTTAAACAGCTTATATGTCCCTATAAACTCCATAACTGTTTTTTTTTAATATTTCTTATAACTTTTAACTTTTGTTTTAAAAGTGTATTGATATATGATTTACAGACAAAAAGAATCACAATTTTTAGGTATATGGTTCAGTGGGTCTTGGCAAATTTATGCAGTAAGGTAACCAATACTAATGTCAGTATATAGAATTTTACCACACACACACACACACACACACACACAGTCTGTTGTTTTTTTTTCCCTTCTTGTTCCCATTATTATCAAATCAAATAATATGACTTTCTTGGCCCACTTTTTTCTATCACATGTAATGTTCAAGATCCCGACATTTGGTGGGGGGTATTCATCAATTTATGATTAACACTATTTCTTTTATTAGATGTACCACAATATGTTGATCATTATTTCAGTTGATTTGCTTTACTGATATTTAAAGAATTTGATAGTCATGAAGAAAGCCGCTGTATATATTTAGGTGCCGATGTCTTTGGGGATATGCATTGTACATTATGTATTATACAATATAGATCATCCTATTATAATAATCTATAATAATATATTAAAATAATGTAATAATTATATAAATATACAATGTATTATGTAATATAATAACATTATTAGTATTGTGTGTTATATAATATATAAAATATAAATGTGTATAAATATATATTATATATAAATATACAAATATATATGTTTAAATAAAGATTTTATGTATTTATTTTTAGAGACGGGGGAAGAAAGGAAGAAAGAGAAAGAGAGAAACATCAATGTGTGGTTGCTTTCCAAGCACCCTCTGCTGGGGATCTGGCATGCAACCCAGGCATGTGCCCTGGATGGGAATTGAACCAGTGATCCCTTGGTTCACAGTCCAACACTCATTTCGCTTAGCCACACCAGCCAGATCTATATTGTTGTATTTATTGTGTAAATACCTATGAGTAGAATAACTTTGTCAAATTAAACATATAAGGTTAATTTCATAAGCAATTGACAAACTATTTGGCAACGTGGTTGTGCAAAATTGAACTTCCACTGTTTATTGTTTATCTATCAATCCATCTAACTATTTCTATTTATCATCTACCTATATCTGTCTATCATCTACCTATCATCTATCATCTTCATTTTATCTACAATGGAATCTTTGTAGTGATATCTCTATGGTTTTAATGTGCCTTTCTCTAAAACCCAAGGACATTGAGCAAATTTTCACATGCTTCTTTATAATGTCTTTCTTTAGTCATTTGTCTACTCTAAATTTTTCCCTAGTTTAAAAATTAAATTGTCTTCTTGAGTTGTACAAAATTTTTAACAGATTTGTATGTTTTCCAAATGCTTTAACATTATGTCACATATATTTAATAATTTTAGAGTGTTTCAATGAAATCTTTACCTATCCCAGAATGACAAATATATTCTCTTATGTTTGTGATTGAAAGTTATTTTAGCCCATAATTTTGTACCATGATCTACTTTGAATCATTTTTTAAAAGGTATGAGATAAAAGTAAGAGACCAGTTATTTTCATATGGATATCTAATTTTTCTAGTACTATTTGCTAATAAAGATCTTCCTTTCTCTATTGTATTGCTATAAAGATATTTGTTTATTTTTTCTATTTATTAACTTGGTAAATTTATCAAAAAGCAGTTGACCATATATATCTGCCTGTTGAGATTTTTTCACTCTCTCTCTCTCTATTTCTGGCCTCTTTATGCTATTGCATTGATCTATATATCTGACTATAATCATATACATTATTTCAGCTTTATAGTGTGTCTTAAATTCTGATGAGGTTTTCAAATTTTTATTTGTCCATTTTTATATTATCATTTGAATTTTATGTACATTTTTAGTGTCAGATTAATTCTACAAAAAAATTACACTTCAAGGATGCTAATGATGATTACACTGAATCTTTAAGTCAAAGTCTTCCAATGCATGTTCCTGCTACAGCTCTCCCCATTTATTTAGTTCTGCTTTAATTAATGTTACACATGTTTTGTAGTTTTAATTAAATAAAATTTGCACTTTTATGTTAAATTTATTAATTTGCTATATTAAATTGATCTATAACATAAATTTACTTTTCTATTTTTTAATTTTTATGCTTAGATAATTAATTTAAATACTTTTTTCTTGTGTCACACAAGAATTTGATTCCATGAAATTCCAGCTGAGAATGACCATAACTGTGTAACTCACAAATAGTTACATTTGGTTTTATTTTTCTTCATTTCAAATATTTTCTATTTTGTTTGTTATTTCTTTGACTCAGGGAATTTAGAAATTTATTGGTGATTTCAAGGTGCTTTTTATTTTTTATTTCTAGTTTAATTTTTTATTATTTTCTAGTTTAAGTATATTATTATATGATTATAATCTTTTGAACAGGAACATTTTAAAAAAGATTTGATTTTATTTATTTTTAGAAAGAGAGGAAGGAAGGGAGGAAGAGAAGGAGAGAAACAGCAATGTGTGGTTGCCTCTTGCACACCCCACACCAGGAACCTGGCCCACAACCCAAGCATGTGCCTAACTAGGAATTGAACTGGTGACCATTTAGTTTGCAGGCTGGTGCTCAATCCATGGAACCACACCAGCCTGGGCTATATGATTATAATTTTACTTGTGAAGTTTTTGATGGTGTATCTTTGTGAAGATCATGCATGCTCATGGAAAAAAAAAATACATACTGTGCTGGTGCTACCATTGGATAGGGTGTTTAATTAAGTTGATAGTGTTGTTCAGATCATCTGTATCATTTTCTTCTGGATTATCTTCTGGAGGATGGGCCTTTTGTAGTACAAGTTTCCCCCACTAGGTGAGTATTTCTATTTCACTAGGAACCCATCTTTATCAGTGTACTAGCTGGTATTGTAGTGAGAGGCTGTGTCCAGCCTTAGTGAATTTTTTTTGAAGACTCAGTGCTTTTGCCCATTTCATGATGGGTGCTTTACAAGTCTACTTGCCCACAGGGTTGTGAGTGTTGGGCAGTTTTTGACCAAAAATATCAAAATCCTTGTGCCCCACCCTCCCTATTCACTTGATATCACCCTGAGTGACTTTTTTTGTTTGTTTGTTTCTCTGGAAGCAAAAAGTCATCAAAGGGAAAAATTTTGCTGACTAGGAAGAGGTGAAACCACAAAATGGAAAAAGCACAAAAAGGCATCAATTTGATGAGTTTATAAATTTTTGAATGGTAGAAAAAAACATCTTGATAGGTGTATTGCATTGAATGGAGAGTACTTTGAAGGTGACTGAAGTTTAAACATGTAAGAATAAGCACACAATATTTTTATAAATACATTCCATTTTAGGGGGTGTCTCTCCTCTCGTATTAAGACAGTATTTGGAACTTTCCAATTATAAGTGTGAGTTTGTTCTCTCCATTCTAACTATTCTATGTGTTTTATATACTCTGAAGCTATCTCGTGATACCTTTTAGATTATTATTTCTTCCTGATCTGTTGACCTATTTTTCATTATATAGTGCCCCTTGTTATCTCTTTTATAAAAGTATACTCATCTGATATTAATATAGACTCTAGCTCTCTATTGGTTAAGAATTTTGTTTTGTGCTTTTTCCATTTTACTATTATTTTCCCTTTTATTTTTAAGGTGGTTTTCTTGTAGACAACATAAAGCTGGACTTGCTTTTTTATCCAATATAACAACTTTACCTAGGACAATTACATAAATTAAATTGATTTATGTTAAAGTTATTTCTTGATTTCTTTTTGCTTTTTAAATGACTTATTTAGGATTATTCCAAGATTTTTAAAAACAGTGTCATTCATCTCTACTATTGGTATTGTATGATAGCTTTTTGAAAAGATTTTGTGATTTCTCCAACATTGATACTATGCATATATAACTTTCATAGCTTATGTTTACATAATATGTTATAAATATAACGTGTCTGTAAAAGGTTCCTACAAAAATATACTTCCATTTTCTTTTTATGCTTAGTGCTAGTGTTGTAATACATTTTTAAAAACAATAAATAGAAATAAATACTTTATATATGTTTTCCATTCTAATTCATTCTTATTTCTTTCTCACTTTTATTTTGAGTTAAGTTTTTAGAGTCTTTTACATTTATCTGAAGTTATATTATTTCAATATTCTTTGTTTTTATCCTCAAACATGTAGATCTCCAACTGTTATTATATTCTATCAACTGGGAGAATTTTCTTTAAATTTTTTTAATATAATTTTGTTGGACATAAATTGTTACAGCTTCTGTTTTTTTTAAACTACATTATATATTTCTATTTCACTGGAAAGTCTCTTAACAGATATACAATTGCAATTTGGATGTTTTTCATTTATTTTTCTTTCATTACTTTCAAATTACTACTTCATTGTCTGTGGGCTTACATGTTTTCTGAAGAGAAGACCATTGCAACTATTTTTGCTTTTGTCCATATTATAGTTCCTATTTCTCTGGTTCCACTGAGGAATATTTTCACTTGGCTACTGCTCATCTACTGTTTAACTATGTTATTATTTGAATGCATTGCTTTATTTCTGTTTTATCTTCTCTAAGCACCTTGGATCTTGGTTTGTTTGTTTTTTTCTCCTTGTTCTTTTTTTTCCTTTTCTTTTGCCATTTAAATTTTTTTTTATTTTTTAATTTTAATTGTTGTTCTTGTACCATTTTCTGTCTTTTACTCCATTCCAGCCCACCACCCCATCCCTTCCCACCTCCCTCCCATTTCCACACCCCCTAGTTTTTGTCCATGTGTCCTTTATACTTGTTGCTCCAAACCCTTCACCTTTCCCCCTGAAATTCCCTCCCTTCTCCCCTCTGGTGACTATCAGCCCCTTCTCAATTTCAGTGTCTTTGGTTATATTATGCTTGTTTGTTTGTTTTGTGGATTAGATTCCTGTTAAAGGTGAGATCATATGCTATTTGTCTTTTACTGCCTGGCTTATTTCGCTTAGCTTTATTCATTATTTAATTTTGGAACATTCATAGCTATTATCTCAATTATTTTCTTTTGTCTTATTCCCATGGGGTAATTTAATGATATTTGATATTCAATGTTTGACTTGTAATACTGTGTTTTTCTTGTCAGAATTCAGGCTTAGTCTGGCCTATGTGCTTCAAAAAGATTAGGCCTTCTCCAGATTCTTATTCCTATTGAGGGCAGGAGTACCTTATACATCCGTCAGATTATGCAGTGGAGAATCCCATCTTTGCCTCAGAAGTAGCAAATATCCATTTTGTGTTTTAGAATTCTTGCCTGAAGAGGATAATAATTCTTACCTCTCCTCTGGTCATTTTGCTTTTTTTTTTTTGTTGTTGTTGTTGTCGTTTAACCTGTTCCCCAGAGGAAATAAATGTTATGGATTCTGTAGTTAGAAGGTTTGTTATCCCTATCCCAGCACTTTAAAGTTTTTGCTATATTTCATGCAGGAACCACACAAGAAGTAGAATTTTGCTCATGTCCCCACAAGCTGGCAGCTGATCATTTGTAGTCCTATAACCACTTAAGGTCCCCTCTCCTCTCACTTACCCTAATCTTCCTCATAAGCTCCAAGAGAATGCCTATAGAAGAGTAATGAGAAACTGCCAGCTTCCCTTCTCTCTGGGATGAGAGGCTCTCAGAACTTGCAAAATGACACAAAATCCATATTTGACCTTTAAGAATTTATTAAAATATTAGCTGATACACTTTTTTCAATCCACCTGGATAATCCCACCTTTTCTCTTCTTCCTGTGTTCAATCAATTGTGATTAAATTATGACATAGATAATAATAGAAATACTATATGGAAAATATTTCTTAAAGTCTATATTTCATTATTTCACTGTAAAATACCATCTTAGAATATATATGTTTCCCTGATCCTGCCATAAAGATCAATTTAATGTTCAGCCTTCTAGAAGAAAATAAAAGTCAGATATCTAGTAAGTCAATCATATTATTTTAAATTCACATAAAATAAATAAGGGATTTAAAAAGTTTAATATAATTCATTGATATACAAAGTAAGCCCTATACCAACTAAGACCATTTAAGCTTAAAATTAGATTCATTCTCTTTGAAAGTATATTCAAGACTCCTGACTCACAGAAACTTTGCACTAACTCATGTTGAGTACTAGTTTTTCTGATGAATATATTCATGATTTAAAAGATGGTAACAGTTAAGTATAAAGATAATATAGTGGATGTTCAGCATCACTAGCCATCAGAGAGATGCAAATTAAAACCACAATGAAATACCACTTCACTGTGGTCAGAATGGCCATCACAAACAAATCAACAAACAACAACTGTTAGCAAGGTTGTGGAGAGAAAGGAACCCTAGAACCCCATTGGTAAAGAATGCAGACTGGAGCAGCCATGGTGGAAAACACCGGAATTTCCTCAAAAAATTGAATATGGAACTGTATTTTGACCCAGATTTCCACTGCTGGGATTATACCCTAAGAATCCTGAAATATCAACTCAAAATAACGTATATACCCCAATGTTCATAGCAGCATAATTTATAATTGCCAAGTGCTAGAAGCAGCCTAGGTGCCCATCAGTAAATGAGTGGATCAAAAAAATGTGGTACATTTACACAATGGGATACTATGCAGCAGAAAGAAAGAAGGATCTCGTACCCTTCACTATAGCATGGATGGAACTGGAGAGCATTATGTTAAGTGAAATAAACCAGGTGGTGAAAGACAAATACCATATGATCTCACTTGCAAATGTAAACTATTCAACAAAACAAACAATCAAGTAAAATAGAACCAAAGTTGTGGAAATAAAGAACAAACTGACTGTAACCAGAGGGGAGGCAGTGGGGGAAAATAGGAGAAAGAAGGAGAAGGGTTGTCAAGGAACATTCATAAAGGACTCATGTGCAAGGATGACAGGGGGGCACAATTGAATGTGGGAGGTAGGGGTGGATAGAGAGGGGGAGAATAGTGAGGGGAAATGGGGACAAGTGTAATTGAATAAAAAAAGAAAAAATACCAATAGAAAAAAGGATGATATAGTGAATGGTGGGAAAATTCAGCATCAATAATAAGATTCAGGTCTGCATATTTTTAGTAAATCACTTTACTGAAAGAATATATTTATTATATGTTAGGATAATAGTATTTCAGTGTTTGAGGGTTTAAAGGTGAACCTATTTACAGAAAAAATCATCCAAATGTCACTTTCACAAAAGTAGAATTTTAATCTTCAAGTTATGGGAATGTAAAAATACAGAGATGACATATATACATATGTATATACATACTAAATTGTTTGGACTGTAAGATGCACCAGACCATAAGACACACCAGGTTTTAGAGGAGAAAAATAGAAAAATAAAATTTTGAAGCAAAAAATATGGTAATATATTTAATAACATAAATAATATAGGCTGCCACCCCCTCCCACAGAGAGCCAGGTATACTCTATTTGGACTATAAGATGCACTCCGCCTTTCCCCCCAAATTTGGGAGGGAAAGTGCATCTTATAGTCCAAAAATATGGGTAAATAGATATGACTGTCTTATTTCATTCCACTTTGAATAAATTGATCAATCTCAACTAGTTTTTATAAACATTAGGACTTTATTACCTAAAATATTATATATAACAATTTATTTCAAGCTCATAAGTAATAATATTAAGGTAAGATTATATGACTCATAATATTTTTTTACTACAAGGGGCTCACTCAGATATTTAAATGAATAGGACCACTTTATTCATGGTGTTCTAAAATTAAAACAAATAAAATCTTAGAAGAAAATAGTGCTAACAATGTTTAAAATGTAACTTTTTAAAATTAACTCATATTTTGAATATAATATTTCCCGACTAAACTGCTTAAATGAAGTGCTTTTGAAGTACTTCCATAAAGTTCCTGTATGAAGCTTGTTATCATGGCTGATTCTTTGAGAATTAAGAGGGTATAAAATAAAATTAAGTAAAATAAAATAATCAACTTTTCCCAAATATTTTCCACACTCCCTACAGTGTTTTGAATGACATATTATTACAGCCCTTATGTGGGTTGTTCACATGGCAAAGGAAATATTTACATGTCTATTCATATTTGCTGTTAGCACATGGGTCAGCTTATTCTGGGCCATCAGTGTATATTACCATTATCATTAAGTTGGGACATTAATGTTAACTATAAATTTTTCTGTATTCCCCAAGATAGGAGCTAATTATTTTGTAGAAATAAGTAGCAAATGATTGTAATAATAAAGAGTGATGATCAGCAAGTGCACATCAAATCACAAGGAGTAGAAAAGGGATGGACCCCAGGGAAAATTGGTCAAAGGTAGAGAATTAACAATGTAGCAAAAAGAAGGGGCTAAAGAATGATAGAGGTTAATTTTAAAAGAAATAATAGGTTGATAATAAGTATGGGGGAAAAGGATATTTCTTGGGCCAAAAGTGCATATTGATCTGAAATCAAGCTAGGGTATTACACATTGATTTTGATATCTTAATTATTTAGTTTTGAAAATAAATAAGCTATAAACCACACATCATTCCTGTTTAAAAAGTTAAAACTCAATAAGATGAAGATGGTACAATTCCCAGGATAGTCTTTTTAGTGGGTTTAGTTTAAATATATCAAATGTATCTGAAATTACCTATTGTTTCTACACTATGGTACTACAGACTTTATGTGCCACTGACCTTCTATTTCAGATAGTGTGGAGAAATACGAGTTTAAAATTGCTGATGATATAAAATGCTAAAATTCAGTTTCAATTTATTTGTAAAATATAAGTTTGATTTACATGCTATTATTATCTCTCAATATATTTTTGGCTCTGTTAAAGCAATTATATTATGTCTTTCTAGGATGTGAAGTGTTTCTATCTTTATAAAAGATAGAAAGATCTTTATAAAAGCATCAGAAAAAGCCTCTTTCTCAATCTATATTCTTATAGTGTAGGCATAATTTAGTAAGAGGGAAACACACAGATTAAAAAAAGTAAGGTTCATATAAACTAGTCCTATCCTTGTGCTACTATAGAGACTACTGATGTCATTTTACTTATAAAAACATTTTTTTTTTTCAAAAGTGTAAACGTTTGGTGAGATCAATCTTGATGTTTATCCATCTCATAAATTTTAATACTAATAATGTCTTTCTCAGGAAATCAACTGAAATTGTTCTTTTGTGACCTTAATCATAAAAGTAACAATAAGTGATTATTTTCTAAATGCTTAAAAGTATAAAGTTGAAGAATTGAATAAATTGTAATATAAAAGTACCAGAATAAGACATATTACAAAAATAACACTTTTGCTTGTCTTTACTCTGTTCATAATTTATAGTTATTTTTAAAAAGATAAGTTAGTCCCAGTAGAAAACAGAAGACTGTATAAGAACAACAATTAAAATAAAATTTAATTAAAAAAAAAAAGATAAGTTAGTTTCAGACATATCAAATTTGAGTTAATCGAAGTAATTTAATTAAAAGCTGTCTAATAGAAATAGATATCTGGAAAACATTGGTATGGAGCTGGTTGTTGAAAATATTATAGAAAGGTCAATTTCTACTTGGTCATTCCTTTCCATCTATAAAAGAGTCCTTCTTTTCTATCAAAGCATCAGAAAATGTTCTAATTTAGGGACTCTGCTTTATATTTCTTCAAGTTGATCTGATACTCCTGAAGATATTTGCAGAGCCATTTCCCTCATTCCTTTAACTTTTTGCTCATTTGTCACCTAGTAAATGAAGCACGCAGTAGTGTCCTTTATAAAAGTTTACACAACATTTCCAGATTGGTAATATGACCAGCTGTATTAACCCTACCCCCAGCAAAACAACCATAATTTATAATGTATAAAATATTATTTTAAAGACCACATTTAAAATAACTGGATATTTTCTTAAATGCTATATGTTTAATTGAATACAATGAATGAATAAATTTTTATTTCATAAAGTCTAATATAGTGTGGAAAAAACAGTGAAAGTCTATACTACTTGAGATGCTACCAACTTTCCCCAAATTTTTTTGATGGAAACTCACAGAACACAAGGACACAGGGTTCACTTTCCTTTTAGCACTGAGATTTATCAAAAAATAAAGGCTAAAAGATGTAAGATTTCCTTCTACAGCCGGCTTACACATGTATGTCAGAAGCTCTTTCTCAAGGATGGCAGACAGAGAGCACTGGGCTCAAATCAGCTTTGCTTCAGCTTTTTGGTTGCTAAAGGTTCTATGCTGGATAGAGCAAGGCAAGTAACCCAGATACTATCAGCCAATCCAAGATCCCACTTGTAGAGTAAGGTTGTAATGGCAAGAAAAGCAGATGTTTTTTCTGCTCCTGGGTCTGAAGACTATTACAAAGTTTGCATAGGGAGAAGCAGATCATAAGAACAGAGACTTGCATAATCCTCTCCTTAGGAAAAACTTCCTTAGTAAAAGAACATTGAAATTTCAAACCTACATTAAGAGTACTGTTGAAAACAATGTTTATATTGGCAATAAACAACTAAAAGGGGGATGGTAGCTCCATTAAATAATAATATAGATGATAAAATGTCTAAAAATTTAATTAAAATCTAGCAAAATAATCTACTAGAAATGCCTCTCATAGATTGAAAGGAAACCCCAAAGATCATTCTCAAATACAACCTCTGTAAAGCAACCTGAACTTGATTATATTGATCAATATATAATCAATATATAACAATATATAGTGCATTATTATTTATAATACAATCTTTATATAATATTATATATTATACATTATATTTTATATTATACATTGATAATATAACAATTATATTTATGCATTCTATAACATATAATACATTTTAAAGTAATTTATAATATTGGGCTTTGTCAAAAATTAAAAAAAAACAAAATAAAAAATAGAACAAGTATCTAGCAATTAGTACAGGTGAGTAGCTGGATATGAAATTAGTAGAAGCTCACAGCTTAGCACAGATCAGAGGAAAAGATAAGGAGAACCTGGGATAAACCACTTTAATCTTAGGGTAGCCATGTTCACATGCTATTTGAGAAGCACCACTGGAGACTGCACCCTGTGGGTGTATGTACAACATTAAAATAGTCCAGACAAGTTACTCAACAAATAAGCAACATACAAGAACAATAAAAATCCCCAGAGGTTGAGGGTCAGCATACAAAGTTACTAGTACATATTATTTCAGATGCCCATTTTCAGCCAAAAAAAGAGAAATTCAGAGAAACAGAAAACTGTGACCCACGGTCAAGGACAAAAGCATGCCAAAGAAGCTGCCTTTGAGAAGGACCAAATGTTGCACTTAGCAGACAAGTCACCCAAACTAATAATTTAAATATATTCAAAGAACTAAAGCCATTCTTATAAAAGGATAGGAAGGTATGATGATGCTGTCTCCTCAAATAAAGAATATCAATAAAGTGATAGAGAATATTTCTAAAAAATAGAAATTCTGGGATTGAAAAGTATAATACAAAATATAGTAGCCCACCCTTAATTTTTGTTTCACTTTCCATGGTTTCAGTCACCTATAGTTAACTACATTTCAAAAATAGTGAATTCAAACTTTCAGTAATAAACAATTCATAAGTTTTAAAATGCATGTCATTCTGAGAAGTGTGTTGTATCCACACTGTATATGACTCCAACCATTGGTCTCTAAGCAGCTGTCTCAGTTATTATTAGATCAACTGTCCTAGTACCATAGTGCTTGTGTTCAAGTAACCCTTATTTTCTTTTACAATGATGCCACAGCACAAGAGTAGTGATTCTGGCAATTCAGATACACCAAAAAAGAAGTAATCTGTTCCTTTTAAGTGAAAAGGTGAATATGGTAAAATAAGTTATTTTGAGAAAGATACTAAATTCACTTAATTCTTATTAGAGTGCATTTTTATTATTGCATTTTATTTTTAGTTGGTGTTAATTTATTACTGGGACCAAGTTATAAAGTAAACTTTATCACAGGAATTTATGTACAGGAAAGAACATATATACAGGATCTGGCATATCCGTGGTTTCAGGCATCTACTGAGGAGTCTTGGAACTATTTCCCATAGATAAGGTGTACTACTACAACTAAAATGAAAAATTGTACTATAGGTTCTCAAGGTTTGATTAGAGATGACTGAAGAAAGACTTGAGAACTTGAAGATAGATCAATAAAGATTTTGCAACATGAATCTCAGACAACAAAAAAAAGATGAATGATGAATGCCTCAAAGCAATGTAAGAAGCCAATCAGCAAGCCAACATACCAGCAGTAAAAGAGGAAAAGAATATTAGAAAACTGTCCAGAGAAATCAAAACAAAAACTTCCAAAATTATATAAAAATATTAATCTGCATGCCTAAAAATCTCAACCAAATCCAAGTATGAGAAATCAAAGAGCTCCATATCCATATAAACCACAGTACAAATATTGAAAGAGAAATAAAAAATCTGGAAAGAATATCAATAATATTTCACTCAATTAATTTAAAACACTGAATAAAAAAAGCTGTCAAACAAGACTATTATGTACAGTAAATTTGTATTTTAATAATGGCAAAAGGCCTTCTTAAATAAACAAAAATTGAGGACATTTATGGCAAGCAGACTTTTATTATAGTAAATAATAATAGAAGTTTTTCTGGCTAAAACAAAGTGACATTAGAGAATTTTAAATTAGCACAACAAATGAATATTAGTAATCATGCAGGTAAATATAAAACAGTATGAATACTACTTTGAATCTGAAATAATTGCATGAAATAATGGACATTATTGGGTCAATATTACATATAAAATAAAATTTGATGCCCTGGCTGGTGTAGCTCAGTGGATTGAGTGCGAGCTGCAAACGAAGGGGTCACCGGTTCGATTCCCAGTCAGGGCATATGCCTGGGTTGTAGGCCAGGTCCCCAGTGGGGGCATGTGAGAGGCAACCATACATTGATGTTTCTCTCCCTCCCCTCCTCTCTAAAAATAAAAATAAATAAAATCTGCTTTTAAAACAATGAAATTATATAATTGTAGTAATAATATATTATTTTCAACATATATAAATGTAATTTGTATAAAAATAATGACAGTATAAAGGATATAGGAGAATAGAAGTATATAAAAATGACATCTCTATGTCTCACTGAAATTAGGTTGGAATAATTCTAAAATTAATTATAATAAGATTGAATGCAAATTGTGAGTTTTAGAACATTACCATTAAAATGTAAATTAAAAATACAGTGAAATGTGATTAAAGGAATTATAGTGTTACACTAGAAAGTATTTACTTAATGTAAGAAAATAAAATTAAGCCCTGGCTGGTGTGGCTCAGAGGATTGATCACTGGCCTTTGGACCAAAGGGTCACTGGTTTAATTCCCAGTCACGGCATGTTGCCAGCCAGGTCCCTGATGGGAAGTGCTCAAGAGGCAACCACACATTGGTGTTTCTCTCTCTCTCTTTTTCTCTCCCTTCCTCTTTCTCTAAAAGTGAATAAATAAATTTTTTTTAAAAAGAAATATTAAAAAAGAAAAGAAACAAAGATAAAAATGGAACAAAATATACTTTAAGGAAAAATGCAATATCAGATGAAAATAAAATATATCAGTAATTAGATTAATTACTCATATAAATGGATTAAGTAACCCAATGAAAAAGCAGTATTATCAAACTGGTTAAAAATAGAAAACAAACTGTGTGATATATACACAAGACACACATAGATTTAAAAATACAGATAGATTTTAAAATACAAATAGGTTGAAAACAAATGGATAGAACAAAACATTTCATTGGAAATGCAATAATATAAAAGCAAACAATATATCTGACAAAAATTAAAATACATATATTTCTTTAAAAAGTGGGCATTGTAGAATAATTAAAATGACTTTTTGTTAGGCAGATATAAACTCAAACACATATATACCTCAAAATAGTTGCCCCAAAGTAGATGTGGCATAAACTAAAAAAATAATTGAAGGAAGAGTCAGTTCAAAACAACTTTGAGAAGACTCCTAGATCGCTTCAGAGTAGGTGGAAGCTGCACCAACTTTATCTCAGACTCAGATCGATTTGCAGATAAATTACAGAGCAATCAACCTGAATATCCAATGAAAGCTAGGTGATCTAAAATATTATAACCAAAGATTAGTGAAGAAGCCACAGAAAGACCTGTAAAGAAGGTGGAGACACAGAAAAGGACAGTCCTTGCATGCAGGTGTGGCAGCAGCTGAGTAGTCAGAGGGATACCAACTGTGGAATGAACTTCACCTAGGAGCTCGGGGTGTCAGCCAAAGCAGGAATCCCCAACCCAGAGCAACAGAAATGGAAAGCTGACCCTGTGTAGCATGTGGTTGTAAACATCAGTGTGATTCACTCTACCTGGCAGACTAATGCCAACGCCTCCCAGGTACAATCTCTGCCTATTTCTATAGCACCAGCCAGGGGAGCTCATGGTCTGGACTCTAACTGTAGGTGAAGCCATGCTTCCCATAATTGCACCCTATGGAGGGGGCTTCTGGTTCTACCCATCAGAGGCTTTAAGGGGTTTTCAGCTGATTTCTTAACAGAAACACTTCAGGGCAGAGAAACTTGGTGTAAAATATTAAAAATGATGAAAACCAAGGACCTATAACCAAGAATACTCTATCAAGCAAGGCCATCACTTAAAATTAAAGGTGAAATAAAGATCTTACCAGGTCTTCATTTAAAAACAAACAAACAAGCAAACAAACAAACGAACAATACTGTGGGAGTTTATTACCACCAAACCAGCATTGCAAGAAATGTTAAAGGGGCTTCTTTAAGAAGAAAAAGAAATATATATAGAGAGGAACATAGGTATAAAGGGAAAAATGGCAATAAGTAAGTACCTATCAATAATTACTCTAAATTTAAATGAATTAACTGCTCCAATGAAAAGACATAAGGTAGCTGAATGGATAAGAAAACATGACCCACATATGCTGTCTACAAGAGACCCACCTCAGAACAAAAGATTTACATAGAGTGAAAATGAAAGGGTGGAAGAACATATTTCATGTAAATGAAAATGAACAAACAAAAAGCTAGGGTAGCAATACTTACATCTGAAAAACTTGACTTCAAAACAAAAGACATTACAAGAGAAAATAAATGTCACCACATAATGGTAAGGGATTGATCCAACAAAAGAATAAAACCCTTGAAAACATTTACACATTCAACATTGGAGCTCCTAAATATATAAAGAAAATCTTAGTGGACTTTAAGGGAGAGAATAATAGCAATACAGTCATAGAAGGGGATCTTAATACCCCAATGTCATCAATGGATAGATCTTCAAGACAGAAAATCAGAAAGGAAAGAGGAACTTTAGATGACACACTAGATTTAATGGATTTAATTGAAAGTTATAGAACATTTTATTCCAAAGCAGCAGAATACACATGCTTTTAAAGTGCATATGAAACATTCTCAAAAATAGACCACATGAGAGGACATAAAATAATTCTTAACAAATTCAAGAAGATGGAAATCATATCAAGCATTTTCTTGGATCACAATGACATGAATCTGGAAATCAATTTCAATAAAAAATCAAACACATGGAGGTTAAATAGCATGTTGATAAACAATGAATTAGTTAGCAATGGGATCAAGGAATACATTAAAAAATGTGGAAAAATTAAAATGAACACAAATCAATCCAAAACCTATGGAACACAGCAAAAGCTGTCCTGAGAAGGAAGTTCATAGCATTACAGACCTACCTCAAGAAGCAAGAAAAATCTCAAATAAACAATCTGACCCTACCCCTGAAGAATGACAAGAATAACAATAAGTAAAGTCCAGAGTAAATAGAAGAAAATAATAAATGTCAATGTAACAATAAGTGACATAAAGACTAAAAGAACAATACAAATGATCAGTGAAACCAAGAATAAGTTTTTTGAAAAGATAACCAAGATTGGTGAACATTTAAGCAGACTCATTTAGAGAGACAGAGAGAAGACCCAAATAAATAAAATCTGCAATGAAAGAGGAGAAGTGACAACTCTCATCCCATAAATACAAATAATTGTAAGAAAATACTATGAACAACTATATGCAAAACAAACAAACAAACAAACAAAAACAGATAACTTGGATGATGCAGATAAATTCCTAGAAACATAAAATATTCTAAAACTGAATCAAGAAGAATGAGAAACTCTGAATAGTCAGACTACAACTAATGAAATTAAAGCAATTAAAAAAAATGCCAGCAATCAAAAGGCTTGGTACACATGGCTTCACAGGCAAATTTTACCAAGCATTCAGAGAAAAAAACAAGAATTATTTTCCAACTATTCCAAAGAAAAAATCAAGAGATGGAAAGATTTTCTAGCTCTTTTGGGGAGGCCAGCATTATCCTAATTCCTAGACCAGATTAAAACACTACAAAGAACGAAAATTATCCTTGATAACATAGATGGTAAAATCCTAAACAATTATTAGCAAATCAGATCCAGAGTTACATTAAAAAGATTGTACAACATGATCAAGTAGGATTTATTCTGGGGACATAAGGTAGGTAAAATATTTGCAAATCAATAACTGTGATATCACATAAACAATAAAATATAAAAATCATGATCCTATAATAGATTCAAGAAAAAAATTTTGATGACATGCTGCACCCATTTATAATAAAAACTCTCAGCAGAACTGGAATAGAGAGAACATACCTGAACATAATAGAGGCCATATATGAAAAACCTGCAGCCTACATTATACCCAATAGGCAAAAACTAAAATACCTCCTTAAGATCAGGAGACAGAAATGTCTACTTTCACCACTCTTATTCAACATAATACTGGAAGTCTCCACCACAGAGATCAGACAAGATGAAAAAAAGGCATCTAAATTGGAAAGGAAGAAGTAGAACTGTCATTATTCACGGATGAAATAATATTATATGCTGAAAACCCCAATACTTCACCACAAGACTACTAGATGTAATAAATCAATTAGGTAAATTATCAGGATACAAAGTTAATATTCAGAAATTGGTGGCAATTTTTATATACCAAAAATGAATTTTCAGAAGGAAAAAAAAACTTAGTTACTATTGCAACCAATAAATAGGCATCTAGCAATTCTTAAGAATAAATATAACCAAGAACATTAAAAAAAATTCTGTACTCAGAAAACTGTAAAATAATGAAGAAAGAAATTGAGGAAGAAACAAATAAGTGTAAGTATATATCATGTTCAGGGATTGGAAGAATTAACATCACTAAACTATTTGTACTGCCCAAAGCAATCTGTACTACAGATTCAAAGCAATACTTATTTAAATACCAATGGAATATTTCACAGATCTAGGGCAAACATTCCAAAAATTAATATGGAACCAGAAAAAGACCTCAAATAGTCTCAGCAATTTTAAGAAAGAAGAACAGAGTTGGAGGGATGTCATTACATGATATCAAACTACATTACAAGGCCATTGTGATCAAAACAGTCTAGTACTGACATAAGAATAGGCATGTAGATCAATGAAACAGAACAGAGAACCTAGAAGTCAGCCCACACCTTTATGGTTAATTAATATTTGAAAAAGCCTGGCTGGTATAGCTCAGTGGATTGAGTGTGAACTGTGAACCAAAGGGTCACCAGTTCTATTCCCAGTCAGGGCACATGCCTGGGTTGAGGGCCAGGTCCCCAGTAGGGGTGTGTGAAAGGCAACCACACATTGATGTTTCTCTCCCTCTCTTTCTCCCTCTCTTCCCCTCTCTTTAAAAATAAATAGACAATTTATTTTAAAATTATATTTGAAAAATGAGTCAAGAGCATACAATGGGGTAAAAACAGTTTCTTCAATAAATGCTGTTAAAATAATTAAACAAGTACAGGCAAAAAAAAAAAAAAGAAACTAGATTACCAATTTAGAACATACACAAGAATAAGCTCAAAATAGATAAAAAGACTTAAATGTAAGCCATAAAACCATAAACATTCTAGTTAAAATTAAAAAAAAAAAAACATAGTGAAACCTCAGACACCTCCTGTAGCAATCTTGTTGCCAATCTATCTCTTAGCATAAGGAAAACAAAACAAAAAGTAGACAATGGTACTACATCAAATTAAAAAGCTTCTGTACAGCCTTAGAAGCTGTTGACAAAATGAAAAGTGAACATGCTGTATGGGAGAAAATATTTGCCAATGTTACATCTGATAAGCAGTTAATTTCCAAAATATATAATGGGGACACCTGTAATAGTGCAAACCATAAAAATAAAGTATAAAAAAGTGATGTTTGAAAACTTTAATATTACACCCAATTTATAACTGTATATATATTTTAAAAGAAGGTATCGAATTAACAACCAAAATTTCTATCATAAATACTGAGGGGGAAAAAAGAAGAAGAGCAGACTAAGCCTAAAGCAAACAGAGATGAAAAAAAAAAGTAAATATTAGTATGGAAATTAATGAAATATACCAGGGTTTTCGAACCCTGGGCTATGGACTGGTAGTCATTTGTGGCCTGTTAGGAACTGGGAGGTGAGCAGTAGATGAGAGAGGCTTCCCTTGAATTACCACCTGAGCTCTGCCTCCTGTCTCCCTGCCATGGTCCCTCACCACCTGTGGAATAATTGTCTTGCACAAAACTGTTCCCTGGTGACAAAAATGTTGGAGACCTCTGAAATATAGAATATGAGGTCTGTCCAGAATGTATCCATCCATGTGATATGAAAAACAGAGACATTTATTGAGGAGATACAAGATATAATAAACAGTGTACATAGGACAATGACAGCTCAATTCCCTTCAAAGTAGGCACCTTGGGACCTCACATAGTTCTCCCGATAGCCATCAGCTGCATTGTCATATTTTCCTGAATCTCATAGATAGTCTGAAATCTCTTTCTTTTCAAAAGTGATTTTAGTTTTGGAAAAAGCCAGAAGTCACAAGATGGCTAAATCTGGGCTGTAAGGGGGCTGAGTCACCTAGGTGATTTAATGTTTCGCCAAAAGTTCTGCACAAGACAAAATTCATGAGTGGGGATGTCACCATGATAACATGGCCAGTCACCGGTTGCTTATAGCTGTGGCCTTCTAAAACATCTGAGTAGTTTGTTTAAGCTTAATATAAAATTTTATGCATATTCATTGCTTCACTCGCTCAGTCATTTTGAATGTGACAGCCTGTCAGTAAAGAAGCTTGCTCAATGACATCTACTGCTCCCAATGACTAGAAGAGTAAAGTCATCATTGTTCACACATGCACATTCCAGTCCACTCTCCTTGGCTTCCAGGTTACATCAATGTCACACAAACCATTCTCATTATATTAACCATGGCTGGACTTTTTCTGGACAGACCTCATATAGAAACAGAAAATTTTAAAAAAATAAGTTGAATCTTTTAAAACAGTAAAAGACAAATCTTTAGGTAGACTGAACAAGACACACAAAAATACACTGAATTAATTTAATTCTACAAAAACAAAAATGAGCCCTAGATCATGTCCTTGATGAATGATACCAAATATTTAACAAAAATTTAAATAGAAATAGTTTCAATTCTTTATAAACTCTTCAAAATACAGAGAAGAACAACAACAGAAAAAATCCTAAGTTCTAAGAGGACAGCATTATTAGGATGCCAAAACCAAATATATTATAAAGAAGGAAAACTAATGACCTTATGAAATAAAAAATCCACACAAAATATTAGTGTACCAAATCTAGCAATATGAAAAAAAAGGAATATACACAGTAATTGCGGTTCATTCCAGGAATGCTACGTTGGTATAACATCCAAAAATAAATTACTGTAATGAATATATATTACACTAATATAAATATAATAAAAATAAATAAAGACCATTGCTATAGATAGAGAGAAAGTATTTCAACAATATGTAAAGAACTTTTATGATAAAAACATTTTTATGTTCATGAGCTGGAACACTTAATATAATTAAGAAGGAGATAATTCCTAAACTGACCCACAGATTAACAGAAATCCCAGCTGGCTTTTGCAGCCACTTTTTATGAGAGTCCAGAAATGAACCCTCACATCTATAGTCAATTGAATTTTTTTTACAGAGCCAAGATAATTCAATTCTTAATGAATAGTCTTTTCAACAAATGATCCTGGGGACTACTGATATCCACTTGCAAAGAATAAAGTTGAACTACTTTCTCACCATATACAAAAAATAACATTAAATATAAATGAACTTATGTTATTTTTATATAAGACTTTTAAATTAAAATATAGAAATAAATCCAGTGATCTTGGTTTAGGCAAAACCTTCTTACATATGATGCCAAAAGAAAAAGTGGCAAGAAAAAAAAAGGAATTGCATTTTGTCAGAATTCAGTAAAGATGTGCTTTGAAATACAAAAAGAAAGCAAAAATACAAAACAAAGAATTGAGGAAATATTTACAAATCATATTTATGATAAGAGATGTATCGATGACATAAAAAATCACTTACACTTGTAATAAAAAGACTTTTCTATTTCACAAAAATGTGTAAAGCATCTGAATAGACATTCCCCATAGGAAATATGCAAAGTAAAGTTGACACCTAAAATTATCCTCAACTTCATTAACCATTAGGAAAATGAAACTCAAAATCACAGTGTGATACCACTTCACAGGAACTAGGATATTGATAGTTAAAAAAGATACATGTAAAAAAGGATTGGTGAGAATGTGGAGAAACTGAAACCATTCTAGACTGTATGTAAGAATGTTTGATGGTGCTTCTTTTTGAAAAATATTTGCCAGTCACTCAAAAAGACAGTGTTGGGGAAGGTGAGAGGGTGGAGGAACTAAGCAAAAAGGAAAAAGGACTCATAGACATGGACAACAGTGTGGTGATTGCTGGGGGTAGTAGGGTGTATATAAGGGGACTAAATGGTAATGGAAAATACATAATAAAGATTAAATTAAAAAAATTAACATAAAGCTAGTATATGATCCAGCAATTTCACTTCTATGGATATATCCAAGAGAAATAAAAACATTTATCCAGTCCACACAAAAACTTGTATAGCAATGATATAACTGAATTGTAGATAATAGCCAAAAACAGAAAATAAACCAAATGTTCATAATCTTATGAAATAATAAATATAACAAATTTTCATGAACAAAATGAACAAATCTCTGATACCTACTACAGCACAAATGAACCTGAAAACATGAAGCTAGAGAAAAGAAACCAGGCACAAAAACTACATATTGTGATTCTGTTTATTCAGGATATTCAAATAGAACATAAAGACAGAAAATGGATTACTGATTATATTTATCCGGCCAGCCTGCGTTCTGTTTCTGCCATCTGAGCCACCACTTATAATGGAATCCTTGGAATCCCGTTTCACCCAATAGAACTGAGGTTTTCCCCATCCAGTCAGAGCTTCCCAGAGGACCTCCATTCTGACCAATCAGGAGAGTGTCTTTGGGAACACACTGAAAGAATTTGGAGACCAAATACGTATGAGCGGGAACAATGAGGGACAAGAGGTGGGGACTTTTTTCTCTGTATATCAGCTCTCCACCAAAGATTGGAGACTGGTTTCTCAGCTAAGGCTGCTAGGACTGGAGGTGAAACACCAAAGACATCTCACTCATGATGGAGGAGAGCAGACCCAGCGCAGGAACAGAGAGGTGGACCAATGCAGAGTGGAGCGAAGTGGAGTGGCGTAGAGGAGAGGAAAGCTGAACTGCCTAGCTGGAGGGGGGCCTGGTGCCAGCACTGCCTCACAGCTCTGCTGTTTTCACAGCTGCATTTTATTACGTTTGAGCTTTTTGCATTGAATAGTTTCCTTCCTCATAGCACCCAGATTAGACATTGCTGTTGACGCTGAATTGGCACCAACTAACATCCACTGACACATTTGTATTGTAGGCTTTGTCTTTCTTAATCCTAATAGAACATTCAGACAGGGAAGGGCTTTTTTAGTCCTTTTTTTATTGCATTGATATTTTTCAAGAGCATAAAAATGCTTAGCTTGTAGTAATAGTACAATCAGAATACCTTCCTCAAAATATAAATGGGGGAATGATGATTTTACAAACAGAATTCTAACAAAAACAAAGTTAAGTGATTAAGGTGAACATAATCAGAGATGAGAATGCTCTACACCGCATATGTGATACGATGCACTGAGAATCATTTTACAATGCTCTGTTAAAAGGACATTGCCAAAGTCTGCTCTTGAGAAAAGCACTGCCATTAACAAATGGGAGGTCATTCTGCAGAATGGTAAACCTGTGTTGTCTGAGATTGTCAAGAACATAAAAGACAAAGGAAGACTGGAGAGAAACATTCTAGAAATGAGTAGATTTAGAAGACCTAACAACAATATTTAATATATCTTCTTGGATAGGACCCTAGAACAAGGAGGAAAAAAAAATGTTGAGATAGTTGTTGTGATTTAAATGATTTGAGATGGTTTTCTGATGGAGAGTTTTGCAGAGTTTCATCGGTTCTTTGAGTATGTACTCGATTTAGTACATAGGCATTAGATAAAGCATCTTATTTAAACTATATATTCCACTTTCACAACTCTTTCTATGTCTGTACTGTGAAGGGAGAAAGGAAAAAAGAGAACAAGAAAGGAAGAGAGAGAGAGATCAATATACATGGATGGAAAAATTAGGTAGATAGATTGGTAGATAAATGATAGAGGAAGAAAGGTAAGAGAAAGTGGTAGAAAAGGGAGAGACATAATGTACTAACAATTGTGGTATCTGGGGTAAAAGTATTGTGAGTGTTCTGCTCATAGTTTCTAGCAATTGTTCCATAGGTTTGTAACTATTTCAAAATGGAAAAAAAAGTAGTGAAAAGATTATATGAATTAAATTATAATACATGATGGTGTGTAGATATGGGAGTGCAAATTGACAAATAAATATCTAAAGTGTCTATGTCTAGGAGAAATTGAAAATATTAGATATTCATGAACAAGGGTATTTATCAAAAGAGATGAGTATAAGGGATTTTTCCAGTGAATTAATGTGCTCAAAATTGCCAAATTCTACTAAGATTTCAAAAATGAAATAAAATCTTTGCAGGTAATAAATTGAAGTAGTTCATCTGTACTTCCATTTTATAATTTGAGTTCTTAACGTGCTTTATGCTCAGGAATCTAGGGAAAGAGAAAAATGAAAGGAAGTTCTCTAATATGTCATCATAAAAGAGTATTATCTGACAAGTGTTCATGAAAACTAGCACTACTCTGTGATATCTTTTATTCCAAAAAGAATATGAGATAGAGAAACATGGTTTAAAAAGATGATTTATTATTTTTTTCTTTTTTACTATGTCATTTAATTAGAGTACTTTTCTGAGATATTTAAAAAATTGGAGTTCCTTCATATCTTTAAAAGAATGGAAGCAGAAATGTTGTCCTTTTTTGTTGTTATTTAATAAATTTTTAATCATCCTTTAATATCTCACTCATCCTCTTTCTCAATGTTCTCTGGTATAGTCCGACTGAGTTCTATGACTGAAGATTTGTAGATATTGAAATCTTGAGGGATGAATAGAGAAAAATGAATAAATTTAGCATGATGATCTGTCTGTAGTCTTCAAATCAGTAAAAAAAAAATATTGGCTATATATCTGCACAAACATCTGAGCACATATAAGAGAAAGAAAAAATATGGATACTTACTTCTTATTAATCAGGGCTTCCTTAAACTAAAACTAGTTTCATGAAGTGTTAGTTGCACTTCCTGGTATCAATCATTTCTTCAGCCATAGACAATACATAAAAGAAGAAAAATAATGTTTTAAACAGTTAATAGTATATAATTTTATGAATTTTATCTTCTAACAGTGTTTCTAATGGTATTTCCAGGATTTGAAGGTATAATTTAGAATATACCGTAATAGACCATTGGGATTTGAATAGGAATTGCCTCTATGGTGATGAATATATTGTATTTTAATTCCACAGCCCTATAAAAATTCAGAATATTCAGTTGCCAAAACCACTGTAATATAATGCTTAGGATCTGTGTAATTTACTTTTAACAAACCCACCAAAAGATAGTAAGAAAAATATGTTAGGAATTTGATTGTTCTCTATTCAATGGAGTGTATATCAAGTTCAGTGATGAAAGTTCCCACAAATCTGACTTATGAAAGCAGGGGTTATGGATTCCCTTTTTTTAAAGATTTTATTTATTCATTTTTCGGAGAGGAAGGAAGGAAGAGAGAAAGAGAGGGAGAGAAAATCAGTGTATGGTTGCTTCTTGAATGCCTCCTACCAGATACTTGGCCTACAACCCAGGCATGTGCCCTGACTGGGAATAGAACAAGAGGCCCTTTGGTTTGCAGGTCAGCAGCACTCAATCACTGAGCCACACCAGTCAGGGCAAATTCTTTTAGTAGTCCAAATTCTCTTATTTTGTACAAAATTTAAAACAATTAAGACTTTATTTAGCATACTTGAATTTATTCTGTAATTATTTTCATACATAAATTTCTAATTATGTCTCTAATGATGGAAATGCATTTTCTAATAAACTGAATTTTTTAATTAACAAGTCCACTATATGTTTTGTGCATTAAAATGCATACAACCTAGGTGTGATATACTAGAAGTACATTTAATTAGATTCTTGATGTGTATGATTTTAACACTCTAGAAGGTGAGATTGGTATAATAACAAATTATAAATGAATTTTAAGATGTTTTCATTTTTAGCTCTTACATTTAAAGTCACTGAAAAAACTCCTCCATGAAAGATAAAATATGAAAACATAAGATTATATTAGAAATTGAGATACAGTGCAAATATTTTCAGTTTTGTTAAATATTTGCATTAGGTGTCAAAACAATACCAGAAAAAAAAATTAAATAATGAACACTGTAGTTCAGTTGCCTCCCAAAGGAGAGTGCTAAAGAAATAGAAATAAATTTCCTCTGAGAATAGAGTGCTACACATTTAAACAGAAAAAAATTATCAATATATTCAACCTTAATGTTATCTCTGTAATCTCACATATCATTCTGATAGATGACAAAATTCCAATCTAGAAAATAATATAGTAAAGGAAATTAGGACAAGTTGCCCTGCTAAGGCTAAAAATTATAATTCTCAAGAATTCAAATAAACAAAACTATTATAGAAAATATTTTATGTAAGGAAATAAAAATAAATTAGAATGAAGTAAAATTTCACTATTTTGGTCATATTTGTGAAAAGATCAATTGAAATTAGTGAGTGATTTAAGTCATAAAATACGTGACATTTTCAAAATTTAAAAACTGTAATATTAAAATATACCTTTTGATTAACAGATAGTTAATTGCTTAGCTTTGCAGAGAACCTAAAAATGTAGATGTTTTAAATCTATGCAAAGGCTTGTATTTTATTGATTAACTGCAGAGGAATAACAAAAGGAGTTAGTCAGATATTTTCTTGTATCTTTACCTGTTACTCCTTTTATGTTTAGGCAATTTTTTTTTTATCTCAGAGATTGTACTTTTGATTACATAAAATAGAAATTGCAATTTTTATTTCATATGATTGAACAAAATATCAAATGAAAAATGTGTAGATTTAGGCAAGTGCCTAGCTAAGAGTGGTAGATTAATAAATCCTACTTTCCTTTGCTCTTGCTATTTTTTTTAGAAAATGCATAATAATGTTTGAAAATATATATCTCACAAATCTTGAATATTGTGAATATGCCTAAAATAATTGTATTTAATATTGTGTTTATAGTTTTAAAATATATTATAGATAATACATGTCACAAGGACATGTTGTAAGACAATACATGGAAAAAAACAGTCAAACTAAGAGATGTTTATGTAGCATTTGCTTATTTGAATTCTATTTCTTCATTATATATTGATGAGTTAGTTCTTTCATCAGAAAAAAAGATGATTAAAAAGGCATAAAATAACATTATGGCCTTTACTATCAACATTTACATTTAAACACTGACACAGTAAAGACAAAATGGTTTAATTCATGAAAAAAATACCAAAATATCTAATATTTTACATTACCAAGTTATGTTTTCAGGGCTTCTGGTAATTTATTTTATACATTTTATTATGTTTCCTTGAAATTCACTTCTGATTAATAGGTATGATAAATAAACTTATCTTACTTTTGATATTATAGTACACAATGATTTGAAACTAACATTTCCCACAGACTCATTTATAGAGAACTGGTTCAATAAGGTGAGTTTATACAAAATGTGCATTTGCTTTAGTTGATTAAATGGTTGAATATAGATTATATCTTTTCATTTGGAACTGAGATTTGCTGAACCAGTCAAGGAATACTATTTAGGTAGAAGAAAAAATGTTCAATAGCAAATGTTCATATATAAAAATGAGTTTATATTTCCACTGATACTTCTGTCCAAATAACTAGTCTCAACTAACACCTTTCTCCTTCCAAAATATCTTAAAGATGAGCATTTTGAGATACACAGTGTATTCTAAATAAATTCATCATCTCCAACCCTCTAAAATTTAATTGTAAGTTTACTTTGAAAATCATAGAGATTTTCTTATTCAATTTGTCATTTCATTTAACTTTTTGAAACATGCAGACTGTGATAGCTTTCTTAAAATGTACTGATACTCGACTGATACCAAAAAAGTTATATTTATATTTTTTGAGAATGTGAATAAAAGCTATTTTTGTTAAAATTTATTCTTTAAAATTGCTTTCTGCTGAAAGATTACCAGAAATATTATATAAAATGGCTGACTTTCTTTTCAATATATATATGTAGATAATGTTAAGTGGCATCAATTTGTTTTTTAATATTTTCAAACATAAAATAATTTGACCCATTACAAATAGAATTAATGAGACAAAGTGTATGATACACTTAGCCTTCTTAATTCTAAGTTATGTTAACAGAACAAAATATTCTGCTGGAGTAGTGCATGTAAAGAGAAAACAAGCTGAAGTTGAATGAGCAAATTTTGATTTGACTTCCCACATAGTGTGACTGCATCATGTACATCAAATTTAGTACCTCAGAGGTTAAGTATTCTGCTCCATACAGTGTAGATTATGCTATCTGTCTCTACTAGTTCATAGGAACACCAAAAAAGATAATATACTCAACACATTCCAAAGTGCTATACATTTGAGTATTAATGTAAATAAAAAGTCATGTTGTTTTAATGTTCAAACACACACACACAGATATTATACAAGTGGATTCCAGTTTAAACCTAAATTTACAACTGATGTGTTATGCTTCCATATGAAAAGTTTTCTGAATATATTCCCTATTCATGTTGGAGTATCCCAGCACCAGGAATACACTGACCAAGAATGGAAAGGAACAGTAATCGAAATGCATTGATCATTCTTAGTTTGCTATTACCTATGAATAAACATAATTTTATCTTGTCTTTAGGTTTAATATTATTATCAGTCTCTCCTGCTTTTGCAAACAGCTAGCCACAATGATTATAATGATTCTGAAACCAACTATTGCCTTAGGGAAAATTTTTAAAAATTCTGCCATTGTAGAACACAATATTTGGTATGAAGGACACAAAATTATTCCTATGGTGAAGCATTATAAATTATATAAAAATCATAGAAAATTGCAATTTCACAATGCAAGCATGGAAAATTAAGCCTTTTGAATAAAACGTTTTTATTAGAACTAAAATAATTGTTAAAGTATATTTATTTTATTACTTGCATTCAGTCAATCAAACAAATTTATTGATCACCTACATTAGCTTTAGGGATTACTAAGCCAAGCATCAGACAGAGTTTTTCCTCTAGTTCAGTGATTTTTTTAACTTTTTCTTCTCATGGCACACATAAATTAATTACTAAAAGTCTTTGGCACATCAAAAAATATATTTTTAGCCCATCTGACAAAAACTAGGTGTAATTTCGATTCATTCACACTGGATGGCTGTTGTTGTATTTGTTGTTGTCTTTTTTAAATTTGGGAATCTAAGGGAAGAGAGGTCAGTGCCCTGACTAAACAGTCAGGTATTACATGTTTTAACAATTCCACTGGTGCACCAGTGTGTCACAGCACACAAGTTAAAAATTGCTGCTACCATTCAGTGGAGAGGACAACCAAAAATCATACTAACAATGCGGCAAGGGATTTGATGATAATGTATTCAATATCTGGAGGAGCAATGAAGAATAACTTCTTCATAAAAAGAAAAAGACCCAAAATATCTATTCAAAAAGCAAAACAAACAAAAAAGCATGTTTCTTTATTTGAGTTTTAAATATGAAGGGCCCTGCATTAGACAAAGAGGAGAAATCAAAGGCTTAAACTTGCTAGAAAGAACAAAAGCTTGGCACTGGTTGGTAAGTTAAAAATGTCCTTTTATTTTTTAATATTCATGTTTGTTTCATTCTTTTCTGTTAAATATAAGAGAATTATATTTAATACTTCTAGATATATTGTACATAAGATGGTTATCATTCAGATATGCATAACAGAGATATTTTATTTTTTTTTGAATTCTGTGAAATTTTATTGACTTTGACCTGGAGTCAGCACAATCAATAACTTGGACATTAAAATTAATCAAGTAATTAATAGTTATAACTTTTTTGTGAGAAAAATTTTTAATTGTTGTTCTTGTATAGTTTTCTTTTGCTCCCATCCCAGCCCACCGCCCCAGCCCCCCCCACCTCTCTCCCATTTCCAAGACCCCTAATTTTTGTCCATGTGTCCTTTATACTTGTTGCTCTAAACCCTTCCCCTTTTCCCCTGAAATTCCCTCCCCTCTGGTGACAAGCCAGGCAATGAAAGACAAATACCATGTGATCTCACCTTTAACAGGAACCTAAACAACAAAACAAATAAACAAGCAAAATATAACCAAAGACACTGAAACTGAGAACAGGCTGACAGTCACCAGGTATTTTAATTTTTAATAAGTTATCTGAGCTCACAGAAAGCATATTCCAATATTCTACATTGTAAAAACACAACAAAACAAATCAAACATTACATTACTTTTTATAAAATACACAGGTTCACTGATATTGTAACCAAAAAAAAGAACAAAGGTTCAGCTGTTTGTTGCCACAAAAGACAAACTTGTGAGGCAGATGCTGGTGTAAAAGGAAACAGGTGTTATTCACTCAGGTGCTGAACAGTTTGGGAGAATGGTGGACTCCTGTTTCAAAGTCTACCTCTTCCACAAGACCAAGACAAAAGTCAGTGTCTAGAATTCCTGCTACAATTTAAAGTGTAGTCCTTCAGAATCCTCAAGTAGCATAGTCCACATTCAGGTAGTATAGCTTACCCTGGCTGCTATTCATTTCAGGCTCCCTCTTGGAGTCTGCATGTAGATCCCACATGGCCACCAGGCCACGCAGTGTTGCAAGGTTGCATAGTGTTGGAAGAGAGCATGCAAACACACCAGTAAATACATCACCAGGTGGGTGACAGAGAAAGAGAGAGAGAAAGACTCCCTCCTAGAGGTCATGTGCTATGTGGCTACTAAGGTCAGGTAGTACATGGAGGGAACAGCATGCACTGTGCAAAGGCAGGTCATGAACAAACAAACCATGAGCCAGGAGCCAAGAGAGTTTTTCTTTGTTCTCCTGGAATTATATTTTCTTAGGATAGCATGGACCAGGTGCTTTCCCGAAATGATAAATTAACTTCCCAAATGTATGCATGCTATCAGTGGGTCCACCTCCCGAACAATCTCTTCTTTTCTCAGGCTAGACTGACAGGCCTCTTTGTTCTAATACCTCCCCCATAATGCAGTTTGAGATCTATACAGCATGCACTGGCCTTCCTCTGCCCCACCTCCAATTTGGTATGGGGGGAAGGTGTTTTTCCTACCCAATTATCTTGCTAAGTATTTGTATGATCAGTCCAAAAACCTCCCTTTGTTTCCATCTCGACCGATGTGGGAGTCTCCCCGGCACTCTACACAGACTGTCTACTGGTAACAATATCACAGAAATGGTGGAAAAGGGAGCTACAAGATTCCTTCCTTCACTGAAACAAATTTTAGGTAGGTAAAAACTGATAAAAACAATTTTTGGTATGTCAAAATCTAATAAACATTTATAGCCACTAAGGGAGTGCTTACTAAATAAACAATGAGGTTAAGTTTCAGTAAGCGACCATTGTAATATATACGAGGTCCATCCAGAAAGTATGTAGCCACACAATATGAAAAATAGAGGCATTTATTGAAGACGATACAAGATACAATATATAGTGTACATCGGACAATGTTGCCTCAGTCTCCTTCAAAGTAGGTTCCTTGGGATCTCACACAGTTATCCCAGTTGCCATCAGTTGTCCTGTTATATATTTTTGAATCCATCAACATTCTGAAATCTCTCTCCTTTCAAAGGTGATTTTAGTTTTGAGAAAAGTCAGAAGCCACAGGGTGCCAAATCTGAACTGTAGTGGGGCTGAATCACCTGGGTGATTTGATGGCAGCTACATGTCTCATGTATGAGACATGATGCATGAGTGGGCATGTTGTCATGATGAAACTGTCAATCGCCAGTTACCCATAGATAGCTGCAGCCTTCTGAATCATCTGAATAGTTTTTGCAGAGGAATGTTCAACTTAATTCAAAATTTGATGTAGATTTGTCACTCTACTCACTATGCTGTTTTGGATGGGGTGACCATATAGGTTACAAGCTCATTCAATGGCATCTACCACCCACCCCTGACTAGTACAGTGAAGTCATCACTGTTCATGCATGTGCATTTCAGCCTACCCTCTTTGGTTGCCAGATTACACTGATGTTGAGCAAACCATCTTCATCATATTAACAATAGTTGGATTTTCCTGATAGACCTCATATGCACAAAATGACAGAGTCCCATATATGAAGCACACATTGTCAAAATTGAAGTGAAAAATAGATAGATTACAATAATAGTTAGAAACTTTAATACACCATTTTCAGTAATGAAGAGAAGATGTAGGGAGAAAATCAATAAAGGAATTAAGGGTTTGAAAAATATTATAAATGAATTAGACCTAAGAAAACATATATAAAACCTTCCATTCAAAAAAAGTAGAATATATATTATTTTTAAAGGCACATGAATGTTCTCCAGCATAGACCATATATCATTAAGCCACATGGAAAGTCTTAATAAATCTAAAAAGACTTAAATCATATAAAGTGTTTTCTAAGACCATAGTGACAGGAATCTAGAAATCAATTACAGAAGGAAAACTGGAAAATTAAAAATGCACCATACCAAAACTTAAAGGATACAGTGAAGTCAATATTCAGTGGCAAATTTAGAATTGTTAATGCCAACATTAAAAAGAATAATAAATTAATTACCCAGTTTTGCACCTTGAGAAACTAGGAAAAGAAGAACTAACTAAATCCAAACCCAGGAAAAGTGGAAAAATAGTAAAGATTGTAGAGAAATTAAATAAATAATAGTAAAAAACTGAATAAATAAAACCAATAGTTGGTTCTTTAAAAAGTTAAGAAAGTTAATAAAACTTTATCTAATATGTCAAAGAAAAATGAAGAAGAGGGAAATAACTAAAATCAGAATTGAAAATGAGTATATTACTATCAAATTTACAGAACTAAGAAGGGTTGTAAAAATTCTATAAACAACTGTATATTGACAAATTAAATTCTTTAATGAATTGGATAAATATCTGGAAACACAGACTCAAGAACAAATATAAAATTTCTGTATCGTATAACAATTAAACAAGTTTAATAAGTAATTAAATATATCAAAACAAAGAAATGTCTAGGAACAATGAAATGTTATCACTGTTAAGTACTATAAAAATCAAAAGACAAATTGACAATTCTTAAACTCTTCAAAAAATTGAAAAAGTGGGAACACTTGCTAACCCTTTGAGGTCAGCAATCCCCTGCTAACAAGACACATAAAAAAATCAGAGGGAAAGACAATTTCAGGATAATATCCTTTATATTTATAGATGCAAAAATCATCTACAAGACATGGCAAAATAAATTCAACAGATTTTTACAAAGATTATACATCATGGCCAAGAACTATTTATTCCAGGAATGCAAGGATAGTTCAACATTAGAATAGAATCCATAGAATACACCACATAGATAAACTCAAGGAAAAATACGCATTATCATCTAAACTGAGTCAGATAAGACATTTGGTTCTGGCCAAAATGGTGGCAAGATGCATACAATTTGCCTCCTCATACAACCAAAAGAAGTACATCAACAAATTAAAAAATAATAATAATAATCAGAACTGCCAGAAAATTGAACTGTATGGAAGTCTGACAAATAAGGAGTTAAAGAAGAAACATTCATCCAGACTGGTAGGAGGGATAGAAACATGTAGCTGGCCAGAGGGGACTCACAGCAAGGTGGCAGCTGGAAGACACGGGCAGGCAAGGCAGTAGCTGGTGGTCCCACATTTGCATGTGGATACACCAGGAGTAACAACAGGGGAGCATGACAGACCAGGCAAACCAGGATTTCAGCAAGGGGAAATAAAGCCTCAAAACTTCTGACTGAGAAAATCTGTGGAGGTTGAGGTGGCAGAAGAAATTCCCAGCTTCACAGGTGAGTTCATGGGAGAGACACACAGGGTCCTAGCATGTACACAAAACCACCCACTCAGGAATCAGTACCAGGAGGGACGGATGTGCTTGTGGGTAGTGGAGAAAGTAACTTAAAGCAGGGCAAGGGCTGTCAGGCATTGTTCTCACTCTGACCACTTCCCCACACACACAACCACAAGGTAGAAATGTGGGTTGCTCCACCCTGGTGTATATTTAAGGCTTAGCCCCTTACTACATAACAGGCACACCAATACAAAAAATATGGTCCAAATGAAAGAACAGATCAAAGCTCCAGGAAAACAAAAACAAAAACAAAAACAAAAACAAAAACAAAAACAAAAAACTAAGCAATGAAGAGATAGCCAACCTATCAGATGCAGAGTTCAAAACACTGGTAATCAGGATGCTCACAGAAATAGTTGAGTATGGTTGCAAAACAGAGGAAAAGTGAAGCTATGAAAAGTGAAATAAAGGAAAATGCACAGGGAGCCAACAGTGAAGGGAAGGAAACATACTCAAATCAGTGGTTTGGAGCAGAGGGAAGAAATAGATATTCAACCAGAACAGAATGAAGAAACAAAAATTTAAAAAAATTAGGAGAAGCTTAGGAAGCTCTGGGACAACTTTATAGGCTTCAACATCTGAATCATATAGATGCCAGAAGGGAAAGAGGAAGAGCAATAAATTGAAAATTTACTTGAGCCTGTGAACCATAGGATTGTGGTTTGATTCCCAGTCAGGGCACATGCCTGGGTTGCAGGCCAGTTCCCGGCAAGGGACACATGAGAGGCAACCATACATTGATATTTCTCTCCCTCTCTCCCTCTCTCCTTCCCTTCCCCTTTCAAGATAAATAAAACATTTTTAAAAAAGAAGACTTACTTGAAAACATAATGAAGGAGAACATCCCCAATCTTACAAAGGAAATAGACTTCTAGAAAGTCCAGGAAGCTCAGATAGTCCCCCAAAATTTGGACCTAAGGAACCTCATAATTCCATTATGCAAGATTAAAGATAAGGAGAAAATCTTAAAAGGAGCAAGTGAAAAGGAGACAATTACCTACAATGGAGTTCCTATAAGGTCAATCAGCTGATTTCTCAAAAGAAACCTTGCAGGCAAGAAGGGGCTGGTGAGAAGTATTCAAAGTCATGAAAGGCAAGGACCTACATCTAAGATTACTGTATCTCGTAAAGCTATAATTTAGAATGGAAGGGCAGATAAAGTGCTTCTAAGACAAGGTTAAGTTAAAGGAGTTCATTATCACTAAGCCTTTATTATATGAAATGTTAAAGGGACTTATCTAAGAAAAAGAAGATAAAAAATACGAACAGTAAAATGACAACAAACTCACAACTATCAACAACTGAGCTAGAAAAAATGCAGGAACTAAGCAAACAGCTAAAACAGGAAGAAATTCATAGAAATGACAGAAATTGAGATCACATGGAAGGCTATCAGCAGGGAGGGGAGGAGGGAGAATGGGGGAAAAGTACAGGGAATAGGAAGCACAAATGGTAGGTACAAAATAGACAGGGGGAGGTTAAGAATAATATAGGAAATGGAGAGGCCAAAGAATTTATATGTGTGACCCATGAACATGAACTAAGGTGGGGTAATTATGGTAGGAAGGGAGGTACAGGGTAAAGGGGAATAAAGGGGATAAAAATAGGATAACTGTAATAGCATAATCAGTATAATATATTTAAAAAATAATTATTTAAAAATATGCCTAAACTCATATCAAACTATTTACATTTATTTTTTAAACAATTTCTTTTTTTTTTTCATTTTATTTATTTATCTTTAGAGAGGAAGGGAAGGACAGAGGGAGATAGGGAGAGAAATATCAATGTATGGTTGCCTCTCACATGTCCCTTGCCAGGAACTGGCCTGCAACCTAGGCATGTGCCCTGACTGGGAATTGAACCACAATCCTTTGGTTCACAGGCCCGTGCTCAATCCACTGAGCTACACCAGCCAGGGCTCAAACTATTTACATTTAGATGTCTTGATATGTGATGCTGAGAAAGTGTGAATAGGTAATAATGTAGTTTTATGTAAACATGTAAATAAATCATGCAATATATGTAAAGCATACATCTATCAAATATTAAAAAAGGAAAATGAATTTGATAAAATTCAACACCATTCACGATGAAAGCACAGAAAACTAAAGGACTTACTCAACATGATAAAGGACAGTTATGAAAAATATATAACTAACATCATGATCAGTAGTAAAAGATTCAAAGCTTTTTCTCAAAATCAAGAATAAGAATAAAATGCCAACTTCTAACTCTGTTATTCATCCTTGCACTGAAAGTTCTAACCAGAATTATTAAGCAAGAAAATGAAATAAAAACTTGTGAACAAGAAGAAACAAGTGAAACTATCTATTAAAAATGACATGATTATATGTATAGAATATTTTAAAGAATCAACAAAAAGATACTGCAGATAATAAAACAATTAATCAAATTTGCAAAGTACAAGATCTACATGAAAATATATTGGATTTGAGTGCACTCACAATGAACAAAATTGAAAGGATATTGAATAAACAATTCTATTTACAATGGTATCTAAAGAGAAAAAAAATTAAAGCTAGAAGAAATGTCAAAAACAAAAGAAAATTTTAAAAATTCATAAATAATTGGTAATTAAGAAATAAAACAAGAGCACAAAGATAAAAAATTATTAGAATCATCTCAGTTAATAGAGAGAAAGATTTGAAACAATCTGAAGTGCTTCTATGATAAAAATATTCAGATAAGTAGGAAGTGAAGGAAATGCTTTCATATAACTAAATGATCTTATGAAAAATGTACCACAACAATGTGAACTGTGAATTGTACAATATTGTGAAATTACAAAATATAATGAATGTTCACTTAGAAATGAGACCTTTGTTATATGAATTTCACCTCAATTTTTAAAATTATGAGGTAAAACTTACATTTTCCATTTATCTATATTGTCAAATTCATGAGGATTATAAGTGTTGCAGAAGTACAATATTAACCAAAACATTTGAATATAGTATAAATGACTTGTGATGAAATGTAGGACACTTCTAATAAGGTACCTCTTCATTTATATGATAATGTACATATTTCCTGACAGCCTTCATTTGATCTTTTCATTTTCATAAATATACCTTCTGAGTAAGTGTTCTTTAGAGCACTCATTCTCTTATATTTCTCCGCTCTATATACCATCTACCACTTTTGTTGATATGTAAGAGAAAGATCATATATACTCTTATTTGATTTATATGAATTGCACAAGTGTATGTCTTCGATAATCAGGTGCTAAACATGCTGGGCAGAAAACTTTTGATTTAACATATACTGAATGCACAGATTTAATGATTTACTAAAGAAAATAATGTTTATGTCCAAATTAGTTATGAATGATGAGAAGCAATGAGCTTCTGGAAAAAGATCTATTCAAACAGTTATCCTACAAACACAGGGTAAACATAAAGGAAACTGAATTTAAAATGGCGTTGCAAACCCCTCAAGAGAAGGAAGCTGTTGTGCACAGACCACTCACTGCAGCCAACATAACCAACTGGAAGAAGAACAAGAATGATTTTGACAAGGAGAACATTTCTCATGTAGAAATTTCATCTCCTGCTTGAAGAAAATACAAGAAAGGAGGGAAGTACCCTCTCTGCTGCAGCAGCAGCACACTCACCATGGCAGGCAGCCAGCGTGAAACCCCTCCAACCTCTTATTCTTGTTTCCTCCAATGAACTTTTGTTCATAACAACCCTCCCCGCTTTTCTCATAAAACCTCATGAAGGCTAACCTTCCTTTTGTCTGTGGACTTTGCCCATAGCATGCTACAGTTTGCCAATCCTGAATTGCAATTTTTTGCTATTCTTGAATAAATTCCTTTTGCTGGTAAAATAACTGGATATTTTCTTTGTGAAGTTGACAAGTCACCTATAGGTGAGCAACCTCCTACTTTTCATTTTCTTTTTTTTATCTGTCTTTCTGTTTTTCCTAATGAGTGTTTCTCTGTTATCAGATATGTCGTTATCTAGATGGATGCTAGCAAATTGGAAGAAAATGGGAATACAATTGAATGATATAGTCTCAATGATATGAAGACTCTTCAAGTGTCCTCTCCTAACTCAAGTTATATAGAAGATATAAATTGCTTCCTTGATGTTGGTAACAACTTATCAGTAAAAATTTTACAAAACTCAGTGATTCAAATTGTTCCTTGCTTTCTCTATGTTACCTTGGTTGCCATGTCTGAGATTAACAGCTTAATTAATTACCATAGAAGCTTACTCTTCACTATAAATATGTTTTATTCTATTGTGGAATGTGTAAGATAATAAATATAATAATGTAGATTCACCATATGAAATAATTCAGGGAAAAGATTTTAAACTGATATAGATACTATACTTGATTTTAGCCAAAATGCTGAGAAGCAATGGGAAAATATTTTACTTGATATAAATCTATATATGAAGATATGTTTTTATTTATGGGAGAACTTAATAATTTATATACAATATGCTGATAAAATATTTAAATCACTTAAAACATTTACTAAAATTACTTAAGGAATGACAATAAACATTGAAATGCAGATTTTAACTTGTTCAAAAACAGGGAAAATATAAAAATATAAAGCATATGTACTCTTCACACATTTAAGTAGAAATGGGAAACTAACTTACACTTTTCTCTTTATATGTCAGTGCTCAATGTTTCAGATCATATCAGGAAAAAATGTCATGAAACCTACAAAAATTATTAAATTCAAATGTTCATTCCTGCACACTTAAATTACTTCAGTAAAAAAAATGAAGCATTTTGCAAATGACAACTTAAATAAAATACAAATGTCCTGAAGTAATTGTTTGGTTTCATATGAATGAATCACCTAGTGAATAGTTGTGTTTTTTGTTTTGTTTTGTTTTATATATATATATATTTTTTCATTTAAGACAGGGCATACTTTATTCAAACCCATCAAAGAAATGGACTGGAGGGTTTGTAATAAAGTGTTGTGTTTTAAAGCACAGGCCAGTAACTACACATGAGTATACACTGCCACATACAAATTAACGGATCAGACCACAAATTTCAATGTTTAAAACAGAATAAGCTTCCATGTAAAAGCAGCAGTGCTGTGACATTTTAACTTAGTATTTCTCTCTCCCTTCTCACCCTCTCCTTCAACAGAATCCACACCAACCTCCACATAATCCTTCTCCAGGGTAGCCATGTCCTCATGGGCCTCAGAAAACTTCCACCCATATACCCGTGGACAAAGACACACTTGGCATACAACAGGTCAAACTTGTGGTCCAAGTGAGTAATGTCTGTGGTGTTGCTCAACATGCACAGAGCTCACTGTACATTGGCCAGTTCTCCACCAGGCACCACAGTGGGAAGTTGGTAATTAATGTAACTTGGAAGCCAGTGGGGCACCAGTCCACAAACCGGATGGTATACTTGGTCCTGATGGTGGCAATGGTAGCACTGACATCTTTGGGAACCACATCACCATAGTACAATAGGCAGCAACCCATGATTCACCATGGTGAGAGTCACATTTCACCATCTGGTTTGCTGGCACAAAGGACAAATTGGTGATCTCTGTTACAGAAAGCTGTTCATAGTAGGTTTCCTCAGCAGAGAGGACAAGGGCAGATGTAGCCAGAGGGAAGTGGATGCAGGGACAGAGCAACAGGTTGGTCTGGAATTTGGTCAGATAGGCAGTCCCAGCTCCATCAAATCTGAGGGAAGCAGTGATGGAGGGCACAATTAGACCTATCAACCTGTTCAGGTTAGTGTATGTTGGGTGCTAAATATTGAGATTTATACAACCGATGCCACAGATGGCCTCATTGTTGACCATGAAGGCACAGAGTGTCCCAGGGTGGTGTGGGTGGTGAGGATGGACTTTTAGGTCTCAACTGTAGCTGTAGAAACCAGGGTGTGGAGTAAATGGAGAACTCTGGAATTCTTACCATAATCGACAGAGAAACTCTCCATCAGCAGGGAGGTGAATTCAGAACCAGTTCCCTATCCAAAGCTGTGAAAAACCAAGAAGCCCTGAAGACCTGTGCACTGGTCAGCCAGTTTCTGAATTCATTCTAGGACAAGACCAATGATCTCCTTGCCAGTGGTGTAGAGTTCCCAGGCAGCATCTTCCTTTTCTGTGGTCAGCTGTTCAGGGTGCAATAGCTGGAAGTAAGTACTAGTGAATAGTTTTTTTATGTTAACTAAATTTTGAATGTAAGACTTCAAAGGTAATGTCATTAAACAAACTGTATCCCTCCAATTTCAGCATCATTTGAGTAATGAGTTAAAGAATAAATTTCATATGATATATGAGCAAATAATATGAGGAGGCATGCAGAAATACACATACAGAAACACATACTCATGTCTATATCTAGTATGGTCACGTTCATAGTAGATGTGCTTCCTTCATGCTGCTTAAGGTTGTTTACCCCACTCATTACTTCCACTATGTCCCAGTTCTGAGGTTATTTTTTTTGCTTTCAGTATTTATTTGCTTCATTTCCACTGACTGCTTTCCTAAGGCTGATAACATGAACAAACACTTTATAAAAACTAAGGACCTAATAAAATTGATTCAAATGCAAAACAAACAATGTGTGACACTATCTTCCTTTAAGGTCCATAAACATTTTCTTTATTTCTTCTCCTCTCCTCCAGTTCTTGACCCATCAGAACTTAGAAATAAATATTATTTAATGGTGTCATTATAATTTCTTATATAAGTGAGAACTGGTATGTGAGATAGAATAAACATACAAATTTGAAAATTTTCTCAGACATATCTGTCTTACATATGATCTATCTGTTTACATACCCAAATACTTACAGTGTCAGACCTTAGCTTTTTCCTAGGATTTCAGGGGTGATAGAAAGATAAAGGTGTCTTTTATAAAAATAGCCACATAATGAAAATACTTGTGTTCTCTTGGACTTCCTATAAATCTTTAATATATTTTAGAATTGAAAACAATCTTTCTAGAAGTTATTTAAATTTTAATGTATCAAAATATCCACATACAGTTTCGGCTTTAATAAAGCATTTTAAGATTTAACAAATCTCAAATTTCTCCAACATATGGGATAAATTATGTAGGATGATCTGTTAACATTTTTTAGAGGAAAAAATTTTGAAAATAGGGTGGTGAATCTCATAATCTAAAATTGGAATTTAAATGATATGATTGTATCTGAAAAACAATGGCAGGGTTGTTATTCAGGGCAATAGTTTATCAGGTTGCTAAATTATAGTTTAGCAGGTCTAAAAATGAAGTTGTGTGTGTCTTTAATCATATCTTAGGAAACTACATATAAATAGACTTAAGTCAATGTAGTTTATTTAAAAGATGAAAATGCATGTTGAAATGTATCATTTATGCCAAATAATCTGAAAACATTTTTCATAAAACAAACTTACTACATTTTGGTTTTACATCTAGCTAGTAATTTTCAAGGTACATAACTTTAAAAATATTAACTGTCTTGTATGATTAGGATATGTAAATGAGTAATTTATTTTGTACCAGGGATGTTTTGGTACTGTGTTTTTACTCAAACCACTTATTTAGCTACAGATACTACTGGTTCTAGCAAACTGAGGACAGTAGTTATTGAGCACAACTACTCTTAAGTTTGTGTGTATGTTTCTTAAATTTGTGTGTATAGAGATCAGTCTTATTTTAGTGGAAATAAATATGACTTTGCAGCCATTTTTTTAAATATTAAAGGTTTGAAGAGATTACTCTTTGTGAGAATGGTAATGTTCAAACTTTTCATTATGTCTATGTAGAAATAAAACATTTATTCAACCTATCACAAATCAATACTTTAAACAAACAATAAAAGGCAATCATAGAAAAATAACAGGATGAAAGACACGTAAAATAAAATATTTTATTTCACAGTTGTCAATAGACATAAAATTATCCTGTTAAATTGTTATCAAAGCATATAAATTCTTACTCTCAGTTTTAGTACTTGTGTCTTTAAATATGACGGAACAGTTTTTATAGCAGAATGGATCCAATAATAGCACAGTCCAGGCATTTTTTTCTAATCTCCAGGAGATATTACACCACATATTAGGCCATAAAATAAGTCTCAATAAAATTAAAGTAATTGAAAACATGAAAGTACCTGTTCTGACCAAAACTAAATAAAATTAAAAATAATAATTGGAAAATATTTGAAAAAAATCACAAATATGTACAAATTAAATATATTTATAGATTATTTATGAATTAAAGTAGACAGCTAAAATAAAATTAGGAAGTAATTTGAGATGAACAAAAATGAAGTGACAACATACCCTAATTTAGGGAATTTAACTAAATCAGTGCTTAAATGAAAGAGTACACAATCTTGAAAAAGAACACAGCTGGGAACCCTGTGACCTCACTTTGCTATCACTTTAGCTTGTGTATAAAACCTAGGTGATATATGTATAATGGTTGATTTTACTATTTTCTTTACTTTCATGTTTGAAGATGTTCATGATAAAATATTTTTTAATTGGCAAACCCTATCATATTTTTAACATAAAAGGAGATTAAATTTTGAATTTTATATTCTTAAAAATTGACAATATATTTGTTTTTATAAGGATTAAGGGTGTATTTCTATGAAATGTTTAAAAATATTATTACAAAATAAAGCAGGTAAAATCAAAGTGGGGTAAATAACCCTATCTTAACCTTGCTCATTTCTAAAACACATAGGAATAGTGTACCTTGGAAAAACAGCTTTTAAATTAGTGATCTAGTCTTAGGTCACTGACTTTAACAGCTTATTCTTTATACCCAGTAATATCATGCCTGGTTTTATAATTTATATATAAGTACTGTTTGATAGAATTTTCATTTAAATGCATGGTTGTCTTAGACTTAACACTTCAATTTTGCATCTCAGTTTTCATATTTGTTCATGACAGAAATATCCTAAAAATATTAATGTAATTTAAGGGCTAATGACAGTTTTTATTTCCTTTCCAATATTATTTCCTAATATTTAGTGAGATCTCAAAATATGCCTAAATTTCTGTGTCAAGCTTTAAAATAAATATATAAAGTATAAGTTAAACTTTTCTTTCATCTTGGAAAATGGATTTTATTAAAACACACTAGTTTTTTTTAAGTATTAAAGTTCTGATTTATAGAAAAATATTTTATCATTCAATTAGATGTTCAGGTACAAGCATAAAACTATGCATGATATTCTCTTCAGGAATGTCAAGCAATCAAAAGAAATATTTACTTCTCTCAAGTGCTGCAAAAGGCTTATAACCACTTTATTTCTGTGACTTTCTCTTGAACTACCATTTATTCTTCTGTTATCAGTTTCTCTTCAAATGATGTCAAATATACCTTTTTTACATCAATCACCAATAGCAATCAGACAAGAAGGCATAAAAAGCATCCAAATTGGAAAGAAGTAGTAAAACTGTCATTGCATGCAGATAACATGATACTGTACATATAGAACTCCAAAAATTCCACAAAGAAACTACCAGAAACTGATATATGAATTCAGCAAAGTAGCATGATACAAAATTAAGACCACCTTTTTACACCACACAAAAGAATAAATTAAAAATGCACAAAGACTTTATATGTTAAGCCCTAAGCTATAAAAATCTTGGAAGAAAACATGAGCAGCAAAACCTTGGACATTGCTCATAGTAATATTTTATTAGATATAACTCCTCAAGCAAGAGAAACTAACTAACTAACTAACTAACTAACTAACTAAATAAATAAATAAATAAATTGGATTACATTAGATAAAAAAGCTTTTGCAAAGCAAAGAAAACCATCAACAAATAAAAAGAAACAACTCACAGAATGGAAGAACATATTCTCCAATACATCTGATAAGGGGTTAATTACCAAAAGTTATAAAAAGCTTACAAAACTCCATAGCAAAAAAAAAAAAAAAAAAAACAGGCAAAAGGCACTGCATGGTGTGGCTCAGTACATTGAGTGCTGGCCTGCTAACTAAAGGGTAACTGTTTTATTCCCAGTCAGGGCACATGCAGGAGAGGTCCAGGTCTCCAGGTGGGGTGCAGGAGAGACAACCACACACTGATGTTTCCATCCCTCTTTCTCTCCCTTCTCCTCTCTCTAAAAATGAATAAATAAAATATTTTTTTAAAAATGGGCAAAGGACCTGAATAAACACTTCTCCAAGAGGACATTCGACATAAAAATCAGATGCTCAACATCACTAATCATCAGAGAATTGCACATTAAAACCATGATGAGATATCATCTCATACTTGTCAGAATGACTATCATCAATAAGTCAACAAACAGTAAGTGCTGGTGGGAATTCAATTCGGTGCAACCACTATGGAAAACACTAGAGAGATTTCTCAAAAATTTAAAAATGGATCTGTCTTTGATGCAGCTCTCCCACTTCTGGGAATATATCTGAAAGAAACCAACACACTAATTCAAAAGAACATAACCACCCCTATGTTCATTGCAGTGTTATTTACAATTGTCAAGATATGGAAGCAGTGCAAGTGTCCATCAGTAGATGAGTGGACAAAATAACTATTGAACATTTACACAGTGGAATATCACTTGGCCATTAAAAACAGGAAAAATTTTTTATCCTTTGCAAGAACATTTTACTAAGTGAAATAAGCCAGTCATGGTAAGACAAATACCATATGATTTCACTCACATGTGGGATCTAATGATCAAACTGAACTGACAAGGAAAATAGGGACGGATTCAGAGATGAAGAGCAGGATGACAGTTAGGGAGAGGGAAGTTCAGGAGATTTAGGAATAGAGTAAAATAGAAAAAGGACTCATGGACAGTGACAACAGTGTGGTGATTATTGGGAGGTTGGGAGTATAAGGGGACTAAATTGTAATAAAAATACAATAAAGAAGAAAACATAAAGAATAAGGTGATTTTAATGCAGTGTTTATTCTTAGATTAGATTCTGGAGGAGAAAAAGTAGGTTATAAAGAAATTATTCAGACTCTTGATATTATCTCAATATAGACTATATATTAGATGATATTATACCAATAATAAGATTGCTCTTAGCAAATCCAAGGAAAAATATTAAAAGATAAATGGGTAAAATTTCTACAAAGCACTCTCAAATAGTTTGCAAAAATATGAGATCTGTCTGGAAAAAATAAAATCATTGTTAATATAAAGGGAATGGTTTTCATAACATTGATGTAACCTGGCAGCCAAACAGAATGGACTAGAATGTGCACCCATGAACAATGACAACTTCACTGTATTAATCAGAGGAGGTGGAAGATGCTTTGGAGTGAGCATGTATACTGTGTGGCCATTGCATTCACAATGACTGAGCAAGTAGAGCAATGAATCTGCATCATATTTTGCATTAAGTTTAAATATTCCTTCATGGAAATTATTTGGATGATTCAGAAGGTGCAGCTATGGGCAACTGGTATTTGTCAATTTAATCACAACAATGTGCTTGCTCATGCATCACATCTCATGTAGAGTTTTGTTTTTTTTTTGGGGGGGGCATCCAATTACCCAGATGACTCACCCCACTACAGCTCAGATTTATCAATTTGTGACTTCTGGCTTATCCCAAAACTAAAATCGCTTTTGAAAAGAAAGAGATTTTAGACCATCACTGAGATTCAGGAAAATATGACAGGGCAGCTGGATGGCAATTGGGAGAACTGTGTGAGGTCTCAAGGTGCTTATTCTGAAGGAGACTGAGACATTATTGTCCTACATACTCTGTTTCTTGTCTCTTGTATCTTTTTCAAAAAAGTCTCTATTTTTCATATCACATGTCCGGATACCTTCTGAACAGATATATATGTATGTATGTATATACATACATACATACATACATATATACATACATATATACATATACATACATATATACATATATACACACATATATATAATTATAATATATTATTATTATTTATATATTATAGATATTATAGATATAATTCTATATATAAATAATTCTATCATAGATCAAGCTAGCTAGCTATAATCTATCTAGCTATCCATCTTTCTAGAAATTGAGGCATATAGGGAAAATGTAAAAAAGGAAATGTGCAAAGTATATATAGATTCCTGGAAATATTATTGAATTTACCTGTATTTAATATTGTATCAAACAAATAGTTCCTAAAACAAGCAAAATTGAAATTTTTTATAAAATACTTGTAGCCTTGCCCTATGTTATTATTATTTTTAAAGATTTGTGGGTGCAGTTCTATTTATTTTTTTTCTAGAAAAAGATACTGAAGACCATACATGCAATCCTGTGACAGTGAGTGAAAAGTGGTACCAACAAAGGAACTGTTACCATATATACCCCCATGATGTAATGACTCATCAGTAACCCTTCTCACAATTGTATACATTATTCATATTGTGCTTGTTTGATTATTATGCAATATATTTATATTCTAGACAGTAGTATGCTGAGCAGAGAAATGGAGTGGGTCATAAAGAGATGGATAACATATTTTCATTCAGGAGGAATAAAAACTCTTAAGTTGACTCAAAATTGGGAATTGTTAAATATTATGTAATGATATCAACAATATACAAATTACCAAAATAATTAACTAAATTACAAGTAAAGCATTTTCTTGCATTGTTAGGAAATGTATTTAGTGGTATCTACTTTTTTATAAGTAAAAAAATGATAAAATAAAAGACATACTTCAATTTTCATTTTTTAAATATTTGAATTTATAATTTATTTGACTTTGTGGTGACATGTGTGTATGTTGTATAAGTTTGAATAGTCACCCCTTTCTAAATTTGTGTATGATCTTATTACTTTCTTTAGCATACAGGGTAAGGAAAAAGTAGGTTGGTAAGTACATGAAACACTTTATTCTTGAATAATTATTTATGATATAGTGTATTATTTTCCATATTAATTAAAAACCCACTTCACCCCACCCTATATAACAACAACAACAACAAATCTAGAATTATAGTGATTTGAAGAGAATAGAGCTTTTTCTTCTTGATGTAAAAACATCCTGAGGTTTTCAGTCCTGTATAATAATTCTATGGTGTCATTAGTCACCCAGGATTCAAAATTAGTACCAATAGTTTTGGAACTTGACTATAAAACCCAAGCTGTCTAGAAGAGTTTAGAGAGAGCATGAGGTAATGTGGAAGGTTTTAATTGTTTTAAATGAAAAATAATACTTAGCATTAAATATAAAAAGAATCATTATTTTATACATATTTAAAGATACTGTAAAGCACTCAGAGTGTTACTAGGCATATAGTAAGCACTATGTAAAAAATAAGTTAAGGATTTATTCAAGAAACCCTTTCTTCAATTGTCTATAATTGCTGTGAATATAGAACCTAGCATTTAGTTAGGCTTACTAAGTGAAGGTGACATGGCTAGTTAAATGAATGATAAAGGTAAACATACACATAAACTCTACTGACAAAGGAATTGCAAAGGAATTAGGCAAAGGAATTGCAATCCAAAGTTTAAAAGTGTAAGAAAATAACACCTCAATGTTCATAGCAGCGCAATATACAACAGCCAAGTTTTAGAGGCAACCTAAGTGCCCATCAGTAAATGAATGGATCAAAAAACTATGGTACATTTACACAATGGAATTCTATGCAGCAGAAAGAAAGAAGGAACTCCTACCCTTTGCAACAGCATGGATGGAGCTGAAGAGCATTATGCTAAGTGAATTAAGCCAGGTGGTGAAAGATAAATACCATATGATCTCACCTTTAAGTGGAACTTAATCAACAAAACAAACAAACAAGCAAAATATAACCAGGGACATTGAAATTAAGAACAATCTGACAGTAACCAGAGGGGAGGTGGAAGGGGATAATGGAGGATAACGGATTTCAGGGACAACTGTAAAGGACACATGGATAAAACCAAGGTGGGGTGGAATCAGAGAAGGGAATTGGGGTTGGAGGGTTGGGGCTGGAGTGTTGGTGGGGGGAATGCAGGCAACTGTACTTGAACAACAATAAAACTTGTTAAAAATGTAAAAAATATTAATCAAGAATAGACAATTGATAGATACATATAAATAACCTCTTCTTTCAAAGATTCTGAAACATTGACTCATATCACAAAATCTTTTAAGGGACATATGTCTTTTAAACATTAAATGTAAGTCTTGCAGGGATCTTCACAGCTTTAGGCACTTTCTAGAGAAAAAAATTATTGTGTCTAATCTTTCATTAATTCAAGCATCCAAAAAAAAGAATAAGGAATAAAAACAATGTAAAATACTTTGAATTAATTTATTTGCATTTAGTATTAATTAATTAATATTAAATATACATTGTAAAATAGTCATTAGCCATATGTAGTTATTTACAATTACATTTAAATGATTACTTTAAATGAATTTTAAAATTTAGTTTCTCAATAACATTATGCATAGTTCAAGTGCTCACTAGTCAAATGTGGCCAGTGGCTTCCATATTGGACAATACACCTATAAAACATTTGCAGAAAGTTTTTACCAGACAGCACTGTTTTAAATCAAAGGTCAGCAAGCTATGATCCACAGATTATTACTTATCTTTGTAAATAAAATATTGCTGAATACAGCTATGCTCATCCACTTATTTATTGTGCACAGAAGCTTTCACACTCCACTGGCAGAATCAAGTAGATGCAGCAGAGACCAGGTGGACTGCAACTGCAAAGCCTAAAATATTGACAATTGCAATCTAAACAATAGTCTAAACAAAATAAAACATAGATTAAATATAATAACTATACATAAACATTTATTAAAGTAAAGAATGAAGCAAAGTGCTTTTTAATGTAAAATTTAAAAAATATAATATCGATAATTTGAGTCATAGTATTTATTTTTATTCATTAAGTTTCACAGTAATGTGCATAAAAATTACAACTTTATATTCAGAATATATAAAACAAATATGATGAACTTCAACTTAAAAGTATATAAATATAACCTTAGTTTTCTGTTAGAGTTCAGCATATTTCACAAACTAATTTTGTATGTATTTGTAAAGTTTTGATATTTGCCAAAGGGATTGTTTTTATAATATGTTCAAGAATGATGTTTCATATTGCCAATCTTTAGGAATAATGCTAATTTAAAGATAATAATTTTGCACCTGCTAAGTTTCCATATTTGTAGCATATAAATTGATTTGAATGGATAGTTTTATCCCTGTGAAAAAACCACAGATCTCTTCTATTTCCTGAATAATCAAAAATGTCATATAATCAGAAAAGCTGATTAAAGTGAAATTGACTTATACCCACCAATGAAGTATTTTAGGAATTTCTAAAATTACAAGAAATATGTTTTTCCCAAACTCCTATAATTTTGACACCAAGTTTTGCTTAGAAACTAAGATCCATTTTAAGATGCATTTAGAAGTCAGTATATGCATGCAAAATGGAATAGGAAAGAGCCAGAATGTGATAAAGTGTAAGAAGAATTACCATTAATTCAACACCCATTTAGAAAATATGATGTACTGATTACAATCTCCAGTTTTTCAATCAAACGTCTGTGTTTTGAGTTTTCATTTGCACTTTTCTCACTAGCTGGGTAAATGAGGGCAATACATTATACTACAAGCTAAGATATGGTAACAGACATAAAAAAAAAACATTGCAGTAACTTAAGAATAATGATTATTCAGAATATTCTAGAATTGAGCAGCACTGAGCAGTACATATGAAGGCATATCTGCTCAGTAAGGACTTTCATGGTACCAAGATCTTTTTGCTCATTTATCCTCATTGATACTGTCCCATTCTTCATGGTCAAAACTGGACTTGATATAGTCTGCTTTTCGACTTGCAGAGAGAATTAGAAAGAGCAATGGGATGGTAAACAACTTCCTTTTAAGCATGTTTAGCATGTCACTAATAATTATATTCCACTGGTTAGAACATAATTACATAGACATACATGTAGTTTTTAAAGAAAGATTGGAGTTCTACTATCTAACTAAATGTCTAGTTTGAGAAAATTATATTAGAGAACCATTGTTCTATGTTCCACAATTTTCTCATCTTTAAATTGCATACTTATGGACTTCTTGTGGCAAGTGACCATGCCAATATATACAAACTTTTGGAAACGTACTTGACACACCATGATCCCTCAATAATTTTTATGCCTTATTTTTATTGATATAATTCTCTTCTGTGTGGGTTGCTTCAGTATTTTAGAGATTGTAAATAGAAATACAAATTTGTTTAAAACCATATCATAAAAATGTTATAATAAAAATAAATAACCAACCTGGCTGGTGTAGCTCAGTGGATTGGGCACAGGCCTGCAAACCATAGGGCCACTGGTTTGATTCCTAGTCAGGACATCTGCCTCTGTTGCAGGCCAGGTCCCCAGTAGGGGCACATGAGAGGCAGCTACACATGGATGTTTATCTTCCTTGCTTTCTCTCTCCCTTTCCCTCTCTAAAAATAAATCAATAAAGTTTTCAAAAAAATAAAAATAAATGATCACTGATAAAAATGAGTAATGAACTGAATGACAAATACTGAAATCCTTAATTGAAAGAATATTGCAGAATTTTTAGTTTAGCGGATTTTTAAAATGGTGTTCCAGTGTACAATATGCCTGCCTTTTTTAATATTGAATTGTGGGGAGCTTTGTCCAGCAGAGCTCCCCGGCTGCTGTGGATAAGAATAAGTCTACTGAGGCATGATCTGCTTGTGGAGGAAAGGCTGACCAGTCTCAGAGGAGAAAGGCATCAAGCCCCTCTCTCAATGGGATTTTATTGAGTTTAGCTTGCATAGGTATACATATCAAAGAAAGGATCTATGGTTTATAGATAACATTTCTGGGATCACAGGGGTCCTTTTGAGTCAGGGTCTGGTAGACAGGGTGACATCAATCTGCTGTGAAACCTTGGGAAACTAAGTTATTTTGTGCTTAGGCCCTTGATTTAAATTGAGGACATTCTTAGCAAAGCAGGTTTCACAGGACTTTCTGCATTCTTTCTTAGGCCTGATCATCCCCCATTGGGAACCACCAGTTCCAAAATAGGGCTGCACCTCACTTTGGCATTGTCTCAAGCCTGAATTAGGCGGGAGAAGCAAGGCAACCAAGAGATTAGGAGACTTTTTACAGATAGAATGAGGATTCAGGCTATGATAAAGCTGAAAGATGCAGGGTTTTTGTCCCTTCTGCACAATTCCATAAGTCTTTCCTTTATGGCCCCTTTGTGACAATGTCTTCCTTAGTTTGTTCCTTCTTTGAGGAATCTTAGCTGTCATTGTCTATCCAACCATCCCCCAGGGGCCAAGCAGGGTGAAGTAAAGGGGGCAGGGGCTGTGGTCCTGCTGGGAAGATAAGTTTTGTCTCCTTAGAGGCTTATGGTCCCAAGGTCTCCTAGCAGTGGAGACTTTTCACCTGTGGGCAAGGTTACAGCTCCTGATACTGGGCAGGATGGTTCCCAACATTGCATTATGAAGGAATATTTAAGTTAACTGGGAGATCATGAAACCATTAAAAACATAGATAAAGTACTATAAGTGTTTTGAAAATTCTAGGTGAGGAAGATAAAAATAAATAATTTTAAATTAAAATTTGAAAATAAGTCTAAATAAGATGAACATAGAATTTTATCTTATAAGACAAAGGATTTGTGGCAATAAAGTTTAGCATTCTGTTACCAGAAACTTTATTTAGTATACTAATGAAATTTAAATTAAACATTCAAACTTATTATTTGAACATCCATAGCTAAGCAGCTCATTTCCCCAGGCATCAACAGGTTCTCATGTTACAGAGCAAAGAAAAAAAATCTTCTTTTGGGGGGCGGAGGATGTGTAAATGAGCAAAAGCCACCTTGAAATAGTTCTAGAGCATTCTCCATAACAAAGTCTTAATCAGCAAGAGCAAAAACTTAAACAGAATCTTAGTCAACCTAGGTAAAAGAAAATTATCCTATTCCAGTGTATGATAGCCTCTTGTTTTCTTTTTTTTTTAAATCCACACCCAAGGATATGTTTATTGATTTTAGAGAGAGGTGAAGGGACATAAACAGCTATGTGACAGAGAAACATCAATCAGGTTCCTCCTGTATGCACCCTGACCAGGGATTGAACCTGTAACCTAGGTATGTGCCCTGAACAGGAATCGAACCTGCAATGTCTTGGTGTACAGGATGACATTCCAACCAACATATCTCACCAGCATGCCTTTTTATTGTAACTAAGGCAATGAATAAATTACGTGAAATATTTGTGAAGGGAAGAACTCAGGAATACCAATCACTAGAAGATGGAGACTTAATCATAAGATTATAGAACACTACATTTATCCACACAATTTACTAGCACATGTATAGGGCTTCAGTATAACTGGATTACAGTTAAAAGACCTACAAGATAAATACTCTATCTGAGCAGACAAAGGGGTTAGGAAAATCCCCCCAAACAAAGGAGATTTAAAAAATCAGAACACAAGAGGAAGTTAAGGCTCTGACACCTACAGATGTAATAAATATTATACACAATCCAACTCAGGCCACTCCTGGTCAAAATTTCAGAGTAGGTAAATGCTGTACTCACCTCCTCTCACCACCACATCCAAATTACAGCTCAATTATTAAAACAAAACCTGTGAGAACCACCTGAGGACTAGATGAACATAACTTTTATAACTAAGGACATACTGAAATTTGTAGGAGGGGTGCAGATGTGATACAGGCTGGTTCTAGACCTAAATGTGGCAGCTGAGAATTTGGAGGGGTATCTCAGCCACAGAGGTCCTCCCTCAGGGGTGATAGGTTGCAGCCTACACCAGGTTCCCCAGCCCAGAACACCAGTGCCAGGAAGAGGATTCACTGCAACATCTAATTGTGAAAATCTGTGGGGACTTGTCTGGGTAAGATAGAGGACAGCTGGATTCTTGGGCTTTACTCTAGAAGGGCCCACTTCTGGATTTATTTGCTGATGAACTTACTTGCTCTGAATTCCAGTGCTATGGCAGCAGTTTGAAAAGGGCCAGGGATATACAGGAAAGAACTGAATGTTCTAGCTTTCAAGATGACGGTGGAGGGCAGCTCTCTCAGATTAAACTGTCAAGCCCTCTCCCCACCCAGCCAGCAAATGCAGACAGGCGTTAAATCCAAGTCTTCATCAAACTTGCCCACCCTGCTGATTCCTGAAAACCTTCGCTACCCAATCCAAGTACCGGCCTAAACTTTTTTAAGCTGCTATTGTTCACAAGCCACCTGCATGGGTCCACACTATGAATTTCCTTAAAATCTCTCAAAAATCCCCCAACACCAAGCAACAGCTGGCCTTGACATGCTCTGTACCTCTTTCTAAGCAGCCCCTGGTACAAAGGGCATTAAGTCTTGGTTTGCAGCAAAGCCATTCCCAGGCACCAAAGGGTATAGCAGAGGTAACAACCAGCTACAGATCATTTTGTAGATCCTACCAGGTGGTCAAAAGTCAAGCACGGGCAGTAGCTGACATGGGCCTACACCAAAGTGACTCACAAGATGCCCCAGAACCAACACACTAGTGGCTGGCTCAGACCAAACAACAGCATCAGCCAATTAACTCCACTATGACACCCTCTAAGTGTGTAGATAGAAGACACGAAAGCCCGGCTATAGCAAATCCCATTCTGTGATGCCAGACCCTATGCTACAACTTGTCCATCTTGGTTATGACCAGTCTTCACAGCCAGTCAGTCTCAAGGTCAATCCCACTCACTGATGTGCCAACAGCAATCAAGGTTTATTCCAACAGGAAGACACATAAAACCCACACAAGGGATAAACCTGGAGCACCCAGCTGAAGTGACTAAGGGCATAGAACCACTTGGCCCCACAGAACACCTGCTACAGAATACCACACTGCCAAGATTAAGAGGTGTAGCAGAACTTTAGTAAAAACTTAAATAAATGCATTAGAGGGAATCAATGGTAGATTAGATAAAGCAGAGGATTGAATCGACAATCTGGAAGAAAAGGAAACAGAAATTATCAATAAGAACAGCAAAAAGAAAAAAAAAAAAGAATCCAAAACAAGGAGCATAGTTTAAGGGGATTATGGGATGTCATGAAATGTACCAACATTCTCATCACAGAGACACCAGGAGGAGAGAGAGAGCAAGGGATTGAAAACTTATTTGAAAAAATAATGACTAAAAAATTCCTTAACCTGGCGAGTGAAATATTCATACAAGCCCAAGAAGCACAGAGTTCTAAACAAGTTAAACCCAGAAAGTCCAACAATAAGACCAATGAAAAGCATCATAAAATGTCAAAGGTTAAAGACAAATAAGTAATCTTAAAAGTAATGAGAAAAGCTGCTAGTTACTTACAATGGAGCTCCCACAAGACTTTTAGAAAATTTTTCAAGAGAAACTTTTCAGTCCAGAAAGGATTGACACAAAATATTCAGTGATGAAATGCAAGGACCCATAACCACGATTGTTCTAACTAGCAAAGTTATCATACATCAAGGGAATGATAAACATCTTCCCAGACTAGCAAAAGCTAAAGAAGTTCATTATCACCAGGTATGTACTACAAGAAATGTTACAAAGACTTCTTAGGAAGAAAGAAAAGATAAATATATAAACAATGTGATGGCAATAAGTGCATACCTATGAATAATTATTTTATGAACATAAATTAAATTCTCCAATCAAAAGACTTAGGGTGACAAAATGGAGAAGACAAGACCCATACATATGATGCCTACAATAGACCCACTTTGGATCAAAAGATGCATAGGTACTAAAATTAAATGGCTATAAAAAGATATTTTATGCAAATGGAAATGAAAAAAACCTGTGGGAACAATATTTATGTTAGATTAAATAGAATTTAATACAAAGGCTATAACAAAAGACAAGAACATTTCATATACAATAGCCAAGATATGAAAGGAACCTAAGTGTTAACTGATAGATGATTGGATGAAGATGGTAACATGAACATGTATAATGGAACATTGCTTGGTAATAAAAAATAAATAAAGTTTATAATTTGCAACTACATGGATAGACCTAGAAGGTATGCCAAGTGAAACAAGTCAGAGAAACACAAATACTACATGATTTCATTTATATGTGGAGTCTAAATAAAAATGAATAATTAAAACCAAAACAAACATGTATGATGGGGGATTAGGGAGCTAGATGAAAAATGTAAGTAATTAAGAAGTAAAAATTAGCAGTTAAAAATAGTTGCATAGCCCTGATTAGGTACTCAGTTGGTTACAGTCATCCCTGTATGCCAAGGTTGAGGATTCTATCTCCAGTCAGGGCATGCACAAATAATCAACCAATGAATCCACAAGTAAGTGGAACAACAAATCAATGTGTTTCTCTCTTTCTCAAGGCCTATACATTTCTGAAAAAAACCAATATGTAAAAAAAGTAAAAATAATAGTATGAGGATGTAGAGTGCAGCATAAGAATGCAGTCAATAATGTTGTAACATATATGTATAGTGCCAGATGGGTAATAGACTTTTGTGGGAGATCACTTCATAAATCATATAAATGAATAATTACTATGCTGTGCACTTGAAATTAGTATAATATTGAATATCAACTGTGTTTTTTTAAATTTAAAATATTTTTAAAAACATACAACCCAACTATTAGCCAGAATAAAATAAAAACCTCATACTAATCTAATGTCAGTCAAAATCCCTGATTGTTTGTTTGTTTGTTTGTTTAAATAACTATTTATTTATTGGTCTGATTTTTAATTATCCTCACCTGAGGACATTCTCATTGATTTAGAGAGAGGGGAAGGAAAGTAGAGAGAGAGGGAGAGGAACATCGATGTGAGGGAACAACATCGATTGGTTTCCTCTCCCTGCCTCAACCAAATACTGAACCCACAACCTAGGCATCGAATACTTTGGTTTTTGGGATGTCACTCCAATCAACTGAACCACACTGGCCAGGGCCTTGCTTTGCTTTTTGCTTTTTTCTTCCCTTCCCTTCCCTTCCCTTCCCTTCCCTTCCCTTCCCTTCCCTTTCCTTTCCTTTCCTTTCCTTTCCTTTCCTTTCCTTTCCTTTCCTTTCCTTTCCTTTCCTTTCCTTTCCTCTCTCCTCTTCCTTCCTTCCTCCCTCCCTTCCTCCCTTCCTTCCTTCCTTCCTTCCTTCCTTCCTTCCTTCCTTCCTTCCTTTCTTTCTTCTTTCTTCTTTTTTTGATATAGACAAACTGAATCTGAAGTTTATATGGAAAAAAACAAAAGATCCTGATATCCAACATAATATTGAGAAAGAAGAACACATTTGGAGAAATGACATTTCCCAACTAGAGAATTTCCTATAAGCCTACCCTAATCAGACAGCTTAGTATTGGCAAAATAATAGAGAAATAGGTCAGAGGAATAAAATAGAGAGGTCAGCGATAGACTCACATTAACTGATCTTTGAAAATGGCAGAAAGGTAATTCAATGGAAAATGAATATTCTTTGCAAAAACAGTACTAAAAAAAATTGCTTGGAATTCCATATGCAAGAAATCAATCAATTTAAGCAGAGGCCTTCAAGCTTTCACAAAAATTAACTTGAAATGTGTCAACAGGTTATAGGCTTTATTTTAAAATTCAGTGTTATAAAATGATCAGAAAAATACATAATATCTAGAGACCTTGAGAATGGTAGTAAGTTTTAGATATATAACCAGTGTCAAAATAAATTATATGTATATATGTTTATATTAGTCTCTATTAAAATTTAAAAAAAAACCCTGCTTTTGAAAGACACTGTTAAGGAAAGAAAAAGACAGCTAGATTCTGGGAAAAATATTTGTGGCCGGTGTTTGAAAATTACATATATCTATAATAGAAATGGATTTCTTAAACCTCAAAATAAGAAAATATAAAACCAATTAGGAATTAGACAAAAGATCTAAACAGGCACCTAAAGAAAGTTGATTTACTGATTTTTAAGTAAGCCTATGAAAAAGTTCTCAACATTACTTACTATCTTGGAATTACAAATGTTTCTAAGTAAAACAACATTCTCATAATACTTTGTATCTATTAAATGGCTAAAAAATCAGTATGAAATGATGATTAGGATGTGGAACAAAAACTCATTCATTGCTGGTTAGAAAGAAAAATTTTATAGCCACTTTGAAAGCTACTTTGGCAATTTCTTACAAAGTTAGGAAGTCTTTTCGTAAAATCCAGTGAAGGTATCACTGTGTATATGTCTGATGCTTTGAAACTTATGTTCACACAAAACCTGCATGCAAGTATAAATTCTGATACTTCTATTCATAAGTACTGGAATTGAAACATTATTTTAATGGATGATAGCTGGTGGAAGCTAAGTTTCTAAATATTAGAGTGGGAATTTACAGATAAGCAGCAGGAGGAGGCTACAAAGATCCATATGGCAATAAAATCTGAAACATCAGAAAAAAATCATGATTGGCTTAATCTACACATAGTTACATAAATAGATGTTTATAAATATATGCATGTACATGGTTTAGTACACAAACACATTCCTGTGTTCTTTCAACTAACAGGGCTAAAAGAAATGACACTCCAGTGTCAGCAAGCACTGCTAAAACTTTATTTTGGTTGCTAATGCATCCTCCAATGAAAGAAATGTGTTCCTCACAGAAATGGCTTATTCTCAAACTGGGAAAGGAAATGCATTGGATGAGCTTTGATCATCTTACAGTATCAGAAAAAAGGAAATGCTCAATAAAGAAAACACACATATTGACACACATAGATGGGAACATGTCACAGGGGCACAAGCACCACATGAAACACTTGATAATCAAAACTCAAAAAATTTGAACAAATATACAAATAAGTAGTGGATTGTTATGCAAAGTATAAAATAGCTATTGATGCATCTATACCAATGTAAATATACATAATGCATATTTTATATAATACATAACTTTTAAATTACATGTAAATATTGTAGCTTTTAAAATTTGAGAAAAAAGTATATAACAATATTTAAAAGTCTAACACATCATTATAAAATTGAGGTTTATGTAACAAATGTAAAGTTGGCATAACATTTTAGATTCAAGCCAGATAGTAATATTAGAAAATATAAATAAAATAAAAATATAATATACAATAGAATAAAAATAGAAAAATAGAATAAAAATATAAATATAATAAAAATATTAAGCCATATGATCATTTCAAATATATAGATTAAATCTCCTCCTTGGACATTTGTTACAGTACATTTTATTGAGCAAACTTTGGAATAAAGCATGTTACATAGCCTTTGCATCTCTAAAAAATAAATAAGGTTTGCAAAGGTGGAAGTTCTCTTGAGATTGCTAACAAAATTCAGGTCATGTCAGTCACCACATGTTGTTCCCTTTGTTAGTATTGTTTTATATATTGTAAGCCTTTTGCCCTCCAATGGAAACTTTAGATTCAATTTGTCCATGCCTACAAAATAATTTTCCTTAATATTGATTACAACTGTGTTAAATCACTAGATGAATTTGGGAATAACTGACACCTTAGTAAATCAAGTCTTTCCATTCGTGCACACAACATTTCTCTCCATGTATTTACATAATACAATCCTTTAGGGTTTTATAAAATTTTAAAAATAATTCATGAACATATTTACTAGCTTTATACATGAATATTTTTTCTTGTATTTTTGGTACTGAAGTAACTATTTTTTTTTGTTTTAAATTTTAATTACTTATGCTAATATATAGAAAAATGACATTTTTAACTTTAACCCTGAATTCTAACTGTATAAGAATGACTTATTAATTCCAATTTATTATGATTTGGAATCTTATACATAGATAATAATATTGTCTAGAAATAATGTCATCTTATTTTTATCAGCTTGCATTAGCTAGGATTTCCAGGGCTATGTTGAACAGGAATGGTGATAGGGACCCTCCTCTTTCCTTGTTCCTGATTTTAGGGAAAAAAATCTGATTTTGCTCATCATTAAGTATGCAAGCTATAGTTTTTTGAAAAGTCTTTAAGGTTAATGCAGTTACTCTAAATATGTCATAAAAGGTTGTTGGGAACCACCTTGACTGGTTTCAGAAGCTATAACCCCAATGGCTAAGACTGAGTGAGAGACCTTGGGACCATAAGCAACTGAGGAGACAAAGCTTACCTTTTTGGTAGGGGTGCCACCTCTGCCCCTTTTACTTCACCTTGCTTGGCCCTGGACAGATGACTGGTTAGTCAATGATGGGTAAGATTCCTCAAAGGAGGGGCAACCTAAGACAGGCATGGTCACATCATGGCCCTCAGGGAAACACTTGAGGGGCTATAGAAAGTGGGAGTGATGGACTCTTGCCCATTGGCTTTGATATAGCCTGAGTCCTCATTCTGTCTGCAAGAAGTCTCCTAATCTCTTGGGTGCCTTACTTCCCCTGCCTGACTTAAGCCTGAAACAATGCTGGAGGTGGGTGCTGCCCTGTGCTGGAAACAGCAAGTTCCCCAGGGTAATCAGGCCTACGAAAGAATTCATAAAATCCTGTGAAACCTGATTTGCTAATACCCTCAATTTAAATGATAAGGGTCCAAGCATAGAATGAGTTTGTTTCTCCAAAATTTTATAGCTCTTTAGCTGTCTGACACTGACTCAGAATAAGTCCTTATAGTTCTTTGAATGTTATCTATTGTTTGATCATTACTGCCTGACAATGATGGATGAGCTTTACCTGTATTCCTATGCAAATTGAGCCCAATAAAAGCCCATTGAGGAACAGGCTCCTGGCCCTTCTCCTTTGAGAGATGAGCCACCTTTTCTCCCCAAGCAGATCATGTCTTGGTAGACTTATTCTGATCTGTGGTGTGGCCAAGGGGCTCTGTGGGCAGAGAACCCCCCACAAATGGTGTTGAATTTTTTGTCAAATGTTAAAGCCAATAATCAAATCAAATGAATGATTTGGAACATAAGGAAGCAAAAAACAACACAATAAGAAGAAAAAAATCCAAAGAAAATGAGGATAGTATAAGCATCTTCTGGAACAGCTGAAGCAGTACAGCATTCACATCATGGGGATGCCTGAAGGAGAAGAGAAAGAGTGAGAAATTGGAAATCTATTTGAAAAAATAAATAATGAAAGAAAACTTTCCTAATTTGGTGAAGGAAATAGTCATGCAAGTCCAGGAAGCACAGAGAGTCTCAAACAAGATGGGTGTGAAGAGGCCCACTCAAAGACACATCATAATTAAAATACCAAAGGTTAAAGATAAAGAAGAGAATCTTAAAAGCAGTAAGAAAGAGGACATTAGTTACCTACAAAGGAGTTCCCCTAAAACTGTCAGCTGATTTCTCAAAAGAAACTGCAAGCTAGAAGGGACTGGCAAGAAATATTCAAAGTCATGAAAAGCAGGGACCTACAGCCAAGGTTGCTCTCTCTAGCAAAACTATCATTTAAAATCAAAAGACAGATAAAGAGCTTCCCAGAGAAGAAAATAACTAAAGGAGCTCATCATCACCAAACCATAATTCTATATAATATTAAAGGGACTTATTTAAGAAAAATATCAAAAATATAAACAATGAAAGGGCAATAAATATGTACCTGTCAATAATTGAAACTTAAAAAAAAACTAAGCAAACAAGAAGAGAGACAGAATCATGGATATGGAGAGTGTTTTGATGGTTGCCAAATGGAAGTGTGCTGTGGAGTACTGGGTGAAGAGGTGAGAGGATTAAGAAGTACAAATAGGTAGTCACAGACTAACCATGGGGATATAAATAAAGTACAGTCTAGGAAGTGGAGTAGTCAAAGAACTTATATGCATGGCTCATGGACATGACATGAACAGTGGTGATGGGATTGCCTGAGGGTGTGTGTGGGGGGGCTGTGTGGAGTGAGCAAAGGGGAAAAATAAGGACACCTGTAATAGCAGAATCAATAAAATATAACTTAAAAAGATATTTTTAATTTATCATTTGGTATTCTGTAGCCTGTCAAGGTGTTAATTAAATTAATCGGCTTTTAAATGTTGGCCACCCTTGATTGCCTAGATTAAATCCCAAACAGCTGTGATGTATAATAATATTATGTACTGTTTGATTCTACTTGTTAAAATTTACTTGATTAATTTTGATCTGTATTTGAAGCATTTTTGTTGCATAGTTTTTTCTTTGTATATTCTTTTCTGGTTTTGGTATGGGAGTTTGCTAGCCACATGGAATGTTAAGAAGAGGTTCCTCTGCTTCAGTTTTGTGGAAAAGATTATAAAAAATTGTTGTTATTTCATCTTAAAATATCTGGTAGAAATCAACAGTGAAAATATCTGGGGCTGGTGTTGCATATTTTAAAAGTAATTAATTGTTGATTTGGTGTCTTAATAGATAATTGAATATTAGAATATTTACTTATCCTTGTGTGAGTGTTGGTATTTTAGGAATTGGTTCATTTTGTATAAGTAATATGTGTCTTTCTCTTCTTCTGGTTAGCTTGTGTTGATATTTATCTATGGTACTGACTTCCACTTATTTGTAAAGAATTTCTAGCCCCCGCTGGTGTAGCCCAGTGGATTGAGCATGGGCTTGTGAACCAAAGGGTCACCTGTTTGATTCTCAGTCAGGGCACATGCCTGGGTTTCGGGCCAGGTCCCCAGTTTGGGGTGTGCAAGAGGCAACCACACATTGATGTTTCTCCCTCTCTTTCTCCTTTCATTCCTCTCTCTCTAAAAACTAACTAAATACATATATTTTAAAATAAAGATTATTTATTTGCTTGTTTGTTTGTTTTTACAGAGTTGAAGGGATGGAGGCAGGGAAAGAAACATTGATGTATGGCTGCCTCTTATGTGCCCCTTGCTGTCAATGTGGCCTTCAACTTAGGCATGTGCCCTGACTGGGAATCGAGCCATTGACCCTTTGGTTCCCAGGATGCACTCAATCCACTGAATCATACCAGCCAGGGCTATGCTATTGATATTTTTAAATTTTATTTTTTTCATTACACTTTATACCCTCTTCCACATCTACCCACCCAGTACCTTCATCATCATCATACTGTTGTCTATGTCCAGGAGTCATTTTCCTTTTTGCTCAATCCTTCAACCAACTAACCAAGCCTCTGCCCCAGAGCTTTCAGCCTACTGTCTATGAGTTTATCTTTATTTTGATTATTAGTTAAGATTGCTCATTTCATTCCGCATATAAGTGAAATCATATAAAATTTGTCTTATTTTGACCGGCTTATTTCACATAGCATAATATTCTCCAGGTCCACCATGCTGTTGTAAAGGGCAATATTTTCTTCTTTTTTATAGACAAGTAGTATTCCATTGTGTGAATGTACCATAGTTCTTTTATTCACTTATCCGTTGCTGGACAGGTTGCTTCCATATTTGGTGACTGTAAATAATGCTGTAAAGAATATAGGGGTGCTTATGTTCTTTCAAAATAGTGTTTTGTTTTCTTCAGATAGATTCCCAGAATTGGAATCACTGGGTCATAAGCACTTCCATTTTATCAAAATTTTTGAGGTATCTCCACACTGCTTTCTACAGTAGTTGTGCCAATCAACATCCCCCCAACAGCGCAAATGGGGTCCCTTTTCTCCACATCCTCACCAGCACTTGTTTGTTGATTTATTGATGATAGACATTCTTATTGATGTGCGGTAATATCTCATGTGGTTTTAATTTCCATTTCTCTAATGATTAGTGACATTGAGCATCTTTTCATGTCTGTTAGCCATCTGTATGACCTCTTTAGAAAAGTGTCCATTCAGATACTTTGTCTATTTCATAATTAGGTTGTTTGGGATTTTTGGTGTTGATTTTTATAAGTTCTTTATGAATTTTGGATATTAACCCTTTGGAACATGTATGGGTAAATATATATTCTCCCATTATTAGGTTATCTTTTAATATGTTTAATGATTTCATTTGCTGTGCAAAATTTTTAGTTTGATGTAGTCCCATTTACTTCTTTTCTTTGTTTACTTTGCCTGAAGAGATATATCAAAAAAATATTGCTATGAGCAATGTCCAAGATTTTACTCCCTGTGTTTTCTTCTAGGATTTTTATTGCTTCAGGTCTAACAGTTAAGTTTTTACTCCATTTTGAATTTATTTCCATGTGTGGTGTAAGAAGGTGGTCTACTTTAATTTTTCTGCACATATCTATCCAATTTTCCCAACACCATTTATTGAATTATTTTAGCCCATTGTATGTGCTTGCCTACCCAGTCAAATAATTGTCTATAAAGGTATGAGATTTTTTTTTCTGAGCTCTTTCTTCTGTTCAATTGATCTATGGTCTATTTTTATGTCTTGTAACATTTTCTTTTGATTACTATGGCCTTATATTATAATTTTATATTAGTAATGTGTATCTTCCAAATTTCTTCTTCTTTCTCAAGAGGTCTGTTGCTATTCTGGGCCATTTGTGTTCCATATAAATTTCTGAAATATGTGTTATAGTTCTGTGAAATATGTCCTCAGCATCTTGATAGGAATTATGTTGAATCTGTAGATGGCTTTGGGTAGTGTGGGCATTTTAATTATGTTAATTATTCTTATCCGGGAACATAGTATGTGCTTCCACTTATTTGTACCTTCATCAATATCTTTCTTCAGTGTCATAATTTTCCAAGTACACATCTTTTACATCTTTAGTTACATTTATTCCTAGGTATTTTAATCTTTTTGAAGCAATAATGAATGGGTTTGTTTTCTTAATTTCCCTTTTTGATAGTTCATTATATGAAATGCAGCTGATTTCTGGATGTTAATTTTGTATCCCAATACTTTACTAAATTCATTTAATAGATGTAGTAGTTTCTTGGTGAAATCTTTAAAGTTCTCTATGGATAATATTATGTCACCTGCAAATAATGGCAATTTTACTTTTTCCTTTCCAATTTGAATGCTTTTTATTTCTTGCTCTTGTCTGATTGCTGTGGCTAGGACTTCCAGTGCTATGTTGACTAAAAGAGGTGAAAGCAGACTTTCCTCTCCTGTTCTCTATCTTAAGGGTAATAATGCTTCTAAGTTGTTGCCCATTGAGTATGAAGCTCACAGTGGGTTTGTCTAATATGTCCTTATTACGTTTAGGTATGTTCCTCCTATTCCCACTTTGCTGAGAGTTTTTATCGTAAATTAGTGTTGGAATTTATTAAACCCTATTTGCTGCAACTATTGATATGATCATATGGTTTATATCATTCATTTTGTTTATGTCATGGTACACATTTTTCTTATTGACAAATGTACCAACATTGTATCATCAGAATTATTCCCAAATTATCATGAAGTATAATCATTTTGATGTACTTTTTATTTTATTTATTTGGGTCCTCTATCTTTTACCTTGATGAGTCTGGTTAAAGTTTTTCAATTTTGGTGGAAAGATAAACAAGATTGAAAAATTTGGATTTACTGATATTTTCTAATATTTTGGCAATTTTATTTATTTCTGCTCTGATCTTTATTATTTCCATCTTTCTACTCACTTTGGGTTTTCTTTTTGTTTTGTTTTCCAAGTTTCTTTAAGTGTAAAATTAGATAGTTTATTGACCTTTTTCTTATTCCTTGAAATATAGCTGTAATGCTAAGAATTTCCCTCAGGATTTCTTTCTCTGTGTCCCACAGATTTTGGGTTATGGTGTCCTCAGTTTCATTTGTTTCAAATTATCTTTTGATTTCTTCCTATGTTGGGTACATATATATTTACTAGGATTAAATCTCTTGTTGGAGAGTCCCTTTATTAATATATAGTGTCATATTCATATATATGTATATGTACATGTGTGTATATGCATACACACACTATATATATTAATCTACATATGTGTTTTTATTAGAGCATTTAAGCCATTAACATCTGAAATCATTATTGATAGTTACATATTTATGGCCATTTTATTTTTAACTATTTTCCTCTTTTTTTTTTTTTTCTTTTATTTTTTTCTTATTAAAGCAAGCCTTTTAACATTTGTTGCAATATGGGTTTGGTGATAACTAACTCTTTTAGCTTTTACTTGTTGGGGAAGCTCATTATTTATCTTTCAAATTTAAATGATGGCTTTGCTGGGTAGCCTAGCCTTGGCTGTAGGTCCTTGCTTCTCATCACCTTAAATATTTCATGCCAATCTGTTCTGGTCTGAAATGTTTTGGTTGAGAAATCACATGACAGTCTAAAGTGAGCTCCTTTGCCAGTAACTCAATTGCTTTTCTCTTTCAGGTTTTAAGATTCTCTTCTTGTCTTTAAGGTTTGTCATTTTAATTATGATGTATCTCAGTTGAGGCTGCTGTGTGCATCTTGTTTGGGAATCTTTTCTTTTCCTGGACTTGTATGTCATTTTTCCTCACCTGATTAGGTAAGATTTTATTATTTCTTCAAATAGGTTCATGAGTCCTTGCTCACCTTCTTCTCTTTCTGGCATCCCCATGATACGGATGCTGTTATGCTCCATGTTGTTCCAAAGGTCCCTTAAACTCTTCATTTAATTTTTTTTTCTCTTTTTGCTTCTCTGCTGTGGTGGGGTTTTTTTTTTCTATTTTATCTTCCAAATCACTGACACAATCTTCTACTTCACGTAAGGCACTATTTTTTCTTTCTAGTGTGTTATTAATTCCAGAGATCTGCCTTTGCCTGCAGACTCTCTATTAGACTTAAGCCATAAATGTGCCTCCAGCTGTACTCTTCAGCAGCCCTGCTTAAGGTCCATAAGGTAGGGCATAATAATTCCTGCAGGCAAGGCTATTGCTTCCCCTCATGCAGATGCCATTTGTAGAGGAGTGCTCTGCCTGAGAGAGGTGGTTCTACAATATGAAGAATAACTAAGCACAGGGTTCCTGGTGGCTTTAGTTCTCTCCCCAGACCCACCAACCCCAGAGTCTCCTCACATGGCTCTACTCTGCTCTGCCCTCTCTCTGCTGGATCCCAGACTATCTGCAAACACAATATTTTGTGTTGGTCTTTTAAGAGTCTCTCTGTGTCTCTAACAATATTGTCTTGGTGGACAAAAATCCCACTGTTTGTCATAACCAGATATTATTTGGGTTCCTTGCACAGTTCTGGTGGTCTAGGCTGGGGAGCCCACCTTAGGGTTTAGACTCCACACTTCTCAGGCAAAAACCCCTGGCTGCAGAATATCCCTCTGGCTTTTAGCTGCTACTTGTGTGAACCCAGCCAGTTTTCTCTAGCCTTCACACTTCCTATCAGTGTTGATGTTGTGATGTGCTTTTTTCTGTAAATCCTTTGTTATAAGACTTCTCTCCAGCTAGTATTCAGTTGGTTATTCAGGATATTTTTTTCTATAATTTAGTTGTAATTCTAGTTTGTTCCTGGGAAAAGGTTATTGTACCTTCTACCTACTCTACTGCCATCATGCACTGTCTCATGCTATTGATTTTTTTAATGTTCAAGCTTTTCATGTTATTTATTTTATATTTTAATGCTTACTCAAGGATATGTTTATTGATGTTCCAAAGAGAGAGCAAGAAAGAGACAGAGAGAGAGAGAGAGAGAGAGAGAGAATAAAAAAATTCAAAGTAAGAAAAACATCAATTGGTTGAGACCTGTACGTTCCCAGACTTGAGACTGAACCTGTAACCTAGGTATGTTCCCTGACTGGGGATTGAACCTTCACTTTTTGATGTCCAGAAACATGCTCAAACTTACTGATCCACCCTGCTGGGGCATATTTACTTTTTATATTGACTTTCTATTTTTAATTTCAACATTTTATTATGTTTTCTTATGTTTGCTTTATGTTTGCAATATAAACATATTGCTGTTCTTCATATAGTTTCATAAGGTAAAGCTTAGACTATTGATTTTAAGTCTTTCTTTTTTCTAATATATGATTCAATACTATAAATTTCCCATTAGGCATGCTTTCATTACACCCCACAACTTTTAACAGCTTTTACTTTCATTTTCCTTGATTTCAAATTAATTTTCATCCATCTTGAAACTTCCACTTTGACTCATGTATAGTTAGGAATTTTTAATCTCAAAGTATTTTCATAATTTTACAGCTTTTTTTGTTGTTGATATTCTGTTTGTTCCTTTGTGGTTTAAGAGCATGGTTTGTATAATTTCTATTTTTTTAATTTGTTAAGTTTGTTTTTTTAAGCAAGTATATGGTCTATTTTGGTGAATGTTCTGTGAGAACTTGAAAATAATTTGTATTGTGTCATTGTTTGATAGAGGAACTGCTCTAGAAATGTTAGTTAAATGCAGTTCATTGATGATTCTGATCAGTTTCACTACATCTTTTTCATTTTTCTTTTAGTTGGATCTACTAATTAATTATATAGGGCTATTGTAATAGTCAATTATAGTGATGAATTTGAATATTTCTTGCATCTCTCAGTTTTATGCTCTCATATTTTGATGTCCTGTTGTTAGGCACATACATATGGAGGATTTTTATACCTGCTTGGAGGACAAACTCTTTTATACTTATGTTATGTTTTTCTTTATCATAATAATGTTACTATAGTTTCAAAGTCTGCTATTTCAGAAATAAATACATCTACTCCAGTTTTCTTTGATTTAGTTAACATGATACATATTGTATTCTCTATCCCTTTAATTTTGAGCTGTGCCTTTACAATGAAAGTGGGTTTCGTATGGGCAATATAGTTGTGTTTGCTTTGTTTTATTTTCTAAAAATTTATGCTGACAAACTCTGTCTTTTAATTGGTATACTTAGATCTTTCAGGTTTACACTATCAAATAGTTGGATTAAAATCTACTATGCTTATAACTGTTTATTTTATTTCTACTCATTCTTTATTTCATTTTTATCCTCCCTCTTTTTATGCCTTCTGTGGTTTAAATTAATAAACCACTTAAATTATTTTATAAGATTTTATCTCCTAATACCTTAGTGCATCAGGTATACTTATTTTTTTTACTTCCCTATAGTTTTCAATATACATTTACATGTAATATAACATCACTTTCAGTGAACACTGTAAGTCTTTATGGTTAATGTAGTTATCTAATAATAGATTATTCACACTTTCTCTCTCCATCAGTATAATATTGCTGTAATTTATTTTACTTATCAATATGTTATGATCACCCTAGATATTGTTGCTCTTATTACTTTAAAATTTTTCTATGTGCTCAATTAAGAATAGAAAAATACGGATCTATTTTCATGAATTTAGTCCTTCTCTGATGCTCTTCCTTTCTTTATGTAATCCAAGTTTATGGTATATTTCATTTTCCTTTTCTCTGAATAACTTAACATTTCTCACAAGGCTAATGTACTTATGACAGTTGCCCTCAGTTTTTAATTTGTCTTTACTTTTGAAGGTGAACTTTGCTGAACAAAGAATTATATCTTTATGTTTTTTCAATATTTTATGTATTTCATTCCACTCTGTTCTTGCTTATATTGTTTCTGATGAGAGTCCAGTGTAACACTTATTCTTCCTCCTCAATAGGTAAGATCGTTTTCCCGTTCTGGCTATTTTCGAAATTATCTCTTTGCCTTTGTTTTCTGCAATGCATTTTGATGTACTGAAGTGTAGAGTTATAGTATGTATCCTTCTTTTAATTCTATAAACTTCTTGAATCTGTGAATTAACATGTCATTAATTTTGGAAAATTCTCAATCCTTAATTATAAATATCTCTTCTCCTTTTCATTTATTCTTTTGGTCTTTCTAGTAAAGCATGGCATATCTTTTGTAATTATTGCATATTACCTTGAAGAAATCTTTAAAGAATTTTAAAAATATTTTTAAAGAAATTTTTACACTTCAGTTTTAGAAGTTTCTCTTTTTGTTTTTGATGTTATCTTTTTAAAAACTTTTTTAAAAATTGTTTTTCAAGTACAGTTGTCTCCATTTTCTCCCCACCACTCTTCCCCACCTCAACCATCTCCAATTCCCACCCTTGATTCTACCTGTCTTTGTTTTTGTCCATGTGTCCTTTATAGATGTTCCTGAAAACCCTCTCAACTTTGACCTCCATTATCCCCTCCCACCTCTCCTCTGGTTACTGTCAATTTGTTCTTAATTTCAATGTCTCTGGTTATAATTTACTTGCTTATTTGTTTTGCTGATTATGTTCCAAATATAGGTGAGATCATATTGACCTTATCTTCAATCTCATTGATTGATTCCTCAGCCCTGTTCTGTCCACTAAGGGTCAATCAAAAACATTGTTTATTTCTGTTAAAATGTATTTTGTTTCTAGAATTCTCTTTTATTTTTTTTTCTTTTGAAGTGGTGATAACATGCCAAGAGTAGAAATATTCTTTAATCTTATGATTAAACTTAAATTTTGGGTGCACCTGATTTCATAAGCCCTGATCTTTGTCTTTCTTAGCCATTTCCCTTTCTGTTTTCTTGAGATAGGCAAGTTAAGGTGACTGTAATTGTTTAATCTTACTCCAGTAGTGGTAAGTATCTGGTCATGGAGTATTGCCTAAAGGGGAGGTTTTTGTAGAGAACACTCTAGACAAATTTAAAAATAGTGATTTTCTTTTCTGTTGCTTTCCTGCTACAAGATGGTATTTTTTGTCCTCAACATGAAAACCTGATTCATAATAGTTAATAATGGTGAAACTTTGTAAAGTTTGGGAAACCCTGAATACTGGTCCCCTAGGAGATTTTTTAACTCTCAAAAGAGACTATACTCAGTTTCCAGCAATTTGTCAAATTACCGCTTAGTGTGGCTCCAATGGCTTCCTTAAAGTAAACTGATCTCAGTTCTGAGTCTACTTCCTTGTCTCCTGATATTTCTACTTGATGAGTTTTAGTTCTCTTTTGATGAGTCTCAGTTGTCTAGACAGACAAAAGAATAGCTTTTGATTTTCAATTGGATAAAACTTCTTTTTAGGATGAGTGACAATATCCAAACTATTACAGCTAAATAAAACCCAAATTTCTTTTGTATTTTACACAAATTATCAACCTACCATATACTCTGTGCATTGCTTTCTGTAATGAATATAGTCTAGTGTTTCATGTGGGAAGTTTATACATTCATCTATTTAACACATGAATTATTTATTGTCTGGATTTATAAAATAAACTTAAAAGTTCAGTAAACTAAAATTTTCAGTAAACTAAAAAATCTCAGTAGATATACATATTTAAAATGAGTATTGCTAAAATTGTTATGATGTGTTAAAACACCTTAAGTAATTCACCCTGTACCCAGAGCTAAAGATAAGAGGATTAAAGTATGGGGGAAATAGAAACTTTCAAAATCTCACAAAGGATGCAGCACCTATATTATTAATTTTGGAAGGAGATAACAAAGAGAATAACTGAGAAGTGATACTAAAGATATGAGGAGGAAAAAGTCCTGCAGAGTAAATAAGTTGGTGCTAAGCAGAACACGGAAAAAATTTTTGATATATAGATGCATACATACTCTGTTTCAGCAAATGGTAACATATATTTACTTTTTCTTATTAAATCAGAGAACTTGGTAATTATTTAATACATTTGCAAGACATATGTTTCATAAAAATACACATAAAACCTATATTTCATATAAACTCATAAGACATTTTCATATAAATACACATTCATACACATATGCAACACTATTTTTGATTCTGAACTATAACTTCAATATTTTAACTAATTTATGCACAAACTCAGCAATGCATTTGCATACATTTTGGATTCATAAATGTATGCATATGTAGATAAAATATGTTGTATATACACTAAATAGTTACATCATTATAGGAGAAAATGAAATTATGGGAGTCAGTGTTTCTACATCTATTTTCATAGTGAAAATTCATACATTTTCAGTAAACTTTTGTTATTGAGTAAAACATTAACATATGTTAAATTATATTAATATAAGCAACTCTAAATATATGGGGAAATTTTTTGTAGTGTGTATTGGAAATCTTAATCATGTTTACATTGATGATCAACATTTCTACATTTATTAATCTTTGTGTTAATTTAACAAGAAAATTTAGGAACAATTGATAGCTAACTGAATATTGGTGTCAGCACATTCACAGAAAAAAACATAATCAATGGTATGTAATATGATGAGTATTTAATATTAAATTTTTAAAGTATTGTTTTTATATAAAAACAATAAAACACAGGTTTGTTTTTAATTATATACTGCTGAAAAAAGTGTAAATGGGAAAAGTTAAAAAATTTGGAGAAATATGTAAAAATATTTTTTGGCTCTCAGAAATAATACTCAAGAATGTAGAGGTATATGTATCTTATGAATATACTTACATACGTGTGATTTCTTCTGGTTGTGGTTTATTTACTAGTGTAATTCCAGTATCATAGGGCATGCTATATTTGACTTCAGTACCCACTCTCAGTTTTCCAACACGGTTGTGCAAATTTATGTGCTCACCAGTGTAGCGTGAACGTTCCTATTGCTTTAAAATCTTGCCAGTGCCTGAAAATGGCAACATTATTAATCTTAGAGTTGTAAGTTTACTGGTGGTCTTTTTCTTTCATATCCATCTTTTATGTTCTAACATCTTAGAAGTGAATAAAAGCAACAATTACAAATGTAAGATAATTCTATACTAAAATTATATTTCTTATGTAACACATGTAGAATTCATCTTATAAACAAGTTAAGTAAAATGATTAGGATTAATTCAGAATATGTTGTCAGGGTAAATTGTTTTATAGATTTAAAATACCATGGGATAAACCATACTATTTTGTAACGGACCTCCAGCTGTGGCAGAGGAATAGATTCGCTGACTTAGGAGGCCTTTTGTGTCCCCAATGTGCCTGCTTCTGTGATGAGAACAGTCCTTCATTAATAACAGGGTTATTTTTCCTTAATTGGAAATTTCTTGGCCTTCTGCTCAGCATTTCTTTAGAAAAGTTAGCAAAAAAAAATGTAATGCTACTTATGTTTATTTCATAAGTACTTTTGTAAACAATTGTATAAAATCCTGTTATTCACATTTTAAATATAATGAATAAAGATTACCAATCCATGTGAATAGGGCTCATTATCTTTAATCTGTAGTGGGAAGTATTATAGAATATTATAGGGTATTTTGTTTTATTTGCTATTCTCAAAATAGATATCTGTCCAATATTCATAGTCTCCTCTTTCTGGTTTCCCCCCATAAGAACTCTCTGAACAATTATATGTATATTAACATACCATATATGGCATATGTCTTTGTACTTTTCAGTTTGTTCCCTGGGATTTACATATCTTTATTTAACATGTACCTTGTTTCTGTTATTATGCAAGAAATCATGCCTGATTAAATTCAGACAGTTTGCAAGGCAGGGGTTTTATGTAATTACGATCATAATCTTCAGGTTTTTACTTAAGCAAGTGTCATCGTTTTTGAAACTAGATTAAGAAACTTTTTTAAAGAATGTGCTTTTCACCTGATTGTTCATTTATATTAATTTAAGTTCACTTGGCCACTCCTTGTTAAAAATCTTCCACAAGAGAATTCAGTGAGGTCATTTTTTTTCCTGGTCCCATCTACCTAAAGACATATCACTTTTTTTATACAATATCATATATCCAATAAGCTCTCTGGCTTCTCTTTGATATCTAGGATGATAACAGTGCCAGAATAAGTCTATATGTCCCTTGTGGTTAACTGTGCATACTCTTCTAATCCATAAGATTTTATTTTAAATCATTTAAAGTATATATATATATATATATATATATATATATATATATATGATGTTCTCAATGAGAAATAGTATATTCCTATTGGCCCATGGTGCTGCAAATCTAAGTGACATCAGTTGAATCACTTTTTCCTCTCTAAATCAGACAATAATAGGAATTCATTTTCTTACTTACAGTCTAATTTTCTACATTCCATGTACATGACAATCAACACCACATTTGTTTACCTGTATTATCAATTAACCTTTATACCTGTAATTTCTGCACTGGATATTAAAAAAATACAACGTGATAACTAACCAAAAATATTATTTATGTTATTTATTACATTTTATTGTATAAATTTATTATTTCAATAAGCAACATTTATACTTTTAAATAATTCTATCATTTATACATGTAGGCATATAATTAAGATAAAGTATTTTGTGCTAAACCATAAGCATATTTATTTATTTACATTTTTAGGTTGACAAAACTTTTTTAAGTAAATTTTATTCATTATGCTATACAGTTGTCCTATTTTTCTCTCCTTCATCCCTCTCTGCCCAATACCCCCAATCCCTCCAACAGTCCCCACTTTAGTTCATGTCCATGGGTTGTGCATATAAGTTCTTTCATTTTTCCATTCCCCACACTATCCTTAACCTCCCCCTGTCTATTTTGTACTTACTGATTATTCTTCTAATTCCCTGTGCCTTTTTCCCTATTCTCCCCCTTCTCTCTCCTTAGTGATAATCTTCCAATCGATCTCCATTTCTGTGATTCTGCTCTTGTACTTGTTGTTTGCTTAGTTTGTTTTTGTTATTGTTTTTACATTCAGTTGTTGATAGCTGTGAGTTTGTTGTCATCCTACTGTTTGTATTTTTGTTCTTCTTTTTCTTAGATAAGTCCCTTTAACAATTCATATAATAAAAGCTTGGGGATGATGAACTCCTTTAACCTGACCTTATCTAGGAAGCCCTTTATCCACCCTTCCATTCTAAATGATAGCTTTTCTAGATAGAGTAATCTCAGATGTTGGTCCTTGCTTTTCATAACTTTGAACATTTCTTCTCAGCAAGGTTTTTTGCCTTCTTGGCTGCAAGGATTCTTCTGAGAAATCAGCGAAGTCTTAAGGGAACTAATTTGTAGGTAACCATCTTATTTTCTCTTGCTGCTTTTAAGTTTCCCTCCTTATCCTTAATGTTGGGTAACTTAATTATGATGTGTCTTGATGTGTTCCTCCTTGGGTACAACTTCTTTGGGGTTCTCTGAACTTCCTAGACTTGTATGTCTATTTCCTTTTCCAGATTGAGGAAGCTCTCCATTATTTTTTCAAATAAGTTTTCAGTTTCCTGCTCTTCCTCTTCTCTTTCTGGCACCCCTATGATTTGGATATTGGAACATTTAAAGTTGCCTCAGAGGTTCCTAAGCCTCTCCTCAATTTTAAATTCTTTTTTTTATTCCATTCTGGTTGAATGTTTATTTATTTGTTTTGTTCCAAATTGTTGCTTTGAATCTCAGTTTCCTTCCCTTCACTGTTGATTTCCTGTATATTTTTTCTTTATTTCACTTTGTATAGATTTCATGTCTTCCTTTATTTTGAGGCCATACTCAATCATTTCTGTGAGCATTCTGTTTACCAGTGTTTTGAACTCTACATCTGATAGGTTGGCTACCTCCTCCTCATGTAGCTCTTTTACTGTAGCTTTGATTTGTTCTTTCATTTGGGCCATATTTCTTTATTTTGGCACACGTGTTAATTATAAGGGTCAGAGCCTTAGGTATTCACCTGGGCAGAGTGACCTTCCCTGTGTTGTGGTGCTGTGTGGGGGGATGGGTCAGAGAGGGAACAATGACACTTGTTCAACTCTTATCCTGCTTTCAGTCACTTCCCCTGCTACCCACAAGCAAATTGTGTCCTTCAAGGTGCTGTCCTGGTGCTGATTCTTAGGTGGGTGAACTTGTGTACATTCTAGGATCCATTGTACCCCTACAGTGAACTCTCCTGTGTGACTGGGAGTTTCTGCTGCCATTACAACCCCACAGGTTTTACAACCAGGGGTCTTGAGATTTGTTTTGCTTGGCATAGGAACCCCAGGTTGTGTGGTCTGTCTCTCTTCAGTTGTTCCTCCCAGTTTATCTGCACACAAATGTGGGACCATCTTGTTTCCCAGCCTCTGCCTCTCCTGCCAGGTCCACCAGCCACCACCTTGGTGCACATCCTCTCTGCCCTAGATGCCCGTCTCTGCCCCTCCTACCAGCCTTGATGAATATTTATTTTTTAACTCTTTCATTATCAGGCTTCCATAAAAGTTTGGTTTTCTGGAAGGTCTGCTTGATTTTTATTTTTGAATCAGATGTTATCCTTTTGATTGCACAAGGAAGCCTCCATCTTGGCTGGAACTCTAAACCACAAGCATATTTAAATCCATAGTATATTTGCAATTATTGTCAATTCTTTATAACATTCTAATTGATTCACTTCTAATGAAGGTTTTTGAGCATTGCATATGAAAACAATTTGATTCTGTCAAGCATCTTGCATAACAAATTAAAAATATTCTAAAAACTAATTTAAGTGACCAATTTAATAGTCAAAACAATGTGTATTTGTGGACTATATACATGACTGAAAAAAATAGATGCCCCTCAAAAAAGAGATTGATTAAAACCTATTCATATAATAGAATAAATACTATAGTGGAATTTAAAATGTGTTGTATGTTTTCTTTCCTCTTTAAAATATTTTAATTGTGAATTAGAACATATAACAAATCCAGAAAATCTGTGAGCTCTGAAAATATTCACAAACTAAATGTCAGTTTAACTGCCATCAGGTCAAGAATTTGAATTGCGTATGTCCCCAACAAAAGCACAGCCCTGGTCTCTAGCATAGTCTCATCCTGCATGTCTGTGACTGTCAGGTGATGAATGATAGCACATAGTAAACACTTACATGAATCTCACCTCTTGCTCAGCTGCATGTCTGGACATTTACCCCATCTTCCACGTACTTGTAGGTAGTTGATTCTCTTGACTGTAAAGTAGTCAATCAAGTGAGCAGATGAACATCATTTGTCTGTCCTACTTTTGATGGAAATGGATTTTGGCTGCTTTTTGTCTCATATGAGATGCCTCTGTGACCTTCAGCATGTATCTCCTGAGGATGTCTTCCACACTTATGATGTGCACATACCCAAGAATGGGCTGCTGAGTCCTGAGAATACAGCTTCAGTAGATGCTGCCTTTTAGACTTTGACCATCCATTCCACTGCTCTCCATGTCAACAACGGCATTGCCAGTGTTACTTGTGTTTAGCCTGGTTGTTTTAATATGACTGAAAATGTTCAGCATTTTGTTAACTAAAAAGCAAGGGGCATGCCACTTTCATTATATTTTCATCATACATATACACGTAGTAGTTATTTTATGCGAGAGTTGTTTTAAAATACATTTTGAAGGCAGACTATTTAGTCTTAACATGAGAGAAACATTTGCGTACCTCCATAAAATTAAGAAAAAAATTACTAATATACTCAAAAGCCTCATTAGAGTTTTAAATGTGTAGCTCTGGCTGGTGTAGCTCAGTGAATTGAGTGCTAGCCTGTAAACCAAAATGTCATTGGTTCAATTCCCATTATTGGGTACATGCCTGGGTTGTGGGCCAGGTCACACTCAAGAGGTAATCACACAATGATATTTCTCTCTCTTTTTTTCCTCCCTCCCTTCCCCCTTCTAAGAATAAATTAAATCTTTATAAAAAGAGTTTTAAATGTGCAGTATCAGAGCCCAAACCAGGTAGTGCACTAAAACTTTATTTCAGAAAATCTGTTTCAAAGATGTCATAAATACCAAGTCAAATAGAGAATTTAGATAATTCCAGAGTTACCAAAAGCTGGAAAATACAATGTGTCACTAACCCCAAAAGAATGTATGGAGGGGTAATTATTGTACCAAAGCCCAAGAACTGAGGTGGCACGATGGGAGTCAAGTCAGTGAAGGGAAATAACCATTTTCAGAAAAACTGCTAGCAGCAGATATAGAGAGAAATACCCTAGGTTTTCTTTTCTTTTCTACTCCAGTCTGGTGCCAATACTTCCCATTGTCAAGACCTAAATGAAACCTGTTACCAAAGGATTTGACTAAAAATGTGGCTAGCAAACAGTGGTTCGGGGAAGCTATTAAAGAATAGAAAAGCAAAAGACTAGCCAATTAGGTTCTACACATTATGTTAATCAGTGCATATTTTAACATTGCTACCCCTGTTTATGAAGCAAAATTTGTACTTTTCTCTAACATAATTAAATTTTCACACACACACACGCACGCACACACACACACACAAAATATTACTTCACCTAATGCTCTTTTAGGGAAAAATAATTTTAAAAAAATCTCTTTGGGGGAATTTGAGATGACAACAGAGTAGGTGGAAGCTACACAAATCTCATCCAAGACCAATCTGAAGTTACAACTAAATTATAGAAAAATCATCCTGAATAACCAACTGAATAATAGCTGTAGAGAAGCCTTATAACCAAGGACTTAACAAAAGACCCACAGCGCCATATTGAGCCAGGTAAGAAATGCGGAGGTACAAGCTCACTGGCTGAAGTTCCAGGGGGATATTTTAGCATCCAGCAGGGTTTGCCCTAAGAATGGTCAGGTCAAAACCCCATGTTGTGATCCCCAGCCTAGAGCACTAGAAAGGAACAAAAATAACATCTGGCTGTGAAAAGCAGCTGGCTTGCTGGCCACCAGATAAAGAGTAAGAGACACAGAGAATCTCTTAAAGAGACAATGAACAGAATTTCATTTGCAGTCACGTACCCTGGGCTATAACACAGGGAGGAGAGAGCAGACTGCAGTCACCTAAGGAGATTCTGGGGCTCATGCCTCTGGGGAGAGAGCTGAAGGGTCATCCACTAGGAAACCTATGATTAGTCATCCACCATACCCCTGCAAAATCCATCTTTCTTGGGCAGAGTGCTCTTTCCATTAGGCGTCAGCTTCAGGGGAAGCAATACCATCACTAACAGTAATACCTCAGCTGCGGAAGAGTACAGCTGAAGGTACTTTCACTGTCTAAACCTAAAAAAAAAATTCTGCAGGTGAAGGCGGGTCTCTGGGAGCTTTGAGTCTTTAGCTGGCTGACCTTTCCTCAGGCCTGCTTCTGATAAAAGCCAAATATGGTCAACAGCTTGGTGGTTCTTTCTGCACAAACCCAGGTCCAGCAGAGGGACCCACAAGCTATTGACTGCTTATAGCGCAAAACAGATCTCCCAGGGCTAGTCACGGGCAACATCTGACTTAGAACTGCACCAGAGTCTTTGCAGATCTACCTAATACATAGAAACAAACACAAAGAGGCATCCAAAATGGGAAGACAAAGAAACAAGTCCAAAGGAAGGAACAAGAGAATTCTCCAAAAGAAGAAATAAATTGAATGAGGGTAAGCAATTTATCACATACAGAATTTAGATTAATAATTATAGGAGTGCTCAACAGCCTGAAAAATGACATAGAAACCAGAAAAAAGGACCAGTCAGAAATAAAGAAGGCAATACCTGAAATAAATAATAAGCTGAAAAAGAAACAGTAAACTAGATGAGGCAGAATCAGCAATTGGAATAAAAGATAAAAAAGCAGAGTAGCAAAAATAAAAAATATATTTTTTTTTTAAATGAGGAAAGTTTAAGGAAGATGTGGGACAACATGGTCCCAAACAACATGTACATCATGGACTTCTGGAAGGAGAAGAGAATGAGCAAGAGATCACTAAACTGTTTGAAGAAATAATGAACAAAAGCTTACTTAATCTGGTGAAGGAAAAAGACACATGAGTGGAGGAAACACAGAGAGTCCCAAACAAGGTGGGCCTAAGGAGGACCAAGGCAAGACACATCATAATTAAATTTTCATAACTTAAAGACAAGGAGAAACTTAAAGACACAAAAGAAAAGCAGTTACAAAAATGGAGCTCATATCAGGCTGTCATCTGATTTCTCAACAGAAACATTTCAGGCCAGAAGGAATAGGCATGAAATATTCAGGGTGATGAAAAGTAAGTACCTACCACCAAGGCTAGTTTACCTAACAAGGTTATCATTTAAATTGAAAGAAAAATAAAGAGCTTTCCAGACAAGAAAAGCTAAAGATGTTTGTTACCACCAAACTTTTATTGTAACAAATGTTAAAGGGCTTGCTTCAAGAAGAAAAAGAAAAAGAAAACAGTGGAAAATAGTTAAAAATACAATAGTAATAAACATGTATCTATTTATAACCACTTTAAATGTAAATACCTTAAATGCTCCAACCAAAAGACATAGGACAGTAGAATAGATAAGAAAACAAGACTCATATATTTGCAGTCTCCAAGAGGCCCATCTCAGAATGAAAGAACACACAAACTTAAAGTAAAGAGATGAAAAAAATATATTTCGTTCAAATGGAAAGAAAAGAAAAGCTGGAGTATACTTATATCTGTCTAAATAGACTTTTAAAACATGGCTATCATAGAAGAAAAAGAAGGACACTACATATTGATAAAGGGAACAATGCAATTATAGGATATAACCATAATAAGCTTATATGCACCAAACCTACATACAGCTGAATAGGTAAAACAAATCTTGGTAGACATAAAGGGTGAGATGGAGAGAAATACATTCATAGTGCAGAGTTTTAACACCCAGTTAATATCAATGGATAGATCTTCCAGACAGAAGATCAACATGGAAATATTGGTCTTTCATGACACACTAGATCAAAAGGATTTAATTGATATTCTCAGAGCATTTTACCCTAAAGGAGCAGAATATATATATATATATTTTTTTTCCACATGTTCCTGGAACATTATCCAAGATAGATCACATAGGAGACAAAACAACTATCAATAAATTTAAGAAGATTGAAATTATATCAAGCACCTTCTCTGACCATAGTGCTATGAAACTAGAAATCAATCATAGGAAGAACACTGAAAAATACACAGATACATGGAAACTAAGTAAAATATATTAAACAATGAGATCAAGGAAGAAATCTAATGATACCTTGAAACAAATAAAAATAAGACAATGACCCAATATCTGTGGGAAAGCAACCATAAAAGGGTAATTCATAGCATTATAGGCATATCTCAAGAAACAAGAAAGGGCTCATATAAACAATCAAAATTATACTTAAAGGAACTTTAAAAGGAATAACAAACAATGCCCAAAGTGAGTATAAAGAAGGAAATAATCAATATCAGAGCAGAAATAAATGACATAGAGTCTAAAAAATACAAAATATCAATGAATTGAAGAGCTGGTTCATTGAAAATAAACAAGATTGACAAAACATTAACCAGAATCACCAAAAAAGGAAAAAAAGAGAAAGGGAGAGAGAGAGAGAACCCAAATAAATAAAATCAAACATGAAAGACAAGATATAACAACCAACACCAAATAAATACAAAAAATTGTGAGAAAATATTGTGAACAACTATAAGCCAACAAACTGGACAACATGGATTAAATGGAGAAATCTTTAGAAACATACACTCTTTCAAAACTAAATCAGGAAGGATTAGAGAATCTCTATAGACTGATTGCATGTACTGAAATTGAAGCAGTAATAAAAAAATCTTCAAACAAACAAAGGCCCTGTGTTGGATGGCTTTACAGGTGAATTTCACCAAACATTCTGAGAAGACATATCGCATCTCAAAATATTCAAAAAAATTCAAGAGGAGAGAAGATTCCCATGCTATTCTTTTTTTGAGGCCAGCGATATTCTAATTCAAAAACCAGCAGTAGACACTAAAAAAAAGAGAAAATTATAGGTCAATATCTCTGGTGAACATAGATGCTGATTTCCTCCTCAGAAATATCGTCAAAGAGAGTACAGCAATACATCAAAGATTATACACCATGATCAAGTGGAAATTATTCCACTTATGCAAGTTTGGTACAACATTGCAAATTGATAAATGTGACAAACCACATAAGAAAATAAAGGATAAAAACTGTGTGATCATATCAATACACACAGAAACCACATTTGATAAAATCCAGCACCCATTTATGAAAAACACTCTCAGCAAAGTGGGACTACAGGGGACATACCTAAGTATAATAAGGCCATATTGAACAAACCCATTGCCAGCATCATAATCAACAAAGCAAAAACTACAAATACTCTTCTTAAGATCAGGAAGAAGACGGGATATCAGGTTTTACCTTTTATTCATCATAAGACTGGAGTCCTAGCCATAGCAATAAAACAAGAAGAAGAAATAAAAGGCATTCACATTGGAAAGAAGTAAAACTGTCATCATTTGCAGATGACATAATACTGAACATAGAGAACTTTAAAAATTCCACCAAAAGCTACTATAACTGATAATTTACTAAAGTAGTAAGATACAAAAATAATATCCAGAAATTAATTGTATTTAATGCTAACAATTAACTATCAGAAATGGAAATTAAGAAAACAACCCTTATAAGTGCTTTCAAAAGACTCAGATACCTAGGAATAAATCTAACCAAGGGTGTAAAAGACCTGTACTTGGCAAATTACAAGACATTGAAGAAAGAAGTTGAAGAAAATACAAATAAGTTAAAGCACACAGGTGCTCATCGGTAGGAAAAATTAACATCATTAAAATGTCCATATTACCCAAAGGCATCTATATATTCAACACAATTGCTATCAAGATACCAATGACATATTTCACAGAACTAGAACAGATATTTCACAAATTTCCATGGAACGGCAAAAGACCCTGGATAGCAACAATGATGTTGAGAAAGAAGAACAAAGTTGGAGGAATCACACTATCCAATATGAAACTATAGTATAAGGCCATAGTAATCAAAACAATATGGTATTGGCATGAAAACAGACAATAGAACACATAGATTAATGGAACAGAATAGATAGCCCAGAAATAAAACCACAACTTTAAGTCAATTAATATTTGACAGAGGAAGCAAGCACATAACATGGGCTATAAATAGTTTATTCAATAAATAGCTTTGGGAAAATTGGACAGATATGTGCAGAAAAATGAAAATACACCATCTCTTACACCATACACAAAAATAAATTCAAAATGGATTAAAAATTTAAATGTTAAATCTGAAACAATAAAAATCCTTGAAAAAATATAGGCAGTGAAATCTCAGACATTGTTTGTAGCGATATTTTTCTGGTATATCTCTTCAGGCAAAGGAAACTGAAGAAAAAAAATAAAACATGACACTACATCAAACTAAAAACTTTTTGAATAGCAAAGCAAACCATTAACATGTAAAAAAAATCCCACTGAATGGGAAAACATATTAGCCAATATATCTGATAAGAGGTTAATATTCAAAATTTATAAAGAACTTATAAAACTCAACACACATACACACACAAACAATAATCCAATTTTAAAATATGCAAAAGCTTCAATACACACATCTTCAAAGAGGACATTCAGATGGCCAATATTAATATATGAAAAAATGCTCATTGTCACTAATTACCAGAAAGTGCAAATTATAACCAAAATGAGATATCACTTCACTCTGGCCAGAATGGCTATCATCAATATATCAACAAAAAACAATTGCTGTCAAGGATGTGGAGAAAGGGAACCCTTCTGCACTGTTAGCGGGAATGCAGATTGGTATAGCTATGGTAGAAAGCAGTATAGAGTTATCTCAACAAATTAAACATGAAACTGCCTTATGATCCAGCAATTCCTATTCTGGAAATTTATATGAAGAAACTTGAAACACTAATTCTAAATAATATATGCAGCAATGGAACTGAAGAACATTACCTAAGTGAAATAAGCTAGTCACAGAAAGACAAGTGTTCTATGATTTCACTCATATGTGGAATCTAATGAACAAACTGAATAATAAGCTAATAGAGACAGACTCATAATAGAGAGCAGGCTGACAGCTATGGGAGTGTGGTTGATAGATGGAGGCATCAAGCAGACAATGAGTCATGGACAGGAACAGTAGTGTAGTGATTGCAATATGGAAGGAGTTGGTGGAGGTGGAAGACAGTATAAGAGGGATAAATGGTAATGGAAATACATACAATAAAAAAATAATGAAGAAAGAAAATATGCTCCCAACCCAGAAAATCTTCCCACAAAGATAGAAGAGAAAGAAAAACATATTATTGGATATGCATTGAACCAGAATGTGAAGCACATCCCATGCAATCTGCTAAAATATTGCAAAGATGGGAAGAAATCTCACACTTTTAGATATGCAGTCAAGCAGATGCAACCTGTTACATATGTTCAAGACACCACAAGAGGAATTGACAGCAACATTTGTCACACATAGTTCATTCTAAAATCACTTGGAAATTTCAGTGGCAATTTTTGTTTGTTAATTTATTTTAGTCAAAGGAAAATAAGCTTCTCATATCTATATCAGAAAATAGTTTCTGCCACTTGCAGCAAGGCATGAGTAACTTAGGCTCTTACTCACCCACTGAAACTGGGAGATAGGGGTGCTCTCTTTCTTCATGTTTCTATTTCAAGGAGATGAGTCTCAAGTCCTTGAGAAAGACGCCCTGTGTCTTAAAGCTGACAAGAAGCTTACTAAGATTTAAAAAAACTTCCACATTCACTTCAAAGAAATTGAATGAATTTACAATTACAAATTTTCTAAAGCAAATATTATTTTAAAAAGGAATGGGAGAAGCCAGTTCTCTTACTTTTAACAATGAAAATTAAGCATTTTATTTGTAATTCATATTTGCACCCGTATGACCAAATAAGGGGAGATACACTGCCCCACAGGTCACTAGAGCCTTCTCATGGCCGGGGCCTTTATCCCTCCCTCCAGGCCTAAATAGAGATATTCAAGTTCTGATTAGTCATAAACTAAACAAACACATAAAGTTCAGTCCCACTAACACTCTCTGCCCAAAACACTGCAGGAAGGGAAGAAGGGAAAGTGATTGCTCAGTGTGTGTAGATGTGTGCACGGATGAGCTGTGCAGTGCTGTCACTGTCCTTCTGTAAGCAGATGTTCAAGAATACAGTTTTTAATTGTACATAACCCTAGCACTATTTGAGCCTTTTTAAAATTTCTGGGAAATTTTAGTCTCAGGAAATTTCATTGAGCATTTACAAATTTGTTGACTAACACTAGCAGGGTTATTCAAGCTTCGGGTCCCTCTTTGAATCTCTCCTAAAAAGGAACCTCAATCAAAGCAACCAAACTATTCATGTACACTTGGACCACATGGTTCAGTGAACTATTTTATTTCATAACATAGGCTATGTTAGTAGTATTGATAATAAGAGTAAAATTGCTTGAACTTTGTAAAACAATGCATTTGAGAATGGCAACACCATATAAAGGGTCTCCAATGATTTCAAAGTGGTAGATGGTTTGTTCAAGTATCAGATTAGGATAGGAAAACATTTATTTGTGTCAGGATTATAGTTTCCAATCCAAATATATGATCTAGAAACATAATGTACTCACTTGTTTCATTCTGAGATCATCAAATTACCAAACACTTCATTATAAAACTTTCTTACTGTCTTTTTAAATTTAAAATACAAACCTAAGTTCTTACTGTCATGACTGATGTTCTGAACCAACTGTTATTAAGATCTCATCCAAATCTCCCTAAATAGTCTGAAATCTATGATTTCTTTTCTCACACACTCATTTACTTATCACTGACAGAGACCTAATTTCTTCCCCTCATACTGAGATCTACAAAACGTTATTCTTACTACATCATTTTGCCATTATCTGGGTATAGCAGCTACATTTGGCAACCTTGATCACTCTTTCTCTAGTGTTTTCTTTTTTTTTTCTTTTGGTTTTCAAAAGTCTATACTAGCTTTATTTATCAACTAATTAAGAATGATGATGTAAGTCTAACAACATGTTCTTCATTTAGGAGGAAGGAAAAAGCTTTAACTCTGCTCCCTCTCTTCTGCGAATGTTTACTATCCTTTATAAATGCCTGGGCGATGTTCCATATTGACTGACATCATTTTGGTGTCAGGAAGCCTGTATTTTAATTCTGGCTCTTCCACTTATTACTGTATGTTTAAGAAAAAAATCTGTATTTCCTTCTTTTATTTTTAATAAAATAAAGATAATTTATTTAATTTTAGAATATTTTCTACCATAAAGTTGCTTCTGATTCATTAAGTTATTCCAGGATTCAATAATATACTAAATCAAAGAAACTAAAACTGATTTTGGTATACAGGAAGTAAGCTGGCTAAATGTCATGTGGACATAACTTTAGAGGACAAAGTATTTTGGAAAGAATACATGTTTGCTGTTATAAATGGCATTAGTGAATAAGATTTTTTTTTAATTTAACTTCAAACAGGTCTTTATGGATAAGAAACTATAACCCATACATATGCTGTCTACAGAGACACCTCAGAGCAAATACCTACACAGGCTGAAAATGAAAGGATGAAAAAATATTCCAAGCAAATAGACATAAATAAAAAGCTGTGGTAGCAATATTTATGTCAGAAAAAAATAGACTTCAAAAGAAAGGCCATAGCAAGGGGCAAAGAGGGTCACTACATAATACTAAAGGGGGGAAGACATAAACATTCAAAACATATATGCACCCAACATAAGAGCAACTAAATAAAGACAATCTTGAAGGACTTCAAGAAGGTGATCAAGCAATGTAGTCATCATAGGGAATTTTAACAACCAAGGGTCAACAATGGATAAATCTTCCAAAAAAAGAATCAACAAAGATATGGTAGCATTGAACAACACTCTAGATAAAATGAACTTAATTGATATTTACAGAACATTTCACCTGAAAGACTCAAACTATATATTCCTTTCAAACACTCATGGAACACTTTCAAAGATGGACCACATGGTAGGGCACAAAACAAGCTTCAACAAATTAAAAAAAAAAAAACTGAAAACATATCAAGCACCTTCTTGGATCACAACATCTTGAAACTAGAAACCTAGCTCAAAAGAAAAACTCAATAACATTCAAATACTGAGACAGAATAACATATTATTAGTTAATGAATCAGTTAACAATGATATCAAGAAAGAAATCAGAAAGCATCTGGAAACTAATGAAGAGGAACTAACAACAACCTAAAATCAAAAACAACCCAAAAGAGAGTTAAGGCAGTCTTGAAAAAGAAGTTTATAGAAATACAGACCTACCTAAAGAAAATAGAAAAATCTCAAATAAACAACCTCACCCTATAGCTGAAAGAACTAAAGGAACAACAAACAAAACCCAGTGCAAATAAAATAAAGAAAATAATTAATATCCAAGCAGGAAAAAATGGCATAGACTTAAAAAATTCAAATAATTGATGAATCCATGAGCTAATTCTTTGAAAAGATACACACAATTGACAAAGCTTTAACCAGATTCATCTAGAAAAAAAGACAGGACTCAAATAAAATCAGAAATGAAAGAGGAGAAGTAACAAATGGTTGTAAAAAAATTACTATGAACAACTACATGCCAAGAAACTGGACAAACAAGACAAACTAGATGAACTTCTGGAAACATGCAATCTCATAAAAATGAAACAAGAAGAAGCAGAAAGCCTGAAGAGAACAATAAAAAACAGTGAAAATTAAGCAGGGGGAAAATAAACCTCCCGGGTGGGGGTGGGGGGGAAGCTCTGGACTAGATGGCTTCCTAGGCAAATTCTACCAAACATTCAAAGAACTAACATCTTTCTTTCTCAAATTATCCAAAAAAAATTCAAGAATAGGTAAGACTCATGAATTATTTTTACATTACTATCCCGATTTCAAAACCAGGTAAAGTTACAACAAAGAGTAAAAAATTACAGGCCAATAACTCTGATGAATATATCTATACTAAAACCTCCAACAAAACATTGTGAATCCAGATCCAGCAATACATTAAACATATCACATGCCGCAATCAAGTGAGATTTATCCCAGAAATGAAAGGGTGGTACAACATTTGCAAATCAATAAATACAATATACAATATAAACAATATGAAAGACAGAAATACATGATCATATCAATAGATGCTAAAATAGTTGATAAAATATGGCACCCATTTATGATAAAACATTCAGCAAAGTGGGAATAGAGGGAGCATTCCTCAACATAATAAAGGCCATATACAAGAAGACTACTGCTAACATCATATTCAATGGGCAAAAACTAAAAACATTTTCTTTAAGATCAGGAAAAAGACAATGGTGCCCACTTTCACCACTCTTATTCAACATAGTACTGGAAGCTATAGCCACAGTGATTAGAAAAGTAATATAAATAAAAGGCATCCAAATTAGAAAGGGGGGAGTAAAACTGTCATTATTTGCAGATGACATGAATGTGTATGTAGAAAACCCAATTGTCTCCACCAAAAATCTACTAATCCTAACAAGGATATGGAGTCAATATTCATAAATTGTTGGCATTCTTGTACACCAAGTATGTGGTGTCAGAAAGAGAATCTAAGAGAAGAATACCATTTATTAGATCTACAGGAAAGATAAAGTTAACCAAGGATGTTGAAGACATGTATTCAGAAAACTATAGAACACTTAAGAAAGAAATTAAGGTAAATATAAATGAAAGCATGTGCTGCGTTCATGCGTTGGAATAAACAATTTCACTAAAATGTGCATTCTATCTAAAACAATCTATATTCAACACAATTCTTATTAAAATACCAATGTCATATTTCAGAGATTTAGAACAATATTGAAAAAATGTGTATGGAATGAAAAAGACCTCAAACAGCCATAGCAATCCTGAGAAAGAATAAAATTGGAGGGATCACAGTGCCTGATATTAAACTATACTACAAGGCCATAGTAATCAAGACAGTCTGGTACTGGCACAGGTTAATGTAAAAGAATGGAGAGCCCAGCAATAAACCCTGTCTATACAGTTAATTAATATTTGAAAAAGGGGTTATGAGCATACGATGGAGTAAAAACAATCACTTCAATAAATGGTGTTGGGCCCTGGCTAGTGTAGCTCAGTTGATTGAGTGCAGGCCTGCGAACCAAAGGATCGCAGTTCGATTCCCAGTCAGGGCACATACCTGGGTTGCAGGCCAGTTGCCATCAGGGGGCACATGAGAGGCAACCCTACATTGATATTTGTCTTCCTCTCTCCTTCCCTTCCCCTCTAAAGACAAATAAATAAAAAAAAAATGGTGTTGGAGGAACTGGACTGGTACACACAGAAAAATGAACTAGGCCACTAACTTACACCATACACCAGAATAAACTCAAAACAGATAAAGGATTTAAAGATAAGTCCTTGGCTTTGCAGGCTGGCACTCTTCCACTGAGCCACAGCAGCCAGGGCTAAACATAAGTCTTGATACCATAACAGTCCTAGAAGAAAATGTAGGCAGAAAATTTTCAGGTATCCTGTGTAGCAATACTTTTGCCAATATATCTCCTATGGAAAGAGAAGTAAAGGAAAAATAAATAAATGGGACTACATCAAATTAAAAAGTTTTTACACAGCTAAAGAAACCATCATCAAAATGAAAAGGGAACTAACAGTGTGGGAGACCATATTTGCCCATGATACATTGGACAACAGTTTAAACTCCAAAATATGTAAATAACTTATATAACTCAATATCGGGAATGCAAATAATCCAATTTAAAAAAAAAAAAATGGGCAAAGGACCTGCATTGACATTTCTCTAAGAAGGACATACAGGTGGCCCATAGGAATATTAAAAAATGCTCAACATCACTGGCCACCAAAGAGATGCAAATTGAAACCACAATGAGATGCCACTTCATACCAGTCAGAATGGCCATCATAGACAAATCAACAAACATGTGTTGGTGAGGTCATGGATAAAGGGAACCCTAGTACACTGTTGGTGGGAACACAGATAGTGTAGCCTCTGTGGAAAACATTCTGGAATTTCCTCAAAAATCTAAAAATGGAACTGCCTTTTGACCTCATAATTCCATGCTGGGAATATATCTAAGTATCCTTAAACATCAGTTCAATGAACTTATATTCCACCATGTTCATAGCATGGCCATTTTCATGATGTTGATTCTTCCAATCCATGAACATGTTGTATGTACCCACTTACCTGTATCTTCTTCAGTTTCTCTCATAATTGTCTTATAGTTTTCCACATACAGGTCTTTTATCTCCTTGGTTAAATTTATTCCTTGGCACTTCATTTTATGTTGCAATATTAAAAGGAATTGTTTTCTTAGTTTCTCTCTCTAATAGTTCATTATTGGTGTCTAGAAATGTCATTGATTTCTGAGTATTGATTTTGTATCTCACTACATTGCACAAATTCATTTTATTAGCTGTAGTAGTTTTTTGTGGAGTGTATAGGGTTTTCAATAAACAATATCATGTCATCTAGAAATAATGATAGTTTTACTTCTTCCTTTACTTTTTGGATGACTTTAATTCCTTTTTCTTGTCTGATGGCTGTGGCTAGGACTTTCAGTACTATGTTGAATACTACTGTTGAAAGTAGTATCTGTCTTGTTCGTATTCTTAGAGGAAACACTTTTAGATTTTTCCCATTGAGTATAATGTTGACTGTAGTTTCTTTCTCTTTTTTTGTCTATGGCCTTTATTACATTGATATATGTTCCCTCTATTCCTAATTTGCATAGAGTTTTATCATAAATCAGTGGTTGGTTTTTTTTTTTAAGATTTTATTTATTTTATCTTTAGAGGAGAAGGGAAGGAGAGAGGGAGAGAAATATTAGTGTGTGGTTGCCTCTCGTGCAACCCTGCTGGGAACTGGCCTGCAACCCAGGCATGTGCTCTGACTTGGAATCGAACCATGATCCTTTGGTTCGCAGGCCCGAGCTCAATCCACTAAGCTGCATCAGCCAGGGCAGTGCTTGATTTTATCAACTGTTTTTTCAGCATCTGTTGCTATGATCACGTGATATTTATCTTTTATTTTGTTTATGTGAAGTATTACATTTATTGATTTACAAATAAAGTACCAACTTCACATTCCTCAGATAAACCCTACTTCATCATGGTGTATGATTTGTTTAATGTATTTCCGGATACAGTTTGCTAGTATTTTGTTGTGGATTGTAGCATCTATGTTCATCAAGGATATTGTCCTACAGTTTTTCTTTTCTGTGTTGTGTCTTTACCCAGTTTTGGAATTAGGATAATACTGGCCTCATGAAAAGGGCTTGGAAGCCTCCCATCTTCTTGGATTTTTTAGAATAGTCTTATAAGAATAGGTATTAGTTTTTTTAATGACTGGTAAAATTTGCTTGTGAAGCCATCTGGTCCAGGACTTTTGCTTGCTGGGAGTTTTTTGTTTACTGCTTCAATTTCATTAGATGTTATCAGTCAACACAGGTGTTCTGCTTATTTCTTCTTCAGTTTTGGGAGACTTTTTGATTCTATAAATTTATTCATTTGTCCAGTTTCTCCAATTTCTTAGCACATACTTGTTCGTAGTATTCTCTTACAATCTTTTGTACTTCTGTGGTATCTATTGTTATTTCCACTCTCTAATTTCTGATATTATTAATTTGAGTCTTCTCTCTTTTTTTTCTTAAGACTCATTGATCTTTTGAATTGTCTTTTTAATCTCTACATCATTTATTTTTGCTGTGATTTTGATTTTTTGGTTTGTTCTACTCCCTTTAGGCTATGTTTGTTGTTGATTTTTAGTTCTTTTAATTGTAGACTGAGATTGTTTATTTGGGGTTTTTCTGTCTTCTCAAGTTATGCTTGCAATACTGTGAAATTCCCTCTGAAGACTGCTTTCACTGTTCCTATATTTTGAGGTTCTGTGCATCCCTTTTTATTTTTCCAGGTATTTTTGATTTTTCATTGGTCCCATTGATGACCCATTTACTATTTCATAACATGCTATGTAGCCTCTGTGTTTTTTAATGGTTTTGATATTTCTTTACTGAGGTCTATTTATGTTTTCATGTCATTGTAATGTGAGAAAATGTTTGATATGATATTAACTTGCTTGTATCTGTTAAGACTTATTTTATGTACTACCATGTGGTCTACCTTTGGAAATGACTCATGTGCACTTGAGAAGAATGTGTATACAAATGTTTTGGAATGAAGTATTCTGTAAATATCAATCAAATCCATTTGATCTAGTGTGTCATTTAAGGTCAACATTTCCTTGTTGACTTTTTGTCTGGAAGATCTATCCAGTGGTGACAATGGGCTTTTAAAATCTGCTATAAGTGACTCTATTGCTGTCAATCTTTTCCTTAAAATCCAGTAAGATTTTCTTTATATAGTTAAAATTATGAGGGGGGACCCAAAATTTATTTGCTTGAGGATGGGCCTCTTGTAGTACAGGCTTCCCCAACTAGGTGAGTGTTCTTTGAATCCATTTGTATCAGTGTACCAGCTGTCATGCAGTTAGAGGAAGCTTGGATTCACTGAACTTGTTTTGAAGACTCTTCCAATGTGTTTTCCCATTTCATGAAGGGTAATTTATGAGTGCACAAGCCCACACTGCACTGATTATTTAACAGTTTTTGACCAAAAATGGCATGACCCCTCTGCTCCACCCTCCCTACTCACCCAATCTTGCCCTGAGTGACTTTATTTCTCCATATGAAGAAAGTCCTCAAAAGGAAGTATTTTGCTGATGTAGAAGAGGTGAAGCAAAATATGTGTGTGCTATGGCTGTGCTGCTTGCTGTGGGTGGGTGTAACCTGGATCTCCCTGACTTTGTGTATCCAAATCACTTGCAGCCTGAGCATGGGTGTTCTCTGCTCTGTTTTGATCCTGTGATTCTGCTTCTAGGAATATATCCTAAGAATTCTGAATCACCAATTCAAAAGAACATATGTACCTATATGTTCATAGCGGTGCTATTTATAATAGCCAAGTGCTGCAGATAGCCTAAATGCCCATTAGTAAATAGTGGATCAAAAAATTGTGGTACATTTACACAATGGAATACTATGCAGCAGAGAGAAAGAAGGAATTTCTACCTTTTATGACAGCATGGATGGAACTAGAGAATATGCTAAGTGAAATAAGCCAGTTAGTGAAAGTCAAATACCATATGATTTCGCTTATAGGAGGAATCTACTGAACAAAATAAACTAATGAACACAATAGAGCTATAGGCATGGAAACATTGAACAGATTGAAAATGACCAGAGGGTAGTGGGAAGGGGCATAATGGTGGAAAGAAGGTGAAGGGACTAGTCAAAAACATGTATGAATGACCCATGGACACAGACAACAGTGTGGGAAGTCACTATGATAGCAGGGGTTGGGATTGCTGGAGGAAGACAGATAGGGGGAAATTTGGACAACTGAATAGAATAACAATAAAAAATGATAAAAATAAAGTAAGCTAGCCTATAAAAATGGCAGAAGCACTAAAAGCCATAAAAATCAATGAATTCAAAAATGTTTTGAGCAGTGGAACAATGATTTGATAAGGGTACTGCTTCAAATGTAGAGTACTTCCAAGGTGACTGGAATTTAAATATGTAAGGATAAATACACAATTTTTATCAGTAAATTCCAGGTCTTTTTAGTGGTCCTTCCTAGTATATTCTCTTTTTGTATTGATTTCTTTATTTTATACAGTGACCTTCTTTGTCCCTTTCCATGGCCTTTTGTGAATTCTATTTTGTCAGATATAAGTATTTTGATTACAGCTTTTATTTTTTGTCTCCATTTGCATGAATTTTTTTAAATCCTTCATGTTCAGCCTATATAAGTATTTTGTTCTGGGGCGGGTCTCTTGTAGACAGTACATATTGGCCATATTTTCTTATCCATTAAACTACCTTATGCTTTTTGATTAGGTTACTAAGTCTATTTACATTTAAGGTTATTATTGTTAGGTACTTGTTTATCTCCATTTTGTCCCTTTAGAGCTATAGTACTCTCTAAATATTGTTTCCTTTCCTTTCCTTTTTTTTTTTTTTTTAGTTTCTGACAATTTATTATTCAAGTTTTTTTAAAAACATTTTTATTTATTTATCTTTAGAGGGGAAGGGAAGGAGAGAGGGAGAGAAACATCAATATATGGTTACCTCTCATGCATCCCCTGCCAGGAACTGGCCTGCAACCCAGGCATGTGCCCTGACTGGGAATAGAACTGTGATCCCTTGGTTCACAGGCCCGTGCTCAATCCACTGAGCTACACCAGCCAGGGTCAAGTCTTTTTTAAATCATGTTTTTATTATTCTATTATAGTTGTCCAAATTCTTCCCCCATGCTTTCCTTACTTCCTAAAGCAATTCCTTCAACTTCTCTTATAATGCTGTTTTGGTATTAGTGAACTCTTTTAACCTTTTATTTTGGTCTGGGAAGCTCTTTATTTATTTTCAATTTTAAGTAATAGCATTGCTGGATAGAGTAGTTTAGGTTTTAACTCCTTGCTTTTCATTGCTTTGAATACTTCATTCCAATCCTTTCTGGCTTAAACTGTTTCTGTCGATAAGTCAGCTGAGACTCTTGGTGGAGATCCCTTGTAGATACTGAATGTTTCTCTATTGCTGCATTTAAGATTCTCTCTGTCTTTACATTTTGCTGTTTTAATTATTATTTGTCTTGTCGTGGGTCTCTTTGGGTTCATCTTTATTGGGATTCTCTGTGCTTCCTGAACTTGAGTGACTTCTTTCCTTCACCAGGTTAAGGAAGTTTTCTGTCACTATTTCTTCAAACATATTTTCCATCCCTTGCTCATGTTCTTTTCCTTCTGGTATCTCTGTGATTCAGATATTGTTACATTTCATGCTGTCCAAAAGTTTCCTTAAACTATCCTCATTTTTTAAGTATCCTCATTTCTTTCTTTTTGTTGTTCTGATTGGATATTTTTTTTTCCTGCCTTGTCTTCCAAATTGCTGATTTGATACTCTGCTTCATCCATCATGCTTTTAACTCCTTCTAGTGTATTCTTCAGTTCAGATATTGCATTCTTTATTTCCAACTGGTTCTTATTCAAGTTTTCTATGTCCTTTTTCATGGTGATATAGTTCTAAGTTCCTTGAGCATGCTTATAATGATTATTTTGAATTTTATATTTGATAAATTGCCTTAATTTCTTTTAGCTCTTTTTCTGGGGATTTCTCATTTTCTTTTGTTTGTAGTGTTTTCTTTGTATCCCAATATTAGCTGACTCTTTTTGTTTGTTTGTTTCTATGTATTAGATCAATCTGCTTTGACTCTCTATCTTCATTAGTTGGCCTTTTGTGGCAGGAATCCTGTCGGACTCACTGGTGTCATCCCCTTGATATCCTGAAGTGGATGCTCTATAACTTCACCTTGTGCAGTTTATATGGGCTCTCCTATTGTATTCGGGTCTTGATTGTCATTGGCCCATTCGTTATTGGCATCTTCCATACAGTTGGCTGACTGAAAGACTTAACCCCCACCATGTCTTGTATGCCATTGTAAAGGAGCTGACAGAACAAAGCAGACCACAGAATACAAAACTCACACAAGCCAAAAAATATCCAACAGCAACAATAACAACAAAACAAATGATGAAGGAGCAATAAAACATCAAAGTGGAAAGAGAAGTGATATTATAAGAAAATAAATAATATGATAAGACCAAAAGAAAGAAAACTGTTATGAGAGGAGAGAGGGATGAGAAACAATAAGAGTAGGGAATAGAAATAAAAATTGGGAATTGTCAAAAAAAACAAAGAGAGAAAATGAATTAAAAAAAATAAGGAAAGGAAGGAGGAAGGGACAACGGTGTAAGAGAAAGGAAAGGTAAATATGAGATTTGAGAGAAAAAAGAAGAGAAAACTAAAAAAAAGAAAAAATGATATAAAACCACGGAAATTTAAAAAAAAACAAGGAAACTCACGAAAAAGAATGAAATGGAATTTGTCTCAGCAGTTTAGTGCTTTCCTGCTGGGTTCTTCCTCTGGACCTGATTCACATCTTTTGAAGCTGGTATAAGCTAATATCACATGCTGTCTGTGTCTAGCTCTAGGTAGCTTGTTCAAAGCTATTGGCAATCCAAAGTTTTTGATGGTCTCCTTTGAATTTGGCTGTGTCTCAGATGGGCCTCGCTGCCCTGCAAAGCTAGTTTATTATCAACACAGGTCCCAGTGGTGTGTCAACTAATGACTGAAGGCATTGCAGGTTCTACTTTCACCTGCCTCTGTCTGTGTACCTGCCATTTCTCTTATTCTAATTCCTGATTCATCTGTTTCTGAGAGGGCTTCTAGTGGAATCAGGAGGCTAGAACCCCTAGATTTTCTGTGGGAGGTGCCATTTACACTTCAAAGATTATGGTGGGTATGCTCCCCTTTTCACATGGTACATGTCTGAGTCTATCCCAAATTATTTTCTTACATTCAGCAGGGTGAAGCCCCCAATATAAAAGTGGGTGGGGCCTCCAGACCCCAGAGTTTGGGTCTGCCAGAAACCTGCAGGGAATTCCTAGGCTCTTTCATATGTGAGAAGCACAGTCTGCTTCCTGGGAAAGTGTGTGGAATAGTCATGCCCCAAAGCCAGTCTCTACACCTCAAATCTATGTTGCTGTCTCCTCAGCAGGGGATAAGATGCAAGTTGGGGGGGAAATAAGAAAAAAAAATAAAATAATAAAATAAAAATAAAGGATCCTGTGCTGGGCTAGCAGGATACCCGAAGGTGGGGTGAGCAGGATTCCAGAAGATGGAGCCGCTAGGTGGATTTAAAACAGTGGAGTGAGTGATATCTGATAGCATGGGGTAATTGTTTTGCAAATGAAAGGGCTTGCTCTCTCAGGAAAAATGGCTGCTGTGGTATGGGAGCATATCCTAGCACCAGGAACCCAGCAACCAGTCTCCAATGACTCTCCCTCAAGCCTCCTACTCCATACTCTTCATGCAACTCAGCGATGTCTTAAAACATTCTTTGCAGTAGGTCCAATTTCTCTCATTTCAAACTTTTCTTAATTATACTAATGTTGGGGTAAAGGAGAAGATTAGAGATCCATATTCTCTGTCAGTTTTAGTATAGTTCAGAACCTAGAAACTATTGAATAAGCTTATAAACCTATATTATTTTCAAATATAATTTTGATAGCACAAGGTTTATTATTTTATTTTATTTTTATTTATTGATATTTAAAGAAAGAGTGGAAGGACACAGAGAGAGAGAGAACGAGAGAGAGAGAGAGAGAGAGAGAGATTGATTTGTTGCTCCATTTATTTCTGCAGTCATTGGTTGACTCTTGTATGTGCCCTAAATAACCAGGGATCAAAAGCACAACCTTGTTGTCCAGATGATGCTTTAACCAACTGAGCTATTCAAGAAGGGCATTGATAGTATAATGTTTGTTAAACATCCGATTTCCCATATATTGATTTTTATGGTATTAAAATTATTTCAATATATCTATTCACAGACATAGCCTTAAAAGTAATTTTCATTTCCTTCTGACTGCTAAGAGTATATTTGCTAAATATAAAATTACACCTGGATGATTTTCTTGACATTGCTTTAGAGATGCAATTCCTCTATCAATTTTCACAGAAACACTAAAGATAATGCATTTGTTTTTTTTTTTACATTTTTATTTTTGTTATAGTACAGTTAATTTAGGATTGAATATTTCTTCTTACTATAATCCAGCATAGTGACCAGAATAGAATATCCTTCTCCAAGATATTCACCATCATCCAACAAACTTTACTTTTGAAAAAATAATACTAGAATGCTAATGTACAGTAGTCTGTGCAGGGACAAGCAACAAATATACTTCAGTGCAACATTATTAAATAGAATATTATTTTAATTTTTTCTTTATGCTCAGTTTTTAGAAAAGCATATTATAATTAAATAAGTAAAAATCTGTCATCATTTGTCATATTTTCCCCTTTCTGGATTATTTGGGATTTTTAACCTAGGTCAAAAATATTTTATAATGTATGTTTTCTAGGAAGATTACATTTTAATATATGTATGGCATATAACATATAGCATATGATATACATATATTATTCATATAATATGTAATATACATACATATATAACATATATTACATGCAGCATATATATTGCCTAAAATACAGCTTTCACAAGATGATGCTGAATTATATAAATTTTTCCTGTTTATTTCATATTCTATTTTATTTACTTGCATGTTTTCCCATTCCTTCAGTATCATGAACACTGAAACTGAAAAAAAATGAATATTTAAAGTATTGTATTAAAATTAACTATGGAGAAAAACAGACAATTGTATTTTTATCATTCATTGCATGACTTATATTAAAAACCTACTACTGTAGGGTATTGTGTTCATATGTATGAAAATGTAGAATCAAATGATATTACCTTTGCTTCTAAAGAAATGCAGCTTTTGAAAACTCTAAAAATATTCTAAATGAAGTCAGACAGAAAAAGTTACAAACCATATAATTTTACTCATATGTCAAATATAAAACCAAAACAACAAATGAAAAAACAGGGAAAACAAACAAAAACATAAATATAGACAACAGTGCGGTGGTTATCAGAGGGAAGGGGTTGGTGGGAATGGTAAAGGGTAAAGGGGGCAAATCAATGATGACAGAAGGATATTTGACTTTGGGTCATGGGCTCACAATGCAATATACAGATGATATATCATAGAATTGTATACTTGAAATCTGTGTAATGTTATTAACCAATGTCATTTCAACAAATTTAATTAAAAATAAGAAAAAATAAAAATATAACATGTGTTGCAGTTGTTTATAATGGGTATTGAAGTGGGAAGAAAAAAGAAAATTAATTCGACCTTTCTACATAATTAAATGTTAAAAAATGGTCTTTTCATTCATTGGTGTCCTTACACCATCCAACTTGCCTAAGATAACTAGCCACCATGGTGCCTTTAGAAAAATCAAATTTCACCAAGGTTATTTTACACCCAACTGCTAACATCAATATTATTCAGGGTTCACTTTAATTGATTCTCCTTTTCTTCTTTTTGCATAGAGGATGTTTTGTAAACATGTCTTACATGTGAATGATGTCTTGTAAAATTAAATTTAAGAGTAAACTTAATTAGATCCACAGATGGTAAAACATAATTGATGACAATATGTCAATATAAACTGGAAGTAACTGTTTCTAATACTGTGTCAACACTGGAAACAAAATTACAGCATTATTATGCACTATATTTAAGTGCTTTGAAGAATAATGCAGATAATTTTAAATTTCAGTTCAAATGTCTTAGACATGAGAAACTCTGGTTTATGTGAGAAGTTTTTCCTCAATAAGAAAGGTATTTTGTTTCATGCCTGCTATAGGACTAAAACAAGAAAGGTGGTTTTCATGCTGATAATATGTAAGCTATTCTTCTTAAAAACTATATGGACACTATTAGCTGAGCAAGGGAGAAGAAGAAGTTATGTACTCCTCTTTAAATAATTTTGTGTCTGCTGTAATGAAATAACTTTGATTTTGTGATTAAGTATGCTAGTGGTCACTCATTGGCATATTACAAGATGTGTGTAAGTTTGGAAACATCACTATAGGATGAAAAATGACACACACAATGGTTAAGGAAATACATATCAAAACAATTTTTAAAGTTTTATATGCAGTGAACTTTGACATTCATTATAAATGGGGACATGAAACTTTATACTTGGAAATGCAGTTAATCAGATTAGGACAACCATAGCCAGTCACAATTTACAAAATAATTTTAAAAAAAAGATGTTATTTTGTAGTGGAATAAATTATCCATTTATTGTCCAATTTAACCTTAAGCATATTAAACTCTACTTGATTCACTACTAAGAATAATGTAAAATAATTATTCTAATACAAAAGAATTCATAATGTTATTCTCAATATTGATTTTAGTTATTTTAGTGTCAATTTAAATTAAGAATACCAATAATGGCAATAACAACAATAAAACTAATGAATATTATTTTGACTATGTACTAAATACATACACTATTTATAACTTTATATACTTTCTGTCATTTAAAGATACAAAAATATGAAATCTAATTTATTGATCACCACCTTACAAGTAAGAAAATGGACTTTTATGTCTTCATTAGTGACTTTTTCAAGAAGACAGGAAAAAGAAACTATGATTCGAATTTTAATCTGATCAAAACCAATGTTTTTTTAAAAGCATCATGTTCCATTGATTTAATAAATAATTCTTACATTGTTAGCACTTGCTATTAAATACAGTTGTCTTAAAGCTATGCCATTGCTTCATTAATTTCTTTTTCTTGTGTTCATTGCTATGTGACATAATGTGCATGATAGTTTTATCCCTTCATGTAGACAAAACAGAAATAAAAATCTCATCTTTATCTAGTTTATATACTAACAAGCATGCACACACACACATCATACACAAAAAATAGTAATTAAGACTCAAATTTAACAATTTTATCATATATTCTTTCAGTAACCAGGGAAGACAAAAAGTAAGTTGGTTGTTAGACTGTTGTAAAAGAAGATATTTGGTTTCATTTATATTTTTTCCTTGTCTTCCTAAAATTATATTGCACAGATTAATGGTGTTTGTTTAATAAAATATTTCATTTACCTCTTTCAAGGTAGAATATATCAAAATTTGAGGAATAAGATCATAATAAATTTGTTCCCACCTCAAGCAGTTGGGAAAAAATTAATCCCAAAGTTTGCAAAAGAGAAAGATCAGTAAAGATTAGAGCAGAAATAAACTTGAGAGATAATAGAAAATCAATTAAATTACATTTTTAAAAAAGATCAACATAATTGACAAACCTTTAGCTAGATTAGCCAACAAAAAAGAGAGAGAACTAAAGAAAACTATAAATGAAAAGAAACATTACATTTGACACCTCAGAAATATAAAGAATCATAAGAGGTTAATATGAACAATTATTTGCAAACAAAAGAGATAACTAAGAAGAAATGTATAAATTTCTGGAAGCATCTAATTTATCAAGACAGATACAGGAAAATAATTGGAAACCTGAGCAGACCAAGAACTGCTATGGACATTGAAACACTGATAAAAGTCCTTCCAACAGAGGAAAGCCTTGGACCAGATGGCTTCACTGGTGAATTCTGTATAATATTTTAAAAACAGTTAATCCTAGTTCTTCACAATAGATGAAAAAAGGAATTGAAGTGGAGGGAGAAAATTCATTTTACATGGCCAACAGTAGCCTGATATGAAAGCCATGTAAAGACACTACATGAAAAGAACAGTCAGGGCCAGTATCTCTGATCAGTGAAAAAAGATGTGAAAATTCTTGAGACTTTTAGCAAAGTTAATTAAACATTACATCAAAATGATACTCTTCCATGGTCAAATGTAATTTTTCTCTTAAATTCGTAAAAATTGTAGAAAATATCTCAGACATTTCTTGTGGCAATATGTTATCTGATGTATTGCTCCCAGAAAGGGAAACAATGAAAAAATAAACAAATGGAACTACATCAACCTAAAATATTTTTTAGCAAAGTAAAGGGAATCATCAACAAAATGAAACAATAACTCCCCAAATAGGAGAACATATGTGCCAATGATACATCTGATAAGGGGTTAATATCCAAAACTTATAAGGAACTTACAAAAATCAACTCCAGAAAACAGGCGATTTAATTTAAAAAATGGGCAGATGACCTGAATTGACACTTCTCCAAAAAGGACACACAGATAGCCAATAGACATATGAAAAGATACTCAATGTTACTAATCATCAGAGAAATGCAAATTAAAACCACAATGGGATTTCACTTCACACCTGTCTGAATTACTATCATCAATAAATCAACAACTAGTTTTGGCAAGGATGTGGAGGAAAGGGAACCCTTATGCACGGTTGATGAGAACGCAGATTGGTACAGCCACTGTGGGAAGTAGTATGCCATTACCTCAAAACCTTAAAAATAGAACTGCTCACCAGGAGGCAATTCCACTTCTGGGAATATATCCAAAGAAACCTGGAATGCTAATTTAAAAAAATATATGCATCCCTATGTTTATCACAGTATTATTTACAGTAGCAAGATTTGGAACCAGACCAAGTGCCCCTAAGTGGATGAGTGGATAAAAAAGCTGTGGTACATTTGCACAGTGGAATAGCACTTAGCCAAACAAAAAGAAGAAAATGTTATCTTTTGAGATAGCAGAGATGGATCTGGACAGTATTATGCTAAGAGATGGAAGGAGACTTAACTTGGGGTGGTGAACACACAATACTATATACAGATGATTTGCTGTGGAATTGTGCACCTGAATCCTGTATAATTTTGATAATGAGTGTCAACCGAATAAATTCAATAAAAATTAATAAATAAAGTATAAGAGCCATTTAAAAATAGCATTACATTATAAGGATAACACACCATGGTCAAATGAGAATTATCTCTTGAAGTCATTGATAGTTAAACATACATAAATCAACAAATGTGATATACCACATCAACTGAATTAAGGATAAAACATATGATCCTCTCAATGCACAAAAGTTTTGATAAAATTCAATAGTCTTTTGTGATAAAAACTTTCCACAAATTTGGTATAAAAGGAACGTATTTCAACATAACTAAGACCATTAACCATAATCCCACACTTAAAATCATACTCAAAGTTGAAAAGCTGAAAGCTTTTCCTCTAAATTCAAGAACAAATAAAAGTATGACCACTCTTGACACACTGTATTCAATTTATAACTAGAAGTCTCAGACAGAAAAAATAGGTAAGTAAAAGAAATTAAAGGCAGAAATAAGAAAGGAAATAAATGTTTTGTTTGCAGATGACATGCTCTTACGTATCAAAGATCCTAAAGATTCTGCCAAAAATGATTATCAGATATAATTAATGAATTCAAAATGTTGCAGGATAGAATTTCATATAAAAATCAGTTGCATTTCTTTACACTAACAACAAAATATCTGAAAGAGAAATACAGAATGCAATCTCATTTACCATGGTATCAAAAACCTATAAAATATTTAAGAATATATTTATCAGAGGAAAACGATCTCTAAACTAAAAGCTATAAGACATAATTTTAAAAATTATGAAGACAAAATAAATACTAAGATATTTTATGTTTTCTGGTTAGAAGAATAATTTTGATAAAATGGCCGTGCTACCCAGAGCTGCCCATAAATTTGATACAATCTCTTTAAAAATTCAGTTGGCATTATTCACAGAAACAGAAAAAAATCAATCTTAAAATTTATATGGAACTACAAAAGATTCCAAATACCAAAGCAATCTTGAGGAAGAACAGAAGCTGGAGGCATCATACATCTTGATTTTAAACTACATAAAAATCTATAGTAATCAAATAAATATGGTAGTGGTGTAAAAAACAGACACACAGACCAATACAAGAGAACCAGAAACACAGAAATAAACCTGTGAATACATAGTCCTAGTATTTGACAAGACAGACAAGAATACCCAATGGGAAAGTATTCTTTTCGATAAATGATGCTAGGAAACTTGATATTAATATAGGTTTCCTGTTCATAAAATCTTCACAAGTTTTTATTCCCTACTTTTATTTGTACCTCATCATGTCTTTTCCCTTGTACTTTTGATGGAATACATGTAATTTGGGGATCTAACTGTAGTTCCCTAATGTTAAATGTTACCTCTTGTCCATAAATATTCAATAAATTTTTCTAACACATTTAACATTTTATCAGTAGTGAATAGTTTTGTCATGAGTCTTTCTTTTTGGAAAAAAAATGTCTTCACTCATTTTTTAACTGTAGATAAGTCATTTATCTAAAACAAAAACAAAAACACCTGTAATTACTTTTTGATGGTTACAGAAATTATATAAATATCATATTTATATACAATATGTATTACATATGGTATATATAAGCACATAGACATAGACAAAAATAGGATGATAGCCAGAGGAAGAGGGGCTAGGTGGTGGAGGAAGTTGAGGTGGAGGTGGGAAAAGAAGGAGAATGGGGACAAAAAGAGACTTTGCTTGGGGCAGTGGGCACACAATGCAGTGTGCTGATGATGTTTTGTTGAGTTGTACACTGGAAACCTGTATGATTTTGTGAACCAATGCCACCCCAGTAAATTCAATTAAAAAATAAAAGAGAATAAAATTTAAAATATAAAATGAACTGGTACTCCTTGTAACTTGAAAGCAAAATACATATTTAAATAGAAACATATATTGGAAATAAAGGAGAGGAGTTTCTGAAGTTCAGATAATTTTCTTTAAGAAAATACACTCTATCTCAATTAAAATTTGTTTAAAGTTCAATAAAGAACAAGAATATTTATGAGGCATTTTAAACCAAATGTTATGACCAAGTCTGACTTTTCATTCAGTCTTCATATGAACCTAAACAAATAAGAAAAATAATTTATTATAGAGTCTAATGTAACCCTAAAGTAGAAATTAGCCATTATCTATAATGTGACAGTAACATATTTTACAATTTCAAAAAACATTACCAATTTCAAAAATAATGTCAATTTTAAAATTTGTTTAAATTTAGACATTTTTGTTGAATAATTCATAATTCAATTTCATATTCTAACTTAAAGATATCTATGCCATTCTCATTTATAACAAGCTCTAAGCATGTTTTTATATTCATAATTATATGCTATTTTATGTAGCCATATAAATAGCTGTTTGTATTTCCTCATTTATCTGGTAAAGAAAATTTTCTTAAAACTATTTAAGTTTTATTCCTTGATTGAACTAATTGATTGCTAAGCTTGCTGTACAACATTTACATTGGGATTTTATTCTACCTTACTCCTGGTTTATTTTAATGTTTGAAAAGATCAGCTGATTGAAATGCAAATTACCTACACTAAAACCCATTTACAATCAGTATACTGATTGATGGGTTTTGAGAAACCAGTGTTATATCCAGCACAATGACAATATTGAACATTTCCATCATGCCCAAAAGCTCCCTGGAGCTAATTCCACATTCCACATTTAAATACAATTAATTCCACATTTATGACTATTTCAATGTTCCTAATTTGGGCCTGTTAAGTATGAAGCTACAATGAGCAATCTTTTTTTTCTATTGTTATTCAAGAACAGTTGTCTCCATCCCCCCACAACAGTTCCCCCACCACAGCCATGCCCATCACCTACCCTCCAACTTTTGACCTTGTCCATGTGTCCTTTATACATGTTCCTTGCCGAACCTCCCCGCTTCCCCTGCCCCGTACCCTCCTTCCCCCTCTCTAGTTACTTTCAGTTTGTTCTTAATTTCAATGACTCTGGTTCTATTTTTCTCATTTGTTTGTTTTGTTCATTAGGTTCCACTGATTGGTGAGATCATATGGTTTTGTCTTTCACTGCCTGACTTATTTCACTTAGCATAATGCTCTCTTACATAAGGTTTTTGTTTGTTTTGCCAACATATTTCTATTTCTCTTAGGTAAATACTTAGGAGGAGAATTAGGGGTTACATGGTAATTCTCTATATACATTTATAAGAAAAGGTTAAACTGCTTTCACAAATATTTACATAATTTTATGTTTCTACCAGCAATGTATAAAAGCTCAGGGTTTTGCAAATCTTCACCAAAACTTGATACTGGCCATCTTTCCAATTTTGGCCATTCTGATGAGTTCATACTGATCTCTTATTATGATTTTAATATTCATTTGTATCATCCTGATGATTTAAATACTGAAGATTATTCCTGAGAATATCAGTCAAGTGCATATCTATGTGTGTGTCTGTGGGTATGTTTAGTTTGTTTGACTCTAAACATTTTTGTTTTGTTTTTCTTTGTACCATTGAATATATATGTATATTCACAATCTTTTTACCATTGAATATATGTGTGTGTACATATATATGTGTGTGTGTGCACGCGCACGCGTGTGTGTATCTTTAGATATTCAGGATACAAACTCCCAGTCTTAGGTATTTGATGTAAACATTTTAGTCAAGTATGGCTTTCATTTTCATTATCTCTTAATGAGAGTTTTGAGGAACAATAGCTTTAAATTTAATGAAGTCTGATCTGCCAATTTTGTTCTGCTTTAACTGATAAATTCTATTGTGCCCATACATATCAATACGTGCATTTACTGGCCTATGTACAGGGTGTGGCAAAAGTAGGTTCACAGTTATGGATACACAAAACACAGTTTATTCTTGTATTATTTATTAATTGTTGTATTATTTTCCATATGAACAACTGTAGCCCTACTAGTGTCCCACTTGTATTTTAATGTAACATATAAGAACCCTTCCCAACTTAACTTTCTTTAAACGAGGATGATGATAACATTCATTTTATCGGATTTTGGACATTACTGAGAAAATTTATATACTTTAAAAACAACTCAGTACATAATAAGCACTACATAATTATTACCTATTGTTATTAAATCAGTTAAAAATTCAGAGATTAGTGCAATAAAATTTCTGAACCCAAGAGTTTACAATTAATAGCTAACATACTTGTGACAATCATGATAAAATGAGTCAACCAAGAAATAAATTGGACCACACAATCCTGGATTAGTTCTTAAAATAAATTAATGTATATATGCTGAAATTATAAAACATTGAATAAAGAAATTAAAGAAAACAAGTAAAAGTAAATAAATCTTCATGGATTCAACATTTTTAAGTCTCAATATTTTCAAAATGTTTTATTTATAATTGACTTTTCTTTCATTCAGTGTCATCCTAGTTAAAATCATAATAGCTTTTTTTCCTAGAAATTGGCAAGCAGATCTAAACTTTACATGTAAAAGCCAATTTATGTTTAATTAGTTGAACAACTAAAAATAAAAACAAAGCTAGAGAACTTAAATATTTAACATTGTGAATTACTATATGTAAAGTGAGACAGTGATCCAGGCAGTTTAATATAGGCATAAAAATAAACCTAGAAAATAAAGCAGAATAAATAGTTCAGAAATTCATTCACTTACATAAAGTCAATTAATCACATATATAATCATAATCATATATACATATACACATATATATTTGAAACAAAGTTACTACAGTAAAACAATTGGGAAACTCTTTAGACTTTTCAACAGTTAGTAGAAGAACAATGGGACATATCATGAATGAAAAGCATAAAAAATAAATCCCACTTCACACCTGCCAGTATCGTTATCATAAAAAAAGCAACAATCAACAAGTGCTGGCGAGGATGTGGAGAAAAGGGAACACTAGTGCAGTGTTGGTGGGATTGCAGACTGGTGCAGTCACTGTGGAAAACAGTATGAGGTTTCCTTTAAAAATTAAAAATGGACCTGCCTTTTGACCCAATGATCCCACTTCAGAGAATATATCCTGAGAATCCTGGAATACTGCTCAGAAAAAATATATGCACCCCTATGTTCATAGTAGCATTCTTTACATACCTTAGATATTAAAATAGCCCAAGTGCTCATCAGTAGATGAGTGGATAAAAAAAATCTGTGGTACCTTTATGCAATAGAATACTATACAGTCATAAAAATAAGGAATTGTTTTACCTTTTGAGACAGGATAGACAGATCTGGAGATTATTATGCTAAGTGAAATAAGCCACTCAGAGAAAGACAGATTCCATATGATCTCACTTATATGTAGGATCTAATGAACAAAATAAATTGATGAACAAAATAGAAACAGAGACATAGATACATGGAGCAGACTGATAGCTGTCAGAGGGGAGAGGGAAGAGAGGAACTGAATAAAAGAAGGAGGAGTTATTAGCAAAATATCATATATGCATAATTCATGGACACAGACAAAAATGCAGTGATGACCACAAGGAAGATGTGACGGGGGTTAGGTAAAGATGGGCAAAGGTAGGGACATATGTAATAGTATTAGTAATAAAAATGAAGATAAATAAATCTTAGCTTATACCCTACATCATAATAACAATATTAAATGAATCATACATCTAAATATAAATTGTAAAAGAAGTCCTAAAGTAACAAGAGAAAAATTATTATTGTACATGGTAGTCCAAAATTTCTTAGGCCAAAAAAGTAAAAAATGTAATACAAAACAACAACAGCACCAACAAAATAAAACTTGATAGACTGGACCCTATCAAAATGAAAAACTTGTGTTCTTTAACACAATTATTAGGTAAATTGAAGGAAAAATCATTGACAAGATGAAAATAATAAAGGATCTATATGCAGAATTTAAAGATCTCTTACTATTAAATAAGACAAAATAACAAATTAAATAACACAAAAAAATTTAGGAGAAAGTTTTAAACAGACATTTCACTTCACCAAAAAAGAAATATAGATGTCAAATAAACACATAAAAGATGTTTAAAATTATTACTTATCAGTAAATAAAACTTTAATATATATTGAGACACTGTTTCATATCTACTAAAATGTTTAAAGTTAATGAGAACAAGGACAACAACAAAATAATCTAATGTGGCAGACCCTTCTGTGTGGCATGGGCCCAGCTCCCACTCAGAGATGCACAGGACCCACACCCGCAGACAGGTTCCCTCGTGGGTAATCAGATTTGCAATATACCTAGGCTGTTCCGCTGCTTGCTCTTTGCTAAAACCCCCTCACCCTGGAAGGACTTTGCAGAGACCAGTGTAACCAGATCAACGACTTTTGCCTTTTCATTTGCTAATATCCTTGTTCTGTGATGTAATGAGGGGCATTGGCTCCTTTGTAGTAACCTGCTGATAGTGAAGGAGAACCATCTTGTAATGTGAGGAGAGAGATATAGAATGAAGGCCTGTCATGGCGGAGGCCGCAGTTTTTGCTCCCCTTGAGAGAAAAGCCAAGCTGTCATCTTTTTTCCTGCGCCAGACTCGGTAGTCTGTGTGTATGTTTTATTTCATCCATAATGATGCAGACACTGCTAGCCGGTATCTGACTCAATCTAACATGTAAAGTTCTCATGAAAAAGCAGAGTTAATGCCCTGGCTGGTGTGGCTCTGTGTACTGAGCACTGGCCTGTCAACCAAAAGGTGGCTGGCTTGATTCCTTGTCAGGACACACGCCTAGGTTGCCAGCCAGATCCCCTGTAAGGGGATACACTCGAGGCAATCACATATTGATGTTTCTCTTCCTCTCTTTCTTCCTCCCTTCCCTCTCTAAAAATAAATAAATAAAATCTAAAAAAATAAAGCAGAGTTAATGAAAATTTCATATATTGCTGGTCGGAAAGCATATATCACATTCTGGTAAGAAAAAAGTTATAGAGACAAAATCATATCCAGGTTTGCCACCATCTGGGAGTGGGGAAAAGAGCTTCATTACTAAGGTGCATGAGAGACTTTTCTGAAGTGATGAGAAGATCCTGTATCCCAAATGCATTGATGCTTACATGACTGTAACATTTTGTCAAAACTCATTGAATTGTATACCTATTAAAGGATAAAGTTTATTGCATGTAAATTACATCTTAGTAACCCTGACTTTAAGAAATGAAAGTAAAATGGAGTTTTTTTTTTGAAACAAAAGTTAACTTTTGTTTATCTCCAGCAGACCTGGCTCCAGTTGGCCTGACCTCATGCATATTTTCAACACAAGGAAACCGATACCCACTAGAAGCAAAGTTTTTATGCAACAAGAAATGAGGTGCATGGTAAGGGTAAATACATGAGTACATATAAATAACTATTCATCATTTAAAATGAAAGTCAATTAGAATTTAAGAAAATCTTGCAAAGAATTTCTTAAAGAATTTATATGCTTAAGTAAAATTTATGCAAATAGTAGCAGAAAAAATAAATGACATTAAGTTTAAGGATTCCTAGAAAAGATATTCAATATAAAGATAACAGAAAATTAACATCATCTTACATTGATAGTGAGATAATGAACTAACCAAATATATGGTCAATTATACTACATATCAAAGCCTCTAAAATGTTAGCATTTAGAACTAGCATGAAGATATTTTCATATGCGTGCATTTAAAATGTATATATAAAAATATTCAGTAGTCTGTGTAACAGCAAAGACAGTATTTTTTAATATCTAAAATTTAAAAATTGGGTGAATTTATTAAATAGGGGACATTGGTGTAAAATATTGGCATGCCCATTAGATAACATTTCCTCTTTCTAGTTACAATTGGCCATTTTTTTGTGGCATTGCCTTCACATATTATAGGCCAAAAAAACACCTAAAGAATAAAGGGAGTCAAGAGTAATAAAACACCAATGATGGTGACACCGTTACCCTAGAGGAACCGGCCCTGAGGGGTCTACCTCAGGCCAGACTGTAGTGTGTGGGTTCATGATTTCATGTAGAAAATATTTCACAACATGAGTCAGATGATTCTGAGAGTACATTTATTGAGGCTGGCGCAGTGAATCAAAAAAAGGACTTAGGGTCGAAGAAGTAACAGGAGAGAGCCGAGGCAGCGATCTGCTTTGGCTCCCTAGAAAAGTTAAGGGAAAGGAGTGAGGCAAGGCAGGGCTGCTGTAAGCTCAGGGGAAAGTCAGAGATAAAGGGAGCCCTGGAGATAGGATCAGGGAGTAAGCCTGGCTCAAACTGCCACTGCCCACTGCCCCCTGGCTGTAGGTCTCCTGGGGATCCTTAGAGTTTAAGAGGAAATAAGAAGTTCATGCCTGCGAAGGGGCATGGCATGCTCTTAAACGCTAAAGCAAGCCTGCCTGTATCTTTGTCCTGAGCACTTTCTACCTTTTGTTTTCTCCAGGTGAGAATCTTTACGAGAGGGTTTCAGCAGAATATACATCAGCTTTCCAGGTACATATTTAATAAGCTGATGCATCAAATTTAGTGAATGGGTGGTTGGGAATATCCTTTGGACTGTTAACGTGTTTTGCTTATATCTGGAGTCTGTCTGGCTTTTAATGGGATTTGTGTTATTTGTTCCTGACTTCATCTGTCTTTGGGTTTAGCTGGCACAAATGACATTGACTGGGTCTCTGTTCTCTATTTCCCAGACCAGAGAGATTTAAGCTATGTATTCTTTGGTTAGGGAAGAAAGGCATGAACCATTCACTCTCAAGTGCCCTTGGTTGGGGGAGATAGGTCTCTGCAGTTCACCAACTGGCTGTAAGTTGCTCAAACCGTTTTTGGCCTTTTTTTTTTTCTTGTCGCAGTTTCCCTATTCCACTTGCCCGGAAATTTTCTATGTTCTTACTATCCTGTGACAGTACTATGAAATATAACTTGGGATCACTAAAATTTTCTATAGATAAGTAAATTTTCTAATTAAACCTAGTCCAATGCTTTTTTATGTTTATGTTTCATATAAAGTTACTCAGGATTTAATAGAAATCAGCACTTCTATATGTCTCTCACAACATACACATTATCTAGAAACACATTTTTTTAAATTACAAGGTTCTCTATTATTGAGAATAATTAAGAGCATGTAAAACAAATATTCTGAGTTTCATAACTTATGGAGGCCAGTACTCTAGATAAAGATCTCGAAAAATCAACATGAAGGAACAGGAGTTTAAGTGTGGTTTTTGGTGTATGTTTATACATTACTTTAGTAAAGGAAAAAGATGTTTGAAATATGGAACCAGACTTAATTGATTCTTTTGTTACTTTTGGTCCTATTCCAATAGCACATTAATGTTCACATCAGTATCTCTGCTGGGAAGCAGCTTCATTTATTTCTCTTTTCTCATATCCTGGCCTTGCCTATTTCCCATTATTAAAAAAAAAAAAAAAACACATTATTTTCATCATCTTCTACCTTTTTAAAATATTTGTATGAAAATGTTTTAAATTTTTAAAAATCCATGTTCTTATTACTATTTAAGTAAAGGTGTTATTTTTAATGTATAATTAAGAACTATTATTTTAAATCTGTATATTATCTCTGAAACTTTAAAGTAGCCTTAAGTGATACAAAATTGCCTGTAAATAATATTAAAACTTCCTCTCTCTTAGTCCTAGCAGTCTAAGACACAGCCCTTGAGCTGGGGCATTAATGAAGAGTTGAGACGATACTGGGTGAAGTCACCCTCTTTCCCCACCCATTCTCTTCACACCCACATGGCACCAAGTAAGGACATATATGTGCTGGGCTGGTTGACCAGAATTGAGTTTCTTGATTAACTAGTATGACCTGAGGCAACCATTTTAGAGGAATGAATAAAACTATTAGCAATAAGAGTAGTGAAAAATGTAAAAAGTTCTAACATCAGAAATGAGCTAAGGTGTCTAGCCCACCTGGTCAATGAAGACCATGTCTATGACGCTAGGTAAGAAGCTCACTCTGTGGTTCATAGAATCAGATAAAGAGATAGAACATGGGATGGTTCTTATGAGTAATTCAGCTTTAATTTCATAGAAGTTCAGGAATAATTAGGGCTCCATTTCACAAGGATTAGCCATATGGTTAATGTTAGCCTTCATGGTTTAAATACAACTACCTGTACTGGCACAAATTATTGGAAAATTTTCCAGTGACTGGTGATATAATATGCAATTTTAAATTGCCAGTCTGGCATATAGTCTTCTTCTCATTCACCAGAATCTTGTGAAGTAAACACATAAGAGTCTGTATAAGAGCTTACATAAGCAAACTCTTAAAGACACTTACAGATTATGTAGGATATAATCATACAAAAGTATGAAGTAGGCCCCATTGTTCATTCAAACTATACTCTTGTCAGGGCATTTATATAAAAAGAACTCACTCTAGCTTCTGTTCCTCTAAGGCACAAAACTTATTTTTTTTCAAGTTTATTAGTCACTCTCCTTACAAAACATTTAAAGTAGTTGATTCTTTTTTTTTTCATTTTTCCTAATGAAGCAAACAATTCACAACAGCAATTGGTTTATATATATATATGACAAAGTTCTTTTCCCCAAGGAAATCCAAGTAAGAGCAAGAAACTAGTATGGAGAAGGAGGGGATCTAGATGGTTGCTAAAATAGAGGTTCTCAGAAAAGGTTATAGACCCTATAGAGTAGAATCTTCAATCATACTAGAATGGGTGATCAGTAGTGCGATGAAAGAGTTAGAGAAAAAGATTAATTCACATTAACAATTCATTGTAAGAAGTGATATCTTAGTTAGACATTGGATATAATCAAGCATATTCAGAGGAAAAAAATGACAAGGCATAATATACTCAGGAAGCCATTTGCATGTCAGTAAATTACTGGATAGTATAGTATTAATTATTGTTTCAGGCATCTGTGAGAATGAAACTGAAATACTAAGCAAAGGATGATAAAGATGATTGATTTACAATCCACTTGTGCAATTGTCATGTCTGTGTCACATACTAGGCCTAGTATTAGGGATATGCAAATAAATGATAGACAGGTCCCTAACCTCGTGGAGCTTAGCATCGAGGTACAAATACTGGAAATGTAGGTACAAAAAACTTATTAAACGAATAATCCAAAAATGTTGTGTGAGCTTTACCAATATGTATCAGAGCTTTACCAATAAAGCTCTGATAAATTTCAGGTACCATTTTGCAGCGACTTCAAGGGCAGAAACGTATTTTTGTTAAGACGAGGTCTCTCATGACTTCTATATCATGTGAATGATAATCTCTTGTGCATTTATTGTATATACAGGTTTGTTTAGAGATTTATTACACATATAAGAGATAGAATTAAAGTAGAATTTTAGAAATTCATGATTAACAGTATTGATAAAAGAATAAGGATGAAGAGAACAAAGGCAGAAATACCATTTAGAAAATATATTCTCCACAGTAGACAAATTACAAGGGCCAAATCCCAGCTAGTTACAGTAGTAACAAAAGGGTTGATTGATTTGAGAAAATGTTAAGAAGTAGAGTTAATGTAACATATGTATTGAGGTAGGATAGATTTTAATTTGCTGTGTTTTACTTTGTTTACTGATGTGGACAGTGGCCCACAGTGTTCGTGTCATTATGGATGAAATGAGACATTCACACAGACTACCGAGTCTGATAGAGGAAGAGGGACAGCACAGCTTGTCTCTCAAGGGAAGAAAAAGCCTGCGGCCTCCGCCAGGACAGGCCTTTATTGGGTTTCTCCCCACATTACATGGTAGTCTTCATTTACTATACACAGGTTCGCTTTAGGGGGTTACCTTTTACAGAAAACAAAGGAAATGATGCCGCTAATGCCATAACAGAAGGATATTTGCAAGGGAAAAGTGGTTGGACAGATTACACTCCATACTGGGGAGTTTTTAGCAAAAGCAAGACTCAAACCGGCCTAGGCACATTGCAGGCTTGGTTCCCCACAGGAGAACCTATCCGTGGGCATGGGTGCTATGCATCTCCAAGTGGGAGCTGGGCCCACACCACACAGAATGGTCGGTCTCCTACAGTTTACAATGAAAATAATCAATACTATCAGGCTAGAGGGAAATGGACACTGCTCTTAGTTGTATAAATTATTACATCACTTTTATGAAACAATTCGGTAATACATATAAAGAGTCTTAATATTATTCACATTCCATGATAGTTACGCTACTTCTGGGAATCAGTCATATAGAAATAATTGTTAAAGAAGATCAATAAACATCATTTACAAAAGTAAAATGAATGGATATTGCCTAAGTGTTCAATTTAGAGGAGCTAGTTATAAGTTTTTATGTAACTAAAATGTTGTATGTTAAATAATATAAATTAAACAAAAATTTATATGGCTGTTACTACCATACCTTTGGAAAAATACACATTTAAAAGGAGAATAGATTTATCAAAGTTATGTTTTATTTCTATGTACTAAGATCATTTTATATTTTATTTTAATTTATTTTTAAATTAGTTGAATGAGAACATTTGTTGTTTGTAGAAAAAGTTAATTACTTTATGATTTTTAGGATGTGGTAACCCTTTATATGTGGTGGTAAGGAATAAAATTAATAATTAATAGAACTTTATACCAGATTACTGGTTTTCTGACAACATAGATACTATGAAGAGAGGTATATTTTAGGGGGAATATGTCTGTAAATTTGATAGTAACTCATTTTAATTCACCACATAAGCTAAAAAACAAAAATTATATGTTTAGTACGAAAATGCTTATACTCTAGCTACTTCTTTTTAAATTTTTTACCTTATTGATTTTATTGATAGTATTCCATAAGGAATGAAAGAATGTGTTTACACAAGATCTGACTGTAAATGTTTATAGAAGCTTTAGGTGCAAATCCAAATCTCAGAATGGCCCATATGTCCATTAACAGGTAAATGGACCAAAAATTTATTTTGTACACACATGATATTCAATGTTATATTGCTAAATGATTTTCAGTAATAAAGAGTACTGATCTACTGATACATGTAACAACGTGGATACAACTCTAAATAAATAAGCTGAGCAAAAGAACTCAGACAAAAATGACATTTAAAACATTTCACTTACACAAAAGTTTAGAACATGAAAACTAATATGCAGTGACAGAATTCAAATCAGTGCTTGATTGGATTCATGGTGAGGGAATGGGAGGCAAGATATACAAAAATATAACCAATATAAAATGAATTTTTGTGGGTGATATAAATAATGATTCTGGCATTTTGGTGATTTTTATGCATTTTATAAAGTTGATAACATCAGTTTTATCTTAGATATGTAAATTATATTTCAATGACATTTTAAAGATTGAAAAAATCAAATATATTTTTATATACTAGCAATAAGGAAATGTACAAAAAACGACACCAGTTTAAATATCATTAAAAACACAACATACCTAAGAATAAAACTCTAATACATGAATCATTACTGAGGAAGTTAAAGAAGCTCTAAATGAATGAAGTCATATATATATATGTTCACCTGTGTGTTTATATGTACATGTACACATGTGGTTAAGGCAGATTTTTATATAATCTGTCAGTTCAGATAGTTAAAGACTGATGAAGTATAGCCAATGCAATCTTTACCAATAAAAATAATTGTGGAGGACTTATAATAAAGGTATGAAAACTTGCACATTTCATAAATAAGATTGTATGAAGTTGAAAGAAGTAAATAATTATCAATGGAATAGAATATAGTTTATTTAAAAAAACTCTCATGAAATAGGTAAAAGATAACTTTTTAAATAAATGGTGTTGTGTTGCTTGAATAGCTATTTAAAAATAAATGAATCTTGAAATCTACTTTATGGTACATTAAAAAATTAATTCCTGATAAATTTTATATTAATATAAAAGGAAAATTATTTGTTTCTAGAAAATAAAAGAATAATTTTATGATTGCAAATAGGATACAATAAAAATAACAAAAAGATTAGTAATTTGAGTCATGTTAAAGACTTTTTGTTCATTAAAAGACAATAACAAAATACACATTTAATCATCGGATTAGAGATGATATTTGATATTATATGAAAAAAGACAGGTTCTGTGTTTTAAAAAGTAGCTTTTACAAATCAATAACCAAAGGATGGATTATCCAATAAATATGGGCAAAACTTGAGTTGAAACTTTAGTATAAGGATGCTGAAATCATTAAAAAACACATGGAAAAGGTCCAAGTTTAATAATCACTAATCAACCCTGACTGGTGTATCTCAGTGGATTGAGTGCGGTCTGTGAACCAAAGGGTCACCAGTTTGATTTCCAGTCAGGGCACATGCCTGAGTTGTGGGCCAGGTCCCCAGTGGGGTCATGTGAGAAGTAACCACACACTGATGTTTCTCCCCCTCTCTTTCTCCCTCCCTTCCCCTCTCTCTATAAATAAATAGAATGTTTTAAAAAATAAAAAATAATCACTAATAACTAATCAAATTCATTTATTATGGGTATATAAATTGCTACAATAAATTTGAAGAGTTTCTTGGCAATACATTCTGATCCATAAAATGTCTATATTTTATGATCCAAAAACTTCATTTTTCTGTATTTATAAAGCAGAATTTCATATATGTATTCACCAAAATACATATACTGGAATGCTTACTATAGCACTATTTATAACAGCCTCAGCCTGAAAACAACCCTGATGTCTATTAACATTAGAGTGGAGCAATAGGTTGTTTTATAGTCATTCCATAGAAAACTATAAAATGATGGGAACAATAATTTGCTGCTTCACATAATATGATGACTCTCACACAAGTAAAAAATTAAGCTAATGTGGTCAGATAAGAACAATATAATTTTATTTTAGTGAAATTTAGAGGCAATTTATAGTACTTTATAACCTTTTGTTAATTAAATATATCAGGGTGACATTGGTTAATAAGATTATATAGGTTTCAAGTGTACAATTCTATGATGCATCATCTGTATATTGCATTGTGTGCTGACTACCCAAAGTCAAATCTCTGTCATGATATACAATACACAACCCCCTTTAACCCTTACTTCCTTCCCCTCTAGTAACCACCATGCTGTTGTTAGTGTTTTTGAGTGTGGCAGTCTTGTTTGTCATTAGTTGCTTTCAATTTTATATTCCACAAATGAGTGAAATTGTGTGGTTCTTGACTTTTTATGTCTAATTGATTTTGTTTAACATGATATCCTCAAAAGTCATTATTTTGTTTATTTTTGCAGAAGTAGAGACTGGAAGGAGACTTCTATGGTAGCTGCAATGTTCCATTTTTTTAAAAAAATCTCAATGTACATTACAATGATGTGTTCATTTTGAGGAAGACCACTTATGATTTATGTATCTTTTTGTGTATCATTATACATTCTATTATACTTCAGTAAAACTCTTACCTAAAATAATTTTACTATGTATGCATTAGTCTTCTCAGCAATTATGTCTGGAGTACCCTTTCAAATCCTAGGATATTTTCATAGAAAACATGAAAATATGTTGAATTTGAACAATAAGACATTCAGCAGCAATTACAAAACAAACATATTTATAAAACATACACATAAAAGCTTCAACAGTTATTACCCCAATCAGCTGTGTACTTTCAAAATATTGCTGTTTTCTGAAAATCTCTTACTTTAACATACCTTCATTTCTGTTAGGCATGAAATTCTTGCACATTTGAGCCATTTGAGGAACTTATGATCTTTGGTTGATGTTTATGTAAACTTATCACATGCTATCTATTAACTACAAAAGTAATCTTTATTTTGCATTCAAACTCTGTCAACTCAAAGGTCTGTCAGGGAAATTAGTGTAACTGTACATATACATGTTTTTAACAAATATAGATTATATCCTTAAACAAAATTGTGACACACTTCTGCAAAATATATGTATAATAACCTAAATTTGCAAAACAAAATATATCCATTGACCCATAATTTTTCATGTATCATCAACAAACAGTCTGATTGGTAAATTTTTAAAATATGTTCAATAGAAATGTTACAGAGCAAACAGAAGGTTCTCGAGACTGGCAAAACACTTCCAAAGTCTCACTTTCTCAAACCTGAGGGGTCAGCCTTCCACGGGCAATTAAGATCCCGGACGAGCCCCCAAAACTGTTACCGAGCAACAGAAAGGGTCCATTATTGTCCGCCACCTTATGGAAAGATGTCTCTCAAAGCCAGAGATTTGTGAAAAGGAAAGGGAATGTTTATTTAATGCTATACAGAGTTAAAGTAGCAACTTAACTTCATTAAAATATCAAAGTCCTTCAGGATACTCACAGACGCCCACAGTGCTTCCTATCTCCCTCTGCCCTAAGTCAGGGTACCGTACTTGCAAGGAAGAGAAGCACATGTCCGGGATCCAGGCTCTTGATACCATCAGCTGTGTCGTCGTCCAGGCAGGATCTCTAATTAATCCAAAGCCATGTGGCACCTTCTCATGGCCTACTGGCAAGAGTTCTTTCACCCTTTTTCCAGGCAGTCTCTCTTGCTCCCAGGCCACGCAGCCGAAGGGAGCACCCCAAAGCCTCGTGGTCCCTCTTCTACCAAAGCTGTGGGGAAGGAGTCCCCACTGTGGCAAAGCCTCGTGGCTCTCCCTCTTCACCAAAGCTGCAGGGGTCTGCACTCTGGTGAAACCACGTGGAATCTCTCCCTCTGGCAAAGCTGCGAGAGGGTCTCCACTCGGTCAAAGCCTAGTGGCAATTCTCTGCTAAAGCCACATGGTGATTTTCCCTCATGGAGCCGCGGGTCATGCTCTCTGGTGAAATCGCATGGATCTCCCCAATGGCTGCTGCGTCTCTGTTTTAAATACTTGCGCCAAACTTCCTCTGCAGCCCTATTTCCGACTCCTCCTACAATCGGTTACACCTGCCAGCATTCCCGTATATTTCCAAGGTTATTGGGATGCCATCATGAGTTTGGGCAGGCGTGTCTTCATTTTCTGGAGCCAATCTTCTCCAAGCTCCCACGCAGGCGTTGTGACTTAGGGTTCCTCCCCCAGTCACATCCTGGGGGAAGTCCTTTCCATCCCA